>JAQNBH010000007.1:35586928-35971928 GCA_028752905.1 Cladorhizidae sp. MBARI D1340-BT2 | reverse complement strand
GCTTCACATGCCTCCCTAATGATGCTCAGACTCATGGTGTTTCTTTATCTTTGATATTCCATCTTTCCAATTGGAAAAGCCAGCTGATATCTTTATAAAATAAGATATGGTAGATGTAAATATATATTTATAGCTAACTTGAATATACTTACAAGGGCACTATCTGTCTTTTTGAAGGCAAAATCTTCTTTTGAGCCACTGCCTTGATAGAATATATACATGGCTCATAATAGATTGCATAATGGATGCAAGTCGTACTAAGTTCTGCTAGCATTTCAATTCATCAAAAATAAAAACACACATATATATTATATATTTTAATACTTTTTTTTTTTCAGTTGGTATTTTATTTTGTTGCAACTTTCAATACCAAGATAAAAAATTGTGGATGTTGTGAATTAGATTTGTAGTGTAGAGGGAGAGGGGATAGGGAGAGAGAAATGAAAGGAAGAGGTAGGGATGAGAAGAAGAGAGATGAGAGGGAGAAAAAGGAAAGGGAGAGAAAGGAGCAGGGGAGAGTAAAGGGAGAGAAATAGGAGAGAGGGTGAGGAGGATAGGGGAGAGGGAGAGAAAGGATTGGTAGAGAGAGAAGAGGGAGAGAGGAGAGGGAAGTAGTTATCGATAGACATAATGTATGCAGAATATGCTATATACTATACTTATTCACCAGGCCAAAGTGGATCAACTTGCTGGAGATGTGCTAATTGAAATGACAAAAGGGTTTATCGTACAGAGTAATTAAATCCAAGTCTTGAAATTTTGGAGAATTAGGAACGCTTACCTCCATCACACATAAATCCTGTGTTCTTTGACATGATTTCTCAAATATGAGTGCTCTGTAAAATTTGCCCTTTTCCTCTAGCTCCTCCTGTTGTTTTATTTGGGAGTGGTATAGCATTAGCACACACTATAACTGTCTCAATAATCAACTTGAATTGTATTCTCTCCACGTTTCGACTAGATGCTTCAGTCTGATGAAGGCTAGATCACCTAGGAGAAACATCGATTTCAAGTTGATTACATGTATTGAGATTGGTATTGTATATTATGTCAATTGAATTAAAACTACAACAACAGTGACACTGATTACTGCAATTAAAGGTTCCATATTCATTTGTACACATACTATCACCATCTATTGGAAATGAGCTGTTATGAGAGGAGTCTGTACTAGGCTGAGTTAATGGCAAAGCATGAGAATTCATCATTTGAATTATTGCCATCATCATTCTGTCTTCCGTTCATACCCATCGGGTTAGTGGTGCTGAGGTTGAAAGTACAAGGAAGAATGCAAACAGAGGATTATACAAGAAATAAACACACCAATATTGCATAATTTGTGACATGAGTTCTCAAACTTTTGTTCACCACCTTAGAGAGAGAATTTTTTAATGGACTCTGGTAAACTGGATGTAAGTCATGAACACAACATAGGGTATGACTACAGCTAAACTTACTAACAGCAACCCAAAATGTCTAGAAATATGTAGCTAACTGGCTAGTTCAGCTAGTGCTAGGTATAGAGTGGAGATGAGGAGTCATAGCTGAAAGATGCATATGCTTTTCAAGAGTGGGGATGAGTGGTCAGAGCTGAAAGGTATATATGCTAGGTCAAGTGTGGGGATGAATAGCTGAAAGGTACATATACTAAGGTCTAGAGTGGGAATAACGATAGCTGCATATGCTAGGTCTAGTCGGGGATGAGGTATTATAGCTGAAAGGTGCATATGCTAGGTCTAGAGTGGGGATGAGATGTCATAGCAGAAAGATGCTTATGCTAGGTCTAGAGTGGGGATGAGGTATCTTAGCTGATATGCTACAGTAGGTGTCAAAAAAGGTTCTGGTTCCCATACCCACTCTAGCGGCAATGCTATGACTTCGAGGGAGGGGGAAAGTAACACGCAATCACCGGACAAAAAAAACCCCGACGAATAACACGAGCAAGTGCCATTAAGTTTCTGTTTCAATCGTAATGGGGATTTTTAGACAAAAAAGGTATGTGTGCACACAGCATTCAAGCGCACACTGGGTGGGCACCCAAGTGGAAGCTAAATCGAGGGAGTTTTTGGGGGTTCCCCACCATTTTATGTTTCTACCAAGATGTCATTTTGGCAATCCAGAGGTCTATGACAGTTTAGTTATTTCTCATGCTAACCTACTATTGGGCTTATATTGGCCTACTAGGGTCCGTGCTTCAGGTCTAGCTCTCCACTCTAGCTTTTTCTTCTGGATCATTGCTACTCTGTTTAGCTAAGCTGCATTAGACAAGACTTTCTATATAGTCTTGTAGTGATTAGGTTTATTAAGGTAGTCTTAGGCAAAGCCCATGACCTATAAATTAATGCCCCTTTTAAAGCCATCGCAGAACCTCTAGTAGCTAGCAAGCCTTGTTTCAAATTTTTTAGATTTCATAGAGTAGCTTAACAGGCCTTGCCTTAGAAAGGTTGAAGATTACAAAGAACCTCTAGTAGATTAGCCTTAGAAAGCTTAACCTCTAGAAATTTCTAGCTAAGCTCTTTTATGCAACAACCAACCAAGTTGTCAATTTAATTAGTTAATCTACGCTTTAGAAATGACAGAGAGCTTACCTTGTTTGCATGTCTGATGAGCTGACAATAGATCTACCTCGGAAGTGGTACCTAGAGCAGTCCTGCACAGCAGAATGGTGCACAGTGAAATGTTGTAGCCCTAACTTGGTCCAAAGCAGATACTGGACCTAGTCAACAGTTGTTTCATCACCCAGCTTCATCTGTTCCTGTATTTCTTCCGAGGCTAGGATTAAATTAATATCGACAGCCTTCCTCTGAAGAATGATGGGCATTATGAACTGAGAGGCAACAGAACGACAAAGATACTCATTGGTTTCAATGTTGCTTAAAAAAACGCCAAATAACGGAATGTAACTGGAACATTGTTTTGTCGCATATTGTCGGTCAAAACCGGGCACAAGCTGTATAGCTGATGCACCAATTTTTCAGGGAACCACTGACTAAATGCCAGGTAACCCCCAGGTCCCCTGACCCCACATTAAGAAACCCAATTGCTTGTCTCAATAGTTCCAACGAGGGCTAATTATCACAATTGCAAATGATAATTATCATGAACACAGAGCCACATACTAGAGAGGAGGTCTGCATGGACAGGAAAAGGATGACAATGACATGTTTCTGGTGTGCTCTCCGTTGTTCTTGGTATTCGACTGTTGACACTTCGCACCATCAGAAATGTGCACATTGACACCCACTGACACCACACATAATCAAGAATGTGCTCTGTTGAGACCTCACAATATCAGGAATGTGCACTGTTGACACTTCACACTCAGCAATGTCAATGTTGACACGCCCAACTATCAGGAATGGGATGTAAACACCTCACACTTGGGGAATGTGCACTGTTGACACCATTATCAGGAATATCCATTTATGACACTTCAAACTATCAGGAATGTGTTCATAGAACACAAACACTATGTGCTGCCAGAGACCAGCCACTGGGGTGACCTTTCCACTAAACTGAACTTGATGAAGAGGTACACAAACAAATACTCATAGAAATATCTGATAGGTTAGCTCAGCAAGACCATTGTCAACCACACAAAATCACATGATTTCCAATAGGCATGGCGATACACATGTTAAGCATCTGCTTGTCTGTTGGTTCCACCCTTTGATTACAGTACAAGTAGCAAAATTCAGAATACTTCATCTCACGAATCATGGGGCTTGGACTAGCAGAATACTCTGTCCCATGCATCATGGGGATTGGGCTAGCAGAATACTCTGTCCCATGGCATGGGGTTTGGGCTAGCAGAAAACTCTGTCCCACGCATCATGGGGTTTGGGCTAGCGGAATACTCTGTCCCACGCATCATGGGGTTTGGGCTAGTTTCCTATCTCAATGGCTAGTAATTCGTAACATGCTTCTAAATATCGTATATAGTGGCGTTAGACGTCATCCTTTAATTAACATCCTCTCCTATTTAGAGGCTCTTCTAACTCACTGAACTGTAAATGTCCAACACCTGAGGCAGTCACTACAAGCTTGCTATTCTCTATGTTCAAAGGTGGGACATGCAAAGTATGCCAGACCACACACACCCCTGGAGGAGAGCCAGTCATAGACTATGGTAGACCAAACACACCCCATGGAGGAGAGCAGTCACAAAGTATGTCAGACTATGAACACATGGGGGAGAGCAGTCACAAAGTATGTCAACCATACCCACCCCTGGGGGAGAGCAGTCACGAACTATGTCAGACCACAGCCACCAGAATAGTCACAAAGTATGTTAGACCACAACTACCCCCTGGAGGAGAGCCAGAATATATCAGACCACACACACACCCTGGAGGAGAGCAGCCACAAAGTATGTTAGACCACACCCTCACCCTGGAGGAGAGCAGTTAACCGAAATCAATCTTGTGGAAATTGCCTAGATCACACCCCATTGTGATATAACTCACCAATGTGTTTATAACACTTCCAAGTGTGGTTAGAGCAACCACCCTACCGACTTTCAGTGGGATTATAACATATCTGGCTGTATAAACAACTTTCATAGATCATCCACACACTGACAGATATTCAAACATGACAAGAATCCCAGCAATAATTAACCTATACACAGTTTGCTGGAACTTGAATGGACCATGAATGATCCCTCCCCTCCGGTTGGTGAGAGAATATCTCTACAGCGATGTCCTGTGGAAATAGATGTGGAGAACTGTAATGAGCCACATATTTCTCAGAGAGTTTAAGTAGCAGATCGTGCAGTGCTGGGAAGGAAAGGGTTTCTTTTCAATCCATCTACCCTTCAATACAAGTGGGCACATTAAATGATATTCTCTGCTTGTGAAGTATAATTATTCAAATATATAAGTGGATATTAAATAATATTCTCTGCTTGTGAAGTAGCAGCTCGCTCAGTGAGTAGATGGTTAATTATTCAAACATCTTTTTCTTTGGTCATAACTTTAATGGTTATTCAAAGATATTTTGATCAGAGCAATTCTAACACAGTACCATCTCCTGACCCAGGACAACCTCCTAACCCAGGGCCACCTCCTAACACATGGCCACCTCCTAACCAAGGACCAACTACTAACCCACCCAGGGTCACGTCCTTCTGCTTGTGCTATTGACCGCAAAGCTGAATTGGAGAACTCGGAGACCGATTGCTCAGTAGCAACTCATAAAAAATAATGAATCTCTCAATCTTCAATCACTTCTCCAAAGTGCTGCTCTAATTCCCTACCACTTGTGAGCAGGTGGGTAGGAAGGGGGGGGGGGGGAGTGCAAAGGATGCTGTAGCACCCCTTCTTTTCGAAAGCACTAAGAAATCTGTGACATACTTAGCTATCAGTTGCTATTTTAGTAACATGTCATCTGAGGCTGTAATTTATTTTTAGAACTTTGTGTCCACAAGATGGACTGTAAGAACTGGCTCCCTTGAGAATATACTGATTAACTACAAATTGCTTTAAATGAGATCCAGCAAGGAAGTGTCGAATATGCTGCCAAAGGACGTGGACAGCTGAAGAAGCTGGAATCCTTTGATACATTTTTTTGTTTAAAACTTGGTGTACTCAGGATTGAAGATAAATTGAAGATAAATTCAGCCTATTTTATGATGAAGTTAAAAAACAATCAAGCTGTCTAACAGAAGAACCAACTCTGCTACGTTATCATAAAATGCCTAAAGATTATGATGATGGATCAAGTCCTCATCAATACCATAGCCCAAAAGACCGTTATCGACATGCCTATTTTTAGGTGCTTGAAGTTGTAGCTGGAGAGATAGAGCGTAGATTTGATCAGCCAGACCTTAAAACTATTACAGATATTGAGAAGTTGTTAATAAATGTGAAACATTTGATATCAGTGACAGTATTTCAAAGTATCTTGAAACTGATATTAACTGCACTCTTCTGAATACCCACCTCTCAATGCTTCCAGATATGATTAGAACAGCTGAATTAGTGACTCTGTTTCCATAAAGAAAGTGACAAATATTCGAACAATTGCGGATGCAATAGACACTAGCAATGCTTTCAAGGGAATGCTAACAGAAATTGATAAATTACAGAGAATCTACTTCACTTTTCCTGTAACAAGTGCAACTGCAGAAAGGTCTTTTTCTTCTATGCGAAGGCTTAAAACATATCTTAGAAGCACAATGAACAATTGTCCTAGGGCTAGGGCTAGGATAGGGCTAGGTAGGCTGAACAATTTATTTCTGTTGTACATTCACAATGATAGAACTGACAAACTTGACTTGTGTAAACTTGCTAAGGCATTTATTTCCACCAATCAAAGACGAGTAAATTACTTTGGAATGTTTTGTGATTAAGATAAGAATCATGCATACCTTCAATGTTTTTCAAAATACTTTTTTTCACACAATATCATTACATGAACATACATAATCAATCTAAAATGGGACAGATAAATTGTAGCAACCCCACTTCAAATGATCTTTCTACCCCCCTGCTTGTGAGTATCAGGAAGTACAACAAGAAATGCGAAGGATTGTTTCCCTTGCTTGAGTCCATTGAAGATCACGATGGTGCTTTCTGTAAGATATGCAGGGAAAAGGTGAAATCAAGAACCGGAGGATGGATGATGAAGCCTTCAAAAACTGGAAAAAGGTAATTGAAAAAACGTGAGCTCACTCCCATAGCGATGTTCTTAAAGTACCATCAGCAGGTGCTAGAACTGAGGAGGAGGTATTTGTTGGTGAGGAAGAAAAGTAGAAAAATAGGAAGGAAATTAAGGCACTCCATCGGTATACCCACTACATGTACGTAGCTCAGAGACATATCACTCACACTAAGCTTTGATGGATTGGTTGTAAGCTGTGGTGGTGAGGTTCTTGAAACCATTTCGAGAATGCTATATAAACATCTAAAGATGCTGCAGTAAAAAAACAATGTTAAGGAATCCCTTCTTCAGTTTATTCACGGAGCATAGTCCAATAATTTATGCCTTACAATGACCTAATAATTAACCTGAATTTTACTCTCTTGACATTCTGTTAGATGCTTTAGCCTGCACAAGAAATATTCCTGATGAAAGCTAGAATATCTGATCGAAATGTCGAGAGAATATAATAATATATATTATTTATATATATCTATTAATTTAATGTTCTGTTTTTTATTACTTTATTATTATTACAACTACATAAATAATATAATATATATTATATATATGTGATACGATCTGAGAAAAGGGCCCACTTCGGCCAAAAAAAAATATCTGCGTTATTGTCATAAGGTTAAATTTCAAGGATAGCTAAGTAGAATGGTACTGGAATTGTGCCTTGATCTAATGCCATTCCAAAGTTATACACAGTTTTGCTTCCATTCTTCACTACACTGTCAAACGAGAAAACGCGTCTAGAAATTTCCCTTGTGTTGTTATACGCGAAACTCCGCGCACGTATTGATGACGTCATGTTTTTAATCGTGACGACCCGTACCAGAAGCAGTTTTTGGCAAGGGGGGCGATCTAGGCAACGCTAGGCCATGGCGCTACCCTGTTAAATAGCTGGGACAAAGGGAGAAGAACTTCTTGGCATCTTGTGAAAGGTATGGTGTAGTCTTAGTTTGTTATTAGCTACACCCTGGCTAGCTACAAGTTAACTGTTTAGAATTTTGTTTATTGTTTTGAGGGCTAGCATCTTCAAGTTATAGGCTTAGTTATCTATAGTTTTATCGTCATCTCTATAGAGTCCATAGGGTCCAACTGAGTTTTTGTACCTTTACTACTTTGTTTAAACTAAATTACACCCTAGCTACACAAGTCAGATTTTTGGTTTGTTTTGAGAGCTAGTATCTTCAAGTTATAGGGGTCCAAGTGAGTTTTTGCACCTTCACTACTTTATTTTACCTTGGTTTTGGATTAGTAGCTAAGCTAAAAGTGTAGTTTGATTGAGTGACTAGTGTTGACAACAGTAGATAATCCTGGTTATCTTTGATAATGGTTATAGCAAGGACATAAAAATAAAATTAGCAAGGATAAAATTAGCGTAGTGAGTAGCTAAGTGAAAGAATGCTGACATCATGGTTCTGGGCATGACCTGCTATTGTATCCTACTTTCTTGCAGGTCGTGCAAGTGCGGACCCTTTTTGTCGGTGGTGCTGATGTGGTCGAGTTCTCCACTTCCTCGTTAACCACTGGTGAGCAGCTCGACTGGATGGCTTTAGAAAAGATGATGGTTTGGGGCATGTTATGTCTTTGTCCTTCTCGGGACAGAACTGTCGGATGCTGTCAAATAAGTACCACTGTCGTTCTGGAGACAAACCTTTGGCGGGAGTGATGATGATGTGTGGCATATCTGTGACTGTTGGTGTCCATCAATGTTTGGCAAGCACAAACCGGTGTTGTACAGTGTCTGAACGCTCCTTTGCTGTCACTGTGCCTGGATCGGATGAACTGAATATGAATTGGTGGAAACACTTTATTCCTGAGAACTTCTTCAAATGCGAAGCAAAGAAGTCTGTCCAATTGAAGCAAGGAATGATGGTGATCAATTCACATCACTTCTGCTTCAACTCCTATTTGACATCAAACACACACACAATATCTGTAGGGCTAGGGCTAGGGCTAGGGCTAGGGCTAGGGCTAGGGCTGATTGAAATGAGATCACCATTTTTTTGTAAGCATGATGTTTTATTTGTATACACATGCATTGAGCTCACTGTCATCTTCTATGTCACTATCATCTGCATGGTCATCAGGTGTACAGAAATACTCTTCCAATACTTCCAAGAGGGGTTGCTTCTTCATGGCTGAAGTGCTTCAGAAGGGCTTCTTGTTATCAACGCACGAAAACTGAAGGGAAATTCCCGCGTGCCCACAGAAAACTGAAGGGAAATTCCCGCGTGCCCGTAATTTCATTCCGTGCACGCGGTAGCTTCGCGTGGCTTCTTTATTTTTTTAACTTTTTCTAACTGCTCGCTTGAATGGAAGGAAGCGCTTCTTGGCCTTAAAACTTTGCACAAAGATAGAGCAATGACCCAAGATGCCTCTGAGGTAATTTATTGAGATATCATGAATCATAACCTTGGTAGCTATTTCAGGTCCTAGTGCAAATTCAGTTTTTGGGCGAAGTGGGCCCTTTTCTCAGATCGTATCACATATATATATATATATATATATAATATATAATATTCTTTAATCTAAAAATGATAATAACAATAACAATAACATAAAAAAACAAAGTTATGGAGGTAGAGATGGACCCAGGATACCCAAAATTGCTGCAGCATTTCCCCTCTGTATCACTACTGACAGATGTTGAAGGAGGTACCATTATATATATGTAGCCAACAAGGCATTTTTTTAAATTTTTTTAAATTATTTTATTTATCTCTATTTTTTCACATCTGCTGGACAGATGTGTTGGGGTGATGGTTTTCTAGCACGTGGTGGCTAGCTACCAGTATATAGCCAGCTCTTGCCAGTCTTAGCATCATAATATTATTCTTGATGAAGGCCAGATCATCTAGTCGAAACGTCGAGAGAGTACAATTTCAAGTTGATCATTTGTGAAGTGGTTTTGTATACATTGTAGTTCATTGTTACTATATAGCATTCCATTGGAGTTCTGTAAGCTGTTTCTCTAGAAAGTAGGACTTATTTGGGCTGCTCGGACTCTTTATTCCCCTATGGGGTTAGATTTCCAAGGGAAGGGGGGGGGGAATTTGGGGGGGGGGGGGGGGGGGGGGGGGGAATGCCCGCGCCCTCTCAGGCAGTGTATGTGAGAACATGAGCTATATTTCCTTTTAAGGAAATTCCAACCCGATTCTAACTGATTCTAACCTGATTTGAATCTAACCTAATTAGTTTGCATGCACACATCTCAAGTCTGGATTAAAACTCAGCCACCACCTAAATAAGTGTGTTTGGTGTACATATGGTGTAGGTTAATATGAGGTACTGTAGACAAGAGGTATGTGTAAAGATGCTCCAGTGAGAACCCTGAGAGTGGGATATCTGTATGATGATTCTCCTAGTGGAGTGTGACCTCTGTGTAAAGATGCTCGATGCTCTAGTGGAACCCTGAGAGTAGGAACTCCATGAAGATGCTCTAGTGAGAGCCTGAGAGTGAGATCTCTGTGTAAAGATGCTCTAGTAAGAACCCTGTGAGCCACCCTATGATATCTTGTTATCCCTTCATGAAACCAGACGGCATCATCCGGAGAGAACTCCGGCAGTGGACTCATGTGTCTACTTCCCCTCAAGCCAAGCCGAAGGAGGTTGCAAATGGTGGATTTCTTGCACAGCAACATCTTGCAGCTGGAACCTGATGTCGGCTAGCAGTTAACTCTTAGAGTCAAGCTTCTGGTGAAGACTTGTCTCTTGAGTGATAAGCTGGGTGATAGCATCTTCAAAACCTGCACACACATACACACACACACATCACACACAAACACAGACACAATACACACACAGACACAGCATACACACACACAACACACACAGACACATACACACACAACACATACACACAAGGACATGCACAACACAAACACACAGCACACACACAGATACACACAACACACACACACATAACACACATACACACACAATACACATACACTGACACACACAACACACACACACATAACAGATACACACACACACACAGACACAACATACACCTTAACTCTGATTGAAGTTAGCCACAAAATGAGAGAGAGCTTAAGTCAATAATGAATGGCCACAAGCTCGTGTACTCAAGGGAAAACTGGAAAATGGAAATCTTTGTCATGGTTGTTTCTCTGAATCTTTGATGAGGTGAGGTCAAAGATAATCCATTATCAGATAATTTTTGAGAGAACTGGTTGCACAGTAAGTAGAGGAGAGAGAACTGGCTGCACAGTCAATAGAGGAAAGAGAACTGGCTGCACAGTCAGTAGAGGAGAGAGAACTGGCTGCACAGTCAGTAGTTGAGTAAGAACTGGCTGCATAGTCAGTAGTGGAAAGAGAACTGGCTGCACAGTCAGTACAGGCGAGAGAACTGGCTGCACAGTCAGTAGTGGAGAGAGAACTGGCTGTACAGTCAGTAGAAGAGAGAGAACATGGTGCACAGTCAGTAGAGCAGAAATAACTGGCTGCACAGTCAGTAGAGAGAGAACTCTCTGCACAGTCAGTAGAGGGGTGAGAACTGACTGCACAGTCAGTAGAAGGGAGGGAACTGGCTGCACAGTCAGTTGCTGGTGTGGAGGAGAGAGAGATGCTTTCTGGTGAGGAAGTAGAGATACATAATTTCGGACATGTAAAAAGCCAGATAGCTCACACACATACATAGAGGTCATGTGATATGTTCATTACCTGCCATAACACTTAGTGCAGGGGCATAGGAAGCAATAGAGGCCCTGTCAAAAATTTGGCCTTGACACACCAGTGTGTGGTTTTACAAATATGTGTGTGGTTTGGACAATTTTGTACAAAAAAACTTCATGCATGCCTGAGAAGTCATTCCCATACCTTACCTAATGTCAGTCAGTTAGAGGGAACTTGCTGCAATGATGGGCACACTACAGGCCAGGACCATCCCTTGCTTTAAGTGCTATTATCACCATTACTATAATTATTGTTATTGTTGTTATTGTTTCTCATAAGATATATAGTTGTTGCTATTACATCACATATTCAAATTTTACAGGTCTAAATCAGTTTGTATAAATTTACCACAGGTGTTTTCTCGGTGACTAGATTCTCGGTGACTAGATTCTCTGATAAATTCATTGTCAATCTCTACTAAACTCAATCGATCAGTGTGACACAGTTAGGACTAGTCTGGATCATCGTAGATCTTAAGTATGACTTCATCCGCCGTAAACTGCTAAATGAACGTCCAATGGAAGCATTGGTGGCTGGCATGACAACAATTAATGTAGCCTGGGTAAACACTTCAGACATCAATGCTCATTGTTAATCAGACAGCTCTCTGAGAAATTGGAGGACTGAACAAAGATCATCTCGATTGGTATCATCAGGAATACTACTTGATAGCACACTCAACTGCAGCAGTGAATAAAAAGTGCTCTTAGTTCTTCGTCCACAGGTTCTTTTGGCTACTCCACTCCGTGTACCAGACATGGGGACGAAGCAGTATCATAACACAGGCCTCTCAGTTTCTCTATGGAAATGTTTAATCTCAACAAGACATCACATATAATGGAGTGCAACATATTGCCTCCAGTTGACTCCACTTGAGAAAGACCAACAAACTCTCTAGTTTCTTGTCTACCCATTGAATATATATAACAACTTGCTCTTTATTTGAAACATCGGTTGTATCAACTATAACGGTCAAAAAGGGGCTGACTGAAGCTCTACAGCAATTTCTCTTGAAACCATCTGAGACATAACTTTTAAAATTTCATTTGGCATGCCTGGAGAGCAGTGTATATGTCAGTTTTGTTATCCAACCAATTGATAATTCGTCTGTTATCTTCATTTCTTAATTTCAAAAACTGAATGAAGTTGGAGCTTGACCACTGAAGCTTCTTCTCTTCACTTGCTCTAGCACAAATGATACGCATCACTGTATCTGTGTCCTCCATGTAGTGTATCAGGCCACCTGAGTAACCATGAGGGCTGGAAACTTCTCTTTACCACTCATTACTTTCCAAATTCTCTCTTTAGAAACTGGAATCCTTGGGGCTGATGTGTTCAATTGGCAAGACAAAGGTTCTGTACTCATTTCAGTTGAAAAGGAGAAAAAACTTACTAAGTCAACAAGTCAACAGAGCAGCTACACACAACTACATAGGCATGTGCATGTGCGCACAAAAGCAAAAGTAGAAAAAGAATATATTATTGGTAAAAAGTGTAGCCACTACTGTTCCTATGCCCTTGTAGTGTACCAGGGAGACTGTGTGCATGTCATTACCACTGCACACTGTAGTGGTAATGAAAGATCATGTGTGTGTACTGTCTACTGAGAGGAGATGAATTGTTGGAGAGAACAGAGGTAAGTGACTATCCTCACATCATGTCAGAAATACAAAGACAATAATTTTATGTTAGAAACTTGGAAATTGACTTCAATTTAGTAGTGTCTGTGACTATATGCATGTCCTCTATGCATGGATGACAGCACGGTCTGACATCGGCGACAGCAAGATCGAACATGATTGGCAACAAGGTCGGGCATGGTGGACAGCAAAGTCATGGCAGAGAGCAAGGTCAGACATGGGCAAGAGCAATGGTAATACATGAGGGACAGCAAGCTCATACATGAGCGACAGCAAGGTCCAGCATGGGTGACAGCAAGGTCAGACATGGGAGACAGCAAGGTCATGCATGAGGGACAGCTAGCTCGGAACTGAGCGACAGCAAGGTCGGTCATGAGCGACAGCAAGGTCGGGCATGGGTGACACCAAGGTCGGACATAGCCGACAGCAAGCTCGGACATGAGCGACAGTAAGGTCGGGCTTGGGCAACAGCAAGGTCAGGCATGGGCTACAACAAAGGTTGGACATGGGCAACAGCAAGTTTGGGCATGACCAAAAGCAAGGTCAGACATGGCTGACAGCAAGGTCATAACATGAGGGACAGCAAGCTCAGGCATGAGGTTCACATGCAGAACTAGAGAGATGCATGGTGGCTTTAGTAAATAATTGGAGAGAATTTGCACTTGGAGCCAACCATCTGGCTCGGCACTCGTATTAGCTGACTAAATTCGGGCAAGATGTAGAGTGTACAATAACTTTGGGCAAGGTGTAGCAGTGTACACCAAAATTTAATTTGAGGAGGGGAAGGGAGGATATGAATGAATAATGAATTGATGGAATGATTTGTTCGGGCTCATTGTATCTTCTATAGCACTCCATAGACCAACTATTACATTCACACAATCACCAGTGCACAGCTCAATTACTGTTCATGCAATTATGTCATGCAACCGAAACAAACATCTGGATGCTGTGCATAACATTATGGGGAGAATTCACGATGCTGGTCAAGCCAATTCCCAGAAGCTTTACAATTAGATAGCATTTGATGCAAAGCACATCCTTTGAGAAGCCCACTAAGTGTAGGATAATTGTCCTTTGTGGGACCATTAATTAAGCTAAAAAGCATAAAAATTGTGAAAAATACATCTTCTTACGACATTGAATTCAATGGGGCCACAACTCAATATCAGCACCTAGCACATAGCAGTTAGATATATCATATATTATAAGTGTGTATGTGATGTATATCTGGCTCCTCGTGAATGAAGACTTTTTGCTCTTGCTGTTATCATTTCCTCTTTGCAGTGGTCAGCTAATACTATTCATCTAGCCACATAACAGGGCAATTAGTAGACATAACAGCACCCTCGATTTTTTTTTTAGTGGGCATCACTGTTTTACATCACCGTTTTTTAATGTATCTTACAAAGGAAAGCTCATATGCTTGAAGTAAGTATACCATTAGAATTCTTATTCAAAGAGCTACATTTGGCACAAAAATCAAGTTCATAAGATGTAGCAAACTGAAGTTATAATATTTTATTAGTAAAACCACCAAAAATTCATATATTCCCCCCTTAAGTTCTTTTTGGGGTGTAATGCGAAAATTTCCACAGAGTTATGCATGTTATATAAACATGCTGGAATTAGCAGCTTGGAGCTTGGACACTAGCCAACTGTAACAAATGCCAGTGCATGTATGAACAGGGCATGAGTTGCATGGATCTTGATAAGAGTCTGAACTCTAGTTTTCTTTCCTGAAAAAAATACTTGCTCATTCAAAACCCATCCCCACAATTCTGATCACTTGATGATTTTTCTTTTTCCAACATCAATTATACTGTAGCTCAATTGATACTCTGCTCATCAGCTTTCTGCAAATGGATGATCACCAGGAAATGCTCCTCTGGAATACCACTTTCACCCAGCGACAGTAAAGGCACAGTCCTCCACACTTGAGATATCTGTACACTCATCTGCCATGATACTATAATAGGATGATGCTTCAGCATTGACTCCTCAATCCACGTGCCTAGAGCCTCTACAAACTCAACTACAGCTATATGAGATGTCTCTACAGCATTCCTCCCTTTGTGAAGTACTTGAGATTCTCACCTCCACAAAACACTGCCATTTTTTTTTAACTTCATAGTATATGCTAAATAGTTACGTGCAAGAAAGTGTGTCCAGCAAATGAGAGATCTTATAGCTACTTTACTCTTCACTCTTGCTTGCCTTCCTACTCTCTGGAGCTGTTGAATTTCCACTCCGCCCCTCAGAGCTCCCTGTGCTGCCAAAGCTTCTTGATTGGCCTGGGCATGGGGATCACATTTTTCAAAGTCTTTCATTTTCTCAACAGCTTCCTTGCAATTGTAAAATGGTTTGGTAACCACACGCTTCCTGTTTGCTGAAGTGACTGTCTAGATTTTCTGCAGACCTTGTGAAATGTAACCTCATCCAAATAAAGTCCCTTCCACTTCTTGAGCGTTTCTTGCGGCTTGTGTGGCTCACATGTTTCTTGGAGATACAACTTTACTGGTTTGATTTGGCTAGGTTCTAAATCCAAATTCTCCAGCTCCAGCTCACCTTCATTGCTGCTGTTACTCCTGTGAGTTGATGTGGTTGCATATGACTAGTGGCAGCGAAACTGGCTGACTATGTAAAGGGCTCACAGGTTTTAGTTGCATCAATGTAGGGTGTCGTCCCTCTACAAGTTCTTTAATACTCGACTTTTATCTCTCCCCATTCCCTCACTATTTTCTAAACGAAGGCCTACTAGTGAGGGTGACTGAAGATTCAGCAATGGATCCTAGAATGCTCGTATCCTGGGAGACTTATCCTAGGGTGTCCCTAGTGAGGATGAATGATTGAGTCCACAGCATGGATTGGGATATCTCTAGTTCTAAAATAGCCCTTGTATTTGAACTAGCTGTGTACTCTACAGTATTTGCTTCAAAACATCCTCTAACAAACATATTAAATGTATGGATTCGCTGAGTTTTTGGTATTACTTTGATATTTCTGTTCCAAGTTTTTACAATTGCATTATGATATTTCTGGTCCGAGTTTTAACATTACTTTGGTATTTCTGTTCCAAGTTTTGGTTTTACGATTGTATTATTGATATTTCTGTTTCAAGTTTTACTATTACTTTGGTATTTCCTTTCCAAGTTTTGAAATGGCATTATTTGGTATTTCTGTTCCAAATTTTACGACTGATATTTCTGGGTTTCTAAAAAAATTCGTTTTTATTTTTCCTTGTGTAGCTTTGCTGATGGAGTGGATGGAAGAGTTACAGAAACTGTTGGTGTCCCTCCAGATTGAGCTGGCAGCATGCATGCATGGACACCATCACAACATGACACAGTCACAGTAGGCAGCCATGCAGATAGCACATGCTGCTGTCATGCACACAGCCAGCCAGAACACCTCCAGGCCCTACCACCACAGATACACTCAGTGGGTGAAGAGGGCTTAGTTTGGGGGGCGGGTAGGCTTTGTGTTCTGACCTGTACATTTTTTGCTCATTCTCATGTCTGATAGTAGCCACATGGGCATGGACTTTGCTGGGGGTGTTGTCATGGTGATGGTAATGATGGTGGTGGTGTTGGATGATGGTGGTGTTAGTGTGATGGTCGTTGTTAGTGATGATAGTAGTGCTGTTGGTGACAGTGGTAGTAGTATTGATGGTGGTGGTGATGGTGATAGTGATGGTGGCAGTGATGGTGTTAGTGACAGTGATGTGTTTGGTGTATGAGCTTTCGAGCTACAAGTACAAGAATGGTTCAGCTGATATTTTCAAGTATGTCTTCTCTAGCACAAAAGAGTAACTCTTGAAAATATGAAAAAAGACTATTTGAAACCCATGTGCGAGGTCGAGTGTTGTCTGTTTCCACAGATTCTTTTGGTGCAGATCCTTCTGTATGGTCTTTTGCTCCCACTTGTGTAGATTGTATCCACACTGGGGAAATCACATTGTCTGCCTCCTCGTCTGGGCAACACTGCCGCGATAAGCCATCGGCATTTTGATGATGGGTGCCGGGTCTTTACTTGATCCATGTCAAAAGCCTGGAGTGCCAGCACCCATCTCATCAGCCTTTCATTTAAACAGTTGGAGTTAAGTAGGGCAATCAGGACACGGTTGTTTGTTATAACCATAAACTGCTGCCCTAGTAGTTGTGCAAACTGATCCATGCCTTCACCACTTCCAGGCACTCCAGCTCAGATGCACTGTAGTTTTGCTGAGCAGCAGTCAGACGTCGAGAGAAGTTTGCGGCTAGTCTTTCTACTCTATTTCTGATCACAGAGAGTACCGCTCCTTACCCCAGTCCTGAGGCGTCTGTGTGAAGGATGGGCTTCTCTCCATCTCTTGGTAGTAGTGTCAGTGTGTGCTCATTGCATAATATAGATACAAGGTGGTTAAATGAGTTGCACTATCTCTTGTTTCACTCAACATGACAGGGGCACCATTCTTTAAGGCATAGTTCAGGGGCCCACCCAACCTAGTAGAGTCCGGGATAAACCTCTGGTAATAATTTACAGTACCCAAGAAAGCCCTGATACCCTTTTAGTCTAATGTATTCTCTTAGTGCCCTTACTTTTACTTCAGGCACAGCAACCAAGTCATCTCCAATTTCATGGCCTAAGTGCTCAAGAGAGGTCACCCACACGCATTTGCTTGGCTTAGCGGTCAGACCTGTTTGCCTGAGGGCAGTCATGACCACCCTGAGAAGAACTAAATGTTCCTCCCATGAGCTGGAATAAACCAAGATGTCATCAATATATGTTAAGTTGTAGAGTTTCATTCTCATGCATCGCTGGAACATGGCTGGGGCATTCATAAGCCCAAAGGGCATTCCTGTAAATGCATATTTTCCCCAGGGAGAGCAGAATGCTGTCTCATCTTGACTGTCTTTGTCCAAGGGCACCTGGTAAAATCCCTTGTTCATGTCCAGTATAGTGAGCCAACTTGCTCCGGCAACATTATAGCAACTCCTGTATTAGTGGCATCTGGAATGGGTCAGCTTTGGAATCTCTATTGAGCTTCCGATAATCGATACGAGCATATGGCTCGTATTTCATTCTTGAGTACGGGAACCATGGGCGAAGACCAAGGACTCCTAGATGGCACAATTATATACTGTTTTAACAAGTCATCTATCTCTCCTTTAAGGTCTGTCCTCCACCCAGGTGCAATACGGTATGGATGTGACCTTATGGGGTCAATGTCACAAGTTTGAATGGTGTGCTTATGATCTTTTACCTTCCCCAACTTTACTATTATCACGTCCCCAAACTTATCCAAAATTAGGTCCAGTTGCATCTGCTGTTCAACTGGTAGGTTTGTGGCACCCATTCTCATTTTCCCCACTGGTTCAGCCATGTCTGCCATCGCAACAGCACCTACAACCCGGAAAAGATCGGCCATAGATGTCTCCCAAGGTTTTAACCGGTTTACATGAACAATCTGATTCTTAGAATGGTTTTCCAGTGAACCAATTCTATAATTAAACTCTGAAAGTTTCTCTAGTTTAACATAAGGACCATTCCAGATGCTATCTAGTTTGCCAGTCAAATTCAGGTTGTGGCATAGTATATACCCAAATTTGTGGCTCAAAGGACCGAGATGAGCACTTCGATCTTAAGCTGTGTTAGTCTTTTCTAAATGCCTTATCATTGGCATGTACTCCCTGATGTATGGCTGCCAGAGTATTCCTTAGCTCTGCCACCCACTCTACTGAGCATTTAAAGCTCAACTGCCCATCCATCCATCCTGCCTCAAGGGGGCCCCCGCAAGGCACGGCCATAGATTAAGTCATATGGTGAAAACCCAGTAGCCGCATGGGGAGTAGCCAGTAAGCAATACTTTAACAGTCTGTCCCACTTTCCCTTGCCAGAGGAGACCTTACAGAGCATCTCCTTTAGGCAGGAGTGCCATCTTTCGTGGACACCATTGGTTTGGGAGTGGTAGGTTATTGTTCTCAACTTAGAAATATCAAGCAACCTACATAATTCTTTGGTTAATCTCCCCACAAAATCCGAACCCTGATGCATTAGTAATTCATGGGGAATATCTATGACCTCAAGTAGTCCCTCGGCCACTGTAACTGCGTCCACCTTTTTCAAAGGGATGGGATCAGGGTAGTGGGTAACAAGGCACATCACCGTTAGGATATACTTAAATCCTCTTTTAGTCTTGGGAAAGGGTCCTATTAAATCGCATGCCAACCTCTCATAAGGCACGGAAATTATTGGTGTCCTAGCCATTGGTACCTTTGGTTTAAGCTGCCTGCCCGCCATCTGACATACTGAGCATGCGGTGCAGTGCTGCCTGGCATTCCTTCTAATGCCTAAACAAGTGAAATAGGTTTGAAGTAAGGCCACCATCTTGTTATGGGAGAAGTGACACCCAGCTAGTCCCTTGTGGGTGACGTCTAGAATTTACTTTCACCTGCAAGATGATACAACCACTCGGAGACATTCCTTCCACAAGTCAGAAACTTTACTGTGTACCCAACACCATATTTTGTGAAATACTCATCTTTACTCCTCTCAGCACATTTCCTCAACCCAGTTAGTGCCTGCTGCTGTGCTATGAGTGCCCGCACCTCTCCCGTTCCCTTTTCAAGGTTGGGAAGAGGTTGGTTGCTCCCTGAATCTCCCTCTAGCCCTTTTAGAACACATCCCTCTAATCATTCTGAAGCTTCTCCTTCTATCTCATCCTCTCCGAGCCACACCTCTCTTGCGTATGTGCAAGTGCCTTCTGCGCCTGCCCCTTCCTCACTAGGAGGAATGGTACTGGGACTGACCTCCTCCTCACCCTGCATGCCATGTATCTCGGCATTAGGTTGCTCTAGAACAAGGTCAGGTTTTGTGTAGTCAGTAGTGATTGGTAAGGAGAACTTGGTCCTGCTTTTCTTACTGGGGTTTGGCGGCTGCTTAGTACTAGTACCATCCCTCACCCAGGCAGGGCCGTATTATCCATAAGGCTGACTAGGCTGAAGCCTAGGGGCCCACCAAGAGTAGGGGCCCACCAAAAACAGGGGGCCATGCGCAACCTTTTTTTCCCGTACCGAAAAGTAAACGTGAGATTGGTGCGCGCATCTATTCCCAGATACCTAGGATGTGTTTATCGGTGGGCAATATTTAGTTTCTCCTCGTGTCCGAAGAACTGGAGGCTTGATAAAGGAGTTCTAGGTGCTATTCCTCTCTAGGATTACTTACTAGTACTTCATTACTCAAATCTCAAAAGGTTTTCAGCTGATAATAATTTAAAAAAGTAAAGCGAACAACTCTTGTTACCAAGGTGAGGAACTAACTTTACTTCAGCTAACCTAGTAGTTTCTTTTATGACTGTTAGATCAAGCTAAATAGTGTATAGTAAATAGTTTAGGTAGCGCATCTAAATAGTGTAGAATAGTAAATAATTTAGCTAGCGTAGCTAAATAGCTAGCTAACTAGCTAGCGCTTCATGAATCTAGCTAGCTAACGGACCCAAGTAGCTAACCAGCTAGCGCACCCATATAGCTAGCTGGCTAAAGTACCCAAGTAGCTAGCAAGCTAGCGCACCCATATTCTAGTTAGCAGTTAATAGCTATCTAGCTTAGCTAAATAGCCTTTTCTTTCCTGAGAACACTGTGCTGGTTTTGTTATATAGTCCTTGCTCACATTCAGTTGTTCACTTATCAATATATTTTACATATAGGATTGCAGCAACATCTGTGATGAAGCAACATCTGTCATGTAACATAACCATGAGACTAGGATGAAGGTATACTTAAATAGATTCAGTTTTATACGTCCTCTGTGAGTGGTAGGTCTGAAAGCTGACGGCTAGCCACGGTACATCTATACAGGGTGAGGTGTCTGGTGCCATCCTGCCGTTGCAGAAAGCACAGTCACACCTCTGACTTCCTCACACTTGGTAATGGTCTCCCTTGCCATTCAGCCTGTTGGGGTACTTCTCAGCCAGGTTTGGCCCACTTCGGCAACCTATGCTCAGCATTTGCATTGGTCCTGCCAATGGTAAACTTTAGAGTGGTGGGTCCAAAGAATAGCGGAAAACAATCTTCTGCATTTGGCAGGATGGAGGAACATTAGGTCCTGGTTGAAGGATGAATGGGGTGCTCTGTGGAGCAATGTCGTCATCTAGAATTTGAAATGAAATAATAATGGTTTATATGTAAAGTTTGCTTGATATAAAAACATTTGTCTGTGTAGTAGCTAATAATATTAGTGTTATTATTCTTATTGCAGGAATATCATACCTTCCCCAGCAGTTGTCCAGATATATTGGCGAGCATCCACACGGCTGGTTCGACTTCATATGATCTTCCTCTCCTCTGCTATCCTCTTCCTGCAGCTCTTCCCTTCCTCTGCTGTCCTCTACCGGCAGCTCTTCCCCTATTACCACTACCTCCCATTGACATCTGCTGACTTAGACCTCTCACTGCCTATTTCCACTTGCTCCAACATCCATACTTGCACTCTCATTCTTGATCTCTTCAAAATTGCTACTCGTATCTATTTCTCATCATCACTACAACTATTTGAGTCACAGTATATACAATCACCAATGCCTAGTAGAGTATTGGTATCATAACCACAGGCCATTCACATAGTAACAACCACGAACAGCGTAACTGAACAGGGTAACTAACCACAGTAAAATAAAATATCCGGAGAGGTCAAATTAAAGTGGCTCAAATTAAAGTGGCTCTCACGATATCGTGACAATGGTCTAAAAGGGTGACAATACTACTGTCCCGAATACATGACAATTTTTTAATTTTTTTAATATTTTTTTACATACATAGTACAATGCAGTATAGAGTACAATGTCCTTTTAATTAAGTAAGTAAGAACAATAAATAAATAAAATTATAGATACGCCTGCGCGTACGAAATCGTGACAATGTCCGCTAAGTGTTGCACTATTAAAAAAAGAAATGCCCGCTAAGTGTTGCACTATATTAAAAAAAAGAAATTGTGGTTCAATTTATGTGAAGCACAGTCAGGCGGGTGGGCCCTTGGGTCACCCCGCTCCCCAATCTTAATTTTTCAGTTGGATGTAAACAATGGAATGTACTGAGTCCCAACGACAGTTGCTCTTGTGAAACTGGCGCCAGACTCTCAGCCTGCGGCCGCGGTATGAACACGCGAAGATCGCGGGGGGGAAGGGGGGGGAGGGGGGCTGCCGAGGGGTCAAAATGAAGCTCGAAGCCTAGGGGCCCTGCCTTGGGTTAATACGGCACTGCCCTCACCTCCGCTGCAACGTTCTCCTTCTCCCCATCCTCTAGTGCCTGGCTCTGAGCCCAACTAATGGCTACCAGAGGTACAGAAAGAAGTCTACCCTGAGAACGGCTCGTAATCCAGGCCTTCACTGCCGGACTCAAATGGACTTACGGAGACCATCTACCTGGAGCTCTACTACTGCTGTTTTCTAAGCTTTAGTCCCATTATCTGCAAGCCTAGCTCAGACCTCCCTGCCTGTGTACTGGGATGGCTCTATCAGCCGGGCAGGAACAGTTGTTTTATCGGCCCCTGTCTCAATGAGAAGCCTATAATATGGTATTCCATTGATTGTTCCTATCCTTAGAAGCTCAGTGAACTCTTCTGATTCAGAACCTGAACTAATCCTTCCAAACTTAACTTTAGCTTCTGTGCATTCTCTGCAGTTGTTATCTGGCTTCCCACAGTTGTAACAAATAATGGGTTTGCTAGAGGGTGGGGTACCCTGGGAAACTGATCCATCTCTCCTTTAGCCATCCCCCGAACTGTGCCCAGCTAGTATACCCAATCCCTTACCTAGTTAGGTGCCCACCTTCTCTACTGTTCGTATGCTGTTGCTGCTCCTTAGGCTTCACCCAGGATTCTCTGGAAATCTGAAGGATGAAGTCTGGTGTGGTGAACGTCTGTGCATCTTAGAGCAATCATGAACTGCCATGGACTCCCAGCAGGCTTCCAGGTCATCTATGATCTGATACACGCTGTCGAACTGTTTCCTTTTCATGAAGTGACACACTTCTGATGAGCCAAAACTCCCTGTAGCACTTCCATGATATGATCTTGTCTATCATTGATCTGCTGTGCTAGGTGAGTGATGCCTTTGAAGATTGGAATAAGATGACTCCTTAGGGATTGCTGGTCTCCTGGGCTGCTACACCATATGGTTTGTCTGGGAAGGGACGCTCTGTATCCCAGTCTTTCCAAGAGTGACGTCTTAAAAGTTCAGTGCGGCATCTTAGCCGTAATGCTTACCTCCTGTTATATTGACGATGGCTTCCCCATCAATGTTTTCTTAATATTCTTTATCCAATTAAAGAATGCTTAAGGGTCAGCGGGTGATCATCTTGTTTGGGAACCGCCTGAATTATTACTCTCATTTTCCTCTAGTGGGTTTCCAGTAGTGAATCTGCATCTTTTTAGTTATTTTAGCTTCAGCTCCTCTGTTCTTTGCCTGTCTCTCTCAAATAGCTCAAGACGGTCCTCTCTGTTCTTTTGCCCTGCCTCCCAGCATTTGTAGCCCTCCTCTTCTAGCTGTAGTCTCTCTTCCCGTTTGACTTTTTCTTCCACCTCTGCTTGCTCCCTCCTTATTTTCTCCTAAGCTGCTGCAGCCACTAGCGAAGCCATTGCCACAGACAGGGTTTTATTTTGGGGTATGGGGGTGGGGGGGGGGGGGCGGTTGCCCTGCTTGAAAACTTTTAGACCCCCCTTGTAGATTGTATTATTAAAATTCATTACAAACTTTGTAACATCTTTAACTATCATTTCCCACCTTTAAAATCTAGATTCCTCAAGTTGCCAAACCTTGGACAATTTTCTAAATGAAACCCTGAGAGGCATAGGGTCTATTGTTGGGGCTATTCTCTCTTCCACATTTTTGGCTGTTTGTCTCAAGTTGGAGCATGTGGTATACTTCCTAGTATTGCTATCTTTATAAGAGATAGAAAGCTAAATAGGCCAAATAGTAACTTATCCTGAGTGGTTGATGGCTGGTTATTCCACTGGAGCACCACTGCCACCATGTGTCGGAGTTTTCCTCTTGTATTCCTGAATCAGTAGTTACTGCCACCAGAGTCCTGTCCAGTACAGGCTATCCCTTAAGTTAACCCAAAGTAATTTAGGGTGTAAATCTTGATGACTTAAACAACATTGGCCGAACTCTCAGCCAATAGCTTGCATTTTTTTTTAATATCTTGCCAGCCAGAATGCAATACATCACTGGGATCATTATACACACAGTAGATTCTAATATACTAGAATCCCATAGAGTCTCATAAGCTAATATAAATACAAGATATTATGAAAACAATAATTGTAACACATAACTATAATTAAGTGTGGTCTCTCTGGAGTGAATCTAGGCCCTATGTTGGGGGTTGAACCTCGACACACAGCAGATACAATATATACATATTTGAGTTTTAGTCTAATTCCGACCCTTTATCCAGTTCTTGCACAGCACATGACAGAATTTAAAAAAAAATGTCATGACTTCAGTCAAATATGTAACATTCCGTTATATATAATTATATACAATTACAAGTGATTGCAAGGTACAATAAACTCACCTTATGTGATGGTGATACAAGATAGCAGGACAGAATGAGAGGAGCGGATTACTATCCAGGTGGGTGAAGATGCATTGAGTGGCTAGTAGTCAACCAAGGTATTGTATTTAAAAAAATTGTTTTGGCCCAGTTTATCCAGCAGACATGCAAACATTACAATGAGTAATTCCATGAGACTCTCATACTTGGCATTTTTTCAAATGCACACAACACATCAGACCTTAGCATAACGATGGGAGAAATTTCAAAGAATCAAATTGAGATTATCAAGCCCTGCAGTTACAATACTACAAAGCCAACTTCTGTACTGTCCAAAAGAAGAGGAATTGATCAAAGCCTTTCCGAGACAAATCCGAGCACACGCTTCTTCTGAGATTCAGCAGCTTGCACAAAAGACTAGTATTAAAAATAACAGACCAAAATTAATGTACAAGCACACTTTCCCACCATCTCCTGGTCCATTTGAACAAAAGGGGCTGGCATAATATGCAGAACTCCAACATGCTTGTGTTGTAGTTGGCCCAGTGCTGTGGAAGAATTTCTGCTGGAAACTATAGCGTACATATCTGAAATGAGGTTGAAGAAGCAAGATAAATAAAAAATGGAAAGACTTTCTGTGGGGATTATTATATTGGCTTAAAGGCTAAACACATAGTAATTGATGTCTTTATGCTCCGTGCAAACAATAACATGATCTATATCTATGTCCAACACATGTTCCAGAAATTTTCTGGCAGCAAATCCCAAACCTCCTTATTATATCCAAGTGACATGATACTAAGCGCTAATGTGAGATTAGTACCAACCAGAGTAACAATGTTGTCCTGATTCACAATGAGTGAGTAACATTCTTCTTGTACTTTCACTGTTTGGATGGCAATATTAAACAGAGTGAGTTATTTGCACAGAAAGTATATAGAGGCAAATTACTCAATAAATTGTTCAACTGTACTGGAAAGGCCTAAGGAACTGTTTGGAAGGCAGAAAAGGCTGTCATTCTGTAGTTTGGACAAATCCAGGCAGCCAGGTAAGTAAAGCATGATTAGGCTGTTCATGAAATATGAAGCAGGTATTGCAAAAGAAAAAGGAAATGTCAAGGTAGTATTCACAACATAGTTCAAATAACAGGGGAACAGATGTCAAAGTGCAGATCAGGGCACTCTTCAACAAACCCAAAGCCAGGAAGACACTATATCCTGAGCAGTTACTTTGAGGGTGTGGAAATCCACTCCCACAACCGAATTAAATACTAACCATAAGCTTATACCTAGTTATAATGACGCTAGTGGTATCAACACAAGTAGGTGAATTTTTAGATATAATTTAATTGATCGACCTACATCTCCAGATTGACCTTCTGCCAGCTGCATTTCACTTTTTAGAAGAATTTTATCATGATGATGCTGCACTCTACATCCTGAAATTCATAAAAGACATTGAACCCTCATTCCTGAAAATTCATATCAAGTGGAGGTGTGTAATGCTCAAAAACATACTGAATGAGGCAAAGATGTTGAAGATAACAAGTCTGTGGTAAAATACTTCTGACCTAGTTACTTAACATTCAACTCTCTTTTTCTGAATAAGCGCATCTCATGACAATTTGTCTGCAACATGTTGTATACCTATAATAATACCAACTGGGTATTGCTGCACTCTAGAGCATACAAGACAATCATCTGAAAGTTGCTCATGAGGTCAGTACAGTTTATGGGGTCCATGTGAGAACTGTAACACACTTATTTCCAAGTTCACTGATTGAGAGTTATGCAGGGAGATCATCATCTTTGAAACTGAATCAACTATTTACATATTGCTGATATTCTCTCAATCGTGATATACCCATGCCGACTGTCAGGCAAATACTCAGAAATCGCTTAGAACTCTGTCCCTCATCTTGACAGATTGCACTAGCTCTCTACTAAATATGCTGCGCCACCTAGTCAACAACACTCTGACTAGACCAAAATACCGCTCATCCTAAGCTACCACCCTTTCTCACAAGGTTTAATAAAATGAGAAAGCAAACAAATACAACAAGAATCGAATAGTCATCCCTATAAGCTAACTCGTTACAAGTTGTAACCATTAATAGAAGTATCAACTTATACAGGTTCAGTCTATACTACATAAACACAGTGAGAGTCACTCTACAGATAATCATACACTAGCTAGACAGTTCTCAATTCTAAAAGTCTCATTCTCTAGGACTCTGGAACTCTGTCTCTAGTATCCTCTCTTCTGTCTCCCTCGGCTCTGTTTTTATAGTCTTTCTTGGCTGTGTCTCGAAAAATCCTCTTTCTGTCGAACTGCTGGCCAATCACAAGTTCCAGACTTGCAGACGTCATCGGTTGATCGTAATCCATTGAGGTTTCAATATTTGGGTTGGTTGAGTCTTTGGTTACCTGCTTGGTTACTATTGTGGTCTCAACCAGGTATTGCATCGATAATCCATTCTTAGGCCTTTCAGTCAGGGCTTTCTGAGAAAACCCTGACATCTCCCCTTCCTTTAGAATTGAGCCATGTTCCAGGCAAAGTCCATCGGCATTCTGGTTTTTGTAACCAGGTTTGTGCATCACTATGAAATCATGTGGCTGCAAGGCCAGAGCCCATCTTCCTATCCTTCCTTGTCTGTCCTTGATATGTGCCAATCTTGTTAGATGGTTGTCGTCAGTCTCCACTCTGTATTTTGTACCATCCAAATATGTTCGAAAGTGTCGTATCCCTGTGACAATGGCAAATGCCTCATGTTCAATTGCCGCATATAATTGCTCCCAAGGTAGCAGCTTCCTTGATCAATATGCAATAGGATGTTCTTCATCATCATCATCCCTCTGGCTCAAAACGAAACCAATACTTATAGCAGATGCATCAGTCTTCAATATAAATGGTTTGTTCCAATCAGCAGTTGATAAAATAGGATAGTTAGAGACTGTTCAATCTCCTTTGTCAACTTGATGCGATTTGGCATACTCTTTCTGGTTAGATCACTGAGAGATGTGGCAATTATTGAAGAAAAGGATGGCATGAACCGACGATAATATCTACAAAGCCCAAAGAATGTTCATACTTCTTTCTTAGTCTGGGGTCTGGGTAACTGTTTCACGGCATTCACCTTATATTTCATCGGAGGCACTTCACCATTTCCTACCACATGACCTAATATTTGCATTGGTTGACTGCAAATCTGTAATTCTTTTCACTAATATGCAGTCCTGCTTGATGAATTCATTAAAATACTTCTCGGAGATGTTCCATATGTTCGTGCCATGAATCACTATTGATTAAGAGATCATCCAGATATGTCACAGCAAAAGAATGGACTCCAGCTAATACTTGATCCATCAGTCTTTGGAATGTCCAGTTCCAGAAATGACTTGATTTCCTCTCATAAGTATTCATGGAAAGCATGTGGGAGTTGGTATGGGGTAAGTTTAATCGGAGCGGCATCTCCAGTCTTGATTTCATGCTCCACCAGTCCTGTCCTTTCCGGTCGGTTGTTGATTATATCGATGAATTCTTTCTTCTGTTGTGCAAGTTGACTCTGGTGTTTCGGGTTTAACACGTTGGGTGTTTCTTTTCTTTCCACCTTAGGTATTTTTAATAGAGCGTTATTCATCTCTCCAACAGAAGCCATCAACACTGCTTGAACCAGCAAGGGCCATTCCTTCGTGCCATTTATGTGAAAGGTCCTGAGCCTTTTCGGTCCTGTTTCCACATCAACTTGATAGGTAGATTCTTCTTTTATAACGAAGGGTCCTTTCCATTCGTTGGCTAACTTATTCTCTTTCTTTGGTATGAACACCTGGACATAATTACTAACACTGAAATTCATTTCGGTTGTCTTTCGGTTGTAATACTTCTCCTGGTCTAACAGCTCTCACTTCCAATTCCTGAGCAACTCTTTCACTGTAGAAATTCTCTCCTTGAGTAACCGTAAATATTCCAATGTTACTAGCCTCTTCCTTTCCTCTCCAGATTCTAGATAGCTTATCGAGCGGTTCGCATGTTTCGTCCAAATAACAGCTCATAGGGGTTGAATCCAGTAGACCATATCTTTGTATGCCTATAGTACAAATGGTAAACAACAATCCCATTCTTTTCCATCCTGTTGTGTTAACTTTTTCAACATATGATTTATAGTGGAATTACATCGTTCCACCATCGCATCCATCTGTGGGTAGTATGGGGAGGTTTGGATTTGACGAATACTAGTCAATTTGCAAAATTGTGCCATGGTCTTTGAAATAAAATTGGACCAATTGTCGGTAGGTATCTCCTCTGGTACACCTAATCTTGCTGTCACGTCTATCAGGCAATTAACAACAGTTTCAATTGTCATATTCTTACAGAAATGTCTCTGGCCATTTGGTAGAATAATTTATCAGTACCAAACCAGCTAACGTTCTTTCTAATGGTCCGAAAATATCCATGGCTACTCTGCGTAAGGGGGTTGTGATCAATGGTGGAGGGTGGAGGGACACTCGAACCATGACTGCTGGAGCTGTTTGTTGGCAAATAGGGCATGTCTTGCACGTCATCATCACATCTTTGGCGGTGTCCAGAGTGCGTCGACGATCAAAATGTCCTGTTGTTGGAGAACAATGTGCCAGTTGAAGAACTTCAGCACGACATAGTTGAAGTACTATAAACAGATTCTTTCCTCCTGTTTGGTCTCATGTAAATACACTTTTCCACAAAGAAACTACTCCCTTCTTTGTCAGCCTTCTCTCGTATGGCCTTGAAGTACCTCTTGTAAAATGTAGAATTGTGGAGGTGTGATCTTTTCAAGTCGAGTTGACTGCTCCTTTCCAACTTGCACTTCTGATAGAAGTTACTCTACTTCTATAGTTTTATCCTGGGATAGTGGTGCTGAGTCTTCTGACAGGCTGGGTTGCTCAATCGGTTAGATGATAGCTCCATCTTCCATTTGTTCTATCGTTGTCTGTTGAGAATCTCTTTCTTTTTTTTTTCTCCTGAGTATGGGTCATTGCCATAAACACTTCCGCTTCTTTCTCCAGTATCCCTTCGAAATTGAGTATGACCTCATCCACTTCCTCTACCTGCTTCTTTACCTCTACATTGAATTGTACGACTTTTGCAAGAAGATTGTTAAAGTTGGGAACATCTTGTCCTGACAACATATCCACTATTAGATGCGGGGAAACAACCACTATGGTTTGACACTGTTCATCGATGTCCAGCTTCACTTTGGCTGCTGGGAACCATGTCTTTCCGGAACTTGCAGTAGTAAACGGGATTCGATAGTTCAGTCTATCTTTTTGGCATAACACAAGTGAGTGTACTATAGATTTGGTACATACAGTGTCCAATAGTACAACAACTTCACTTCTATTTCTCTTTGCTGCGAATGTCCATTTCCGTTATTTCACTTTGATCTGTGTACTACCTCCAAAGTTAGCCTCAAAGTTAACCTTCTCGAGTTTCACACTACAATCCCTTTTCATGTGTCCAGTCTTTCCACATGAAAACACGTGATCTGTTTGATATTCTTGGGTACTGGTTGAGTTCGGCTTCCACTTCCTTGGTCTTCTTTTGGGTGATCCAGGTTCAGTGAGCGAGTGCGGACCCCACTCCCCTGATCCATTCTTGGGTGGAACTTGTCTCCTCCCATGGATTTCATACGTCTTGGAAACTCTGGTTCTATCCTCCAGACTGACTGATTTGCAAGGTCGCTACCTCACAATGGTCTCTGACATATCCACATAATTCTGACAATTGACGTTCCTTGTCTGGGTTTCGAGCCAATGTGGTAGCTTCCTTAATTCAGTTCCATAAGCACAGCAACTTCAGAGTTCTTTGGGGTTGAGTTTAGCCATCGGTGGAAACTTTGCTTTTGTCTCCTTAACCAACCATCAGGATTGCTGTTATTGAACAGAGTTCCAAATAACTTGCAACGATAAGTCTCAGTCATCACTTGATATTCAGAACAGAATGTTTGTTTCACCTTATCATAGTCCAGTTGTTCAATATTTGTCAGGGAAGACACTGCAATCATCCCTACTCCAGACAAAGAACCTCTTAAATATACCGCCCGTTGATCTCTGGGAAGACAACTAGTTGGGCAGTCACTTCAAAAGTCTCTATGTAGGCTCCCATGTCATTAGTCCCCACCTGGAACTTCTGTAGTTTGGTTGTGGGTATAGGTAGAGGTGGTTCAGCTGTGTGTCACCTCCAGGAGCTACATCAGCCTTTCTTCTTGCTGTATGTACCATTGATTCTCCTCCTCGTGTCTCTTTCCTTGTCGGAATCTTTACTCTTCTTGTTGTTGATCTTGTCATTCTGCACAGCATTCATGCATAGCCTGCCACTGCGCCATGCACCAGTCCATTGGACCGCCAGCCTATACTTCTGATGTAGCGCGATGGGACTCTCGCTCTCATCGTTCCTCTGACATTTTGCTTTGTTGGTTGTTAGAAAGTCAATCAATCGATTATAAATAACAAAAACAAAAACACACACCAAAAAATCACAAGCTTTAAGCTACCAGTATTTTAATTCACAAGACCTCTAAGCTTGCCGCCTGCACTGTTTTCCAGTACTTTCTAACTCTCTGTTCTGAACTCGGAATGCATACTGTTGGTATCCCACCGCTGCCACCAATGTCAGGAAAATATTCAATAATGGCCTACAACTCTGTTACTCGTCTTGACAGTTTTCACTAGCTAAAGATTCTAATTAGCTTGTCGAAGACTTTCTAGGATTCATTCAAGTTTCTTTGTTTGTACTTGAAGACTGTGAACAAAATATTATCAAAATAGAAATGCAATGTTCCGAAAATGTTCGTTGCATTATCCATTATCCCTGGTGTAAGAATATGCCAAAAGGCAATCTGTCAAACTGAAAAATCCCTTTGCAGGGATTTATCGTAACATATATTTCGAGTTCTCTTTCAATTCCAGCTGGATATATGCTTGTGACATATCCAGTTTTGACAAGTACTTCTCTACTGAAAAGAACTCATCTACACAGAGCAAGGGATGAATCAATCCAAAATGCTCAGTTGATGTTTTTGAATTCTACAAATTGTCAACCTTCCATTTGGCTTCATGACTGGCTCTATGGGTTACATCCAATTTTCTAAACTGAACATGTGATATTATGTCATTCTGAGCTTTTCTTCAACTGGAACCGGAACCCTGAGTGAATAAAGAATTGGTGGCAAATTGTAAAATTTTGGTGAAACCTGTGTCAACATGTAGTTTCACCTACAATTTTCACAGGTACAAGCACTTTCTATGGCTCACTCTCAGCCTCATTACTAAGAAAGTGGCTCAACTAGTCATCAGAGTTAACTTTTAACTTATCTCGACCCACAAGGTTTGGTTCATCCCTGTCTTAATACATGCATTAATATCACCTCTATGTTCTCCCTACTCCTACATCAGTCTGAATTCCGATGCTTATCTTTTCTCCATTGTAGGGATCAGTATGATGTCAAAAAGTTGGAGTATCTTGTGCTACAGGTGTGTTGGATGGTTGAGTTGCAAAAATGCAGATCCCATTCATATTCTATGTCAATTACAACCTAATCGATCATGATGTGCATTGGAATTGGTAGGCAAGATTTGCTCCGAAGATTATGAAGTATCTTCTTCTTCCATGTCTTCTTCGACATATTCAGTCTCAACTTCTGCTTTGGAGTCATTTCAGAGTTGGTTCCTCTTTGTCTGCTTCAGTAGACTTGACTTTCTTCTTGCAATAGGGGCACTCTCATTCATTTTGCAAATAGTCACTTTATGATCTCTGTCATCTCTTTAGCATGTGAGTTTCTTGGGAGGAGTATTCCTTCCATCCTACTAGTGTATTCCATCAAGTAGTTAATCCTTGATTTGTGGGGTAGCCTTGTTTTTGGGAGACTCCATGTAGTCATGAGTTATATTCTACTACAATGGTTTCATTGTGGCTCAATATGCACGAACAATTTCACAGAAAGTCTGGAAGCTATGTTCGAAATATGCATATTTCTGCCAAATGCTACAGTGCTGCTACATACTGGGTAAAGTTCGCTCCTTGATACCAATTTAACTGGAAGTATTGCATAATTATCGATGACTCTGGATCAAAATATGCAGCAAGAACAGAATGCTACTCATCAAATATTTTGGTGTTGGGACCCACTGAGGCCAAGCTCTTTAGCAGTATTGGAGTGAAGGTTTTAAACCAACATGAACGAAATAACAGTTAAGACATTCTGAATGCACCATCACTGAACAGAGAGGAAGAATACAACTTTCCTACCATATACTACTGGTTACTGTTACTATTGATAGACAGGTGGGGTGCAGTAAACATTCAGGAGATCCCTCGCAGTCACATGATTATAACCAGGTGACTGCAGTCAGCTGATAATGATTGTCAAAGACTACTAGAAGGCTTAAATATTATTCTATAGATGTGGGAAGATATAGGAACAATAGTTATATAATACTGAAATACAAAACTGTGTCCTTCAATTCGACTTATGTGCAAGTTTACTCCCCATCAGCAATGACAGTGCTCCTAGGATCATGTTAGTGACAAAGTATTTGTGGGTATCATAAGGGATAACCGTTTTAAAATCTATATGCACACCCATGATATTAACAATCTTCTGCTTAGATTTACTGCACACTTCATGCAGGTCTACACATGACTTCCACTCCTCCTTGTACACAAAGCTTGCCTCACTTACTTGAACCACACTTTTGTTGGTGTATTTTCAGCTTGTTCTGCATGGCCCTGCATCTCCATCCTCCATTTGAATTGTTCATTATTCATTATTCATTATTAACTCTGCAGAGCTACAAACCTGCTCAGTTTATTCTCTATGGCACTCTTTGCCTCTTCTTTCACATGTAAATTTTTAATATTGACAACTCCAAATGTTTGCATGGCAGTTGACCTTCTTCTTCTTTAGTTGCTGCCGCAAAGGAGAAGATGCATTATTCTTTGTCCAATTAAATTTTTTCATTGGTCTTCTCTATTGCCAGGATGATCAAGGGTCCTTCAATCAATCGTTTTTTAAAGTCACTAAACAAACCCTGGTGTTGCTCTCTCAGAGCTATGGCCCTTTTCCTCCAGGTTTTCAAGCTGACTTATCGGTAGTTTTTGTACTGCTCCAGCTCGAATTTCTTGGCATCACTCTTTAACATCCAGTCAGTGATCCCTACTTCAGCCTTCTTCTGCTTCATCTCCAGAAATTGATATTTCTTTCGCTCCTTTTCCAAGTGAAGCTTGAGATCTACCAGCTCAGCTGTGATGCAGCTATTGACCTTGTTCAAGTAGGAATAGTTCACCTGCAGCTCTGTATATGCTTAATTAACATTCATTAATTTGCTCTGCAGTTCGTGCTTGGTAACTTCCAGTTCTTCAATCTTCAAGAAGGATTCTCTTTCCAGTTTGGTATTCCACAAGGCAGTGTCACTGATAGCTGCAGCCAATCTCTCAGACAGAATGCTGTTAGTTTCTCTCTCCACATCCAGTAAAACCTTGACCATATTTATATTTGATTCAGCACATTTCATCTTGGACTCTGCATCTTCTTTGAGTTTTTCAAGCTTAGCATTTCTTTTCTGCAATGCAGCTATCATATCATCAAGCCCACATACAGTATTCTCCTTCCCTTGGGAGAAATCCATGATGGACCAAGTCATATATTTCATTGACACACGAATAAAGAATGACCACTCCGAATAAAATTACAAAAATAAACCAAACTTCAGTATCCATTATCAAGGTCAGCTTGGGTATGTAAATAGTCAAAGCTGATCTCTTGATGGTATTCATGTCAGGGCCAACTTGGGCGTAGGTGGTGGCTGACCATTTTTTCACATCAACCTAGTTATCCACAGCTGGACACTGGAGGGTGGGAGCAGAAAAACTTAACTTGTAGTTCATAACAGTTAAATCAAAGACAGTTGGTCGCCAGTTGGAATTGGTAAGCCCTTGCTCGGGATCGTCAGCACGGCCAACTTCAAGTCTTTTGTAGGAGGTGTCCATCCACGGCATATCCCTTTGAAATAGGCTACTCATTAGTAGCAGTGCTGTAAACAGCAAGGTTAGCGTTGTAATAGACATTATCAGATCAATCAACAATCAGGTTTTAACTTTTGAAAAAGTGACGCGTTAGTTAGCGAACGCTACCTACATGGCATGCGCGGAGTCAGACATCCCCTCAGGCACATGAACACGCTATCAAAATCTGGGAAACTGTATAAATAACAGTTTGTAATTTTTTGAATCTTTAAATAATTACGGATCAGGTATTTCTGTCAAAATATTGGCAAACGGTGGTTGATTGGTTTGTAGAGAATCTTGATGGTTTTCCAGCACTTTAAGACTATTTTAGAATACTACAACCACAAACATGTAGATTTCTGCATTGCTGTCTATGGTTCTAAATGTTGTTATGTTATGTGAAGCTTCCTGTTGCTCTTTGCTTGTTCTAATTAATGTCTTGGCATAATTAAAGGTATATATATAGGTGGTGTGGAAACACATTTGATCTATCATTTCCGCTGCTGTTGCTGTGGAAAAGGGTCTAGTTCTAGACTATTATGTATATGTATTTCAAGCATTCACTAAAGTGTTATAAGGGGTGGGCTCTAACAAAGTAAGATCCTTATCACCAAAGTTAAAAAAATGTAACGTAGTAAGCGCCCAGCCCCGGGATTATGACGTTCTAGACTAAGCGCCCGTTGACGTACACCGAGATCGAGCGCCCACCACCTACGACGCGTACGCCCGCCCCCCAGAGCACTCCCATTTCAGTGTCCATGCTGACCCGAGCTGGCTAGCGAGATGGCACAGAGTCATGCAGGTAAAGTTACACAGCGGCTTATAAAGTAGAGATTGTAGAATGGTACAGAGGACAAGGGATGCAAAATGTATCACAGACAGCAATTTTTTTTGGCGTGAGTGGAATGAAAAGTACGATACACCAACATTGGTGGTGGGAAGAAGAAAAGGAAACTACATGCTGGTGCACCAGTCTTCAGCCTACACGTAAATACAGAGGTCTTTGACTACCTAGAGCTAGAGCGCTCTGAAGGCAGGGCTGTTCTTAACAAAGACCTCATGGAGAGAGCCTTGCAAATCACTATGAGAATAGGCATCCATGGCTTCTTTGCACCCCCCATGTGGCTACATGGCTGGAAGAAGCTATGGAATGTAGGCTACAGGTGGTGCACAAACACCTCTCAAAAGGTCGCTCAGAACTTCAAGGTGCAGCTCACCCACTTTCGGAGTACCATTGTCAGATACCGAGAGTTACACCTGTACAGAAAATCAGATATTGGCAACATGGATCAAACAATGTGCAGGTAAACATTGTATACACTGATAGCTTATACACAGCTAGTCATTTTACTTTGTTCATCACTAGATTTGATTCAGTACCTTCTGCCACCAACAATTGTCGTGGAGAGAGAAGCATTCGCACCACTGGTGCCCCCAAAAAGGGTTTCACAGTAGCTTTGTGTGCCACAGGAGATGGAACAAAACTCCCTGCTGTCATCATTTTCAAAGAGAGAAATGGAAAATTTGGCCCACGCGTTGCAGCAGGACTTACAGTTCCTGACAATGTTGAGGTACTGCCAGCGAAAATGGATGGATGACATGCACAAAACTGCACAGCTGGCTATGCAGGGTGTGGGGGAAGTCTTTGTATGGTACACGACGACTCCTTGTCCTAGATGCCTATTGTCCACACAAGTGTGCTGACACCAAGGAAGTAGCTCAGGAGTTGGAAACAGACCTGGTATTCATACTAGGTAATGTAGTACCAATTTCAATAGTCTTGTCACAAATGATGGCCTGCAAAAGCTTACATTTTGTCTAGGTGGCTGCACATCCCTGGCACAGCCAATGGATGTTTCTGTGAACAAGCCGTTCAAGGATGAACTGTGAATGGAATGGAGGAGAAGCGCCAACACCTGCAGAACAAAGAAAGGCAACTTGAAGTCCCCCTCAAGACAGGATGATATGATTGGGTCTCTGCTGCATGGGGTACCATTCCAGAAGAATCAATTCCTCGCTCCTTCCTTTACTGTGGGATTTCTAACAGCATTGATGGTTCAGAGGATGACTTCATCAGGGAATGCCTTCCGAAGACAGTTGATGAGGAGAGTGATGACGACGACAAAGATCCTTTCGCTGGGATGAGTGCTGGCGAAGCTGATGAGTTGGAAGGGCTAGAAGAACCTGGAGAAGAGGACGAACAAAATCAACACTTGCTAGCACATTTTTTTTGTTTTGTTACACTATTGCACTTCAGTGTTATTACGTGAGCACGCCGTGCCCCAAGACCTTGTGCAAATTATTGGTTCCGTGTGCAAATCGGTGGAGTAATGTTGCAAACTGAGTTGCTGTATATAGTAACTGCCCATCTGCTGGAGCTAGCGCCCACCCCCCTGATTTTAGAGGCGAGTGGTTGAGTGGCCAAACTTAGAGGTGGAAGGGAATCAGAATGAATTTAACAGCTGGTCAAGTTTTCAAAACACTGACAAGCATGATATACAGTCCCAATTGATTTTCCAGTTCTTTGGATCATGGGTTGTATTGGTCCTCATGTGCTTCATAACTATTTTGATTCGATAGTTTAAAAGTCCGATAAAAATTTCCTAGTGAAGGATTATAAAGTTGAGTCTTCTTGCATTTCGAAAAGATAGTGTAATACTGGAATAGTATAGTTTGGATGTCATGATGAATTATATAGCATAACCCAAAAAATTCCAATATGGAATGTTTCTTATCCCATCTCCTTCACAAATCACATCATAAACACCATGGCATAATATATGCAAAGAAAGAACTTCAGTGGCATAGGCACTCACATTGTCCTGGATCACATCTAAATGATGAAACTTAGGTAAGCTATTGCAGCGATTCTGTTGGGTTGATTCTCACCATCTACAGAGGGTGTTTATGGCCACATCCACAAGATGGAAATATTGCCCACATTTAGAGTTGAAATGCATTACTTATTTGATTAACAATTCCCACAATTCATACTTATTATGCTCATTTGCATATTTTGAAAATGTTCACTTGTTTTTACTTCATTGAATCGAAAGATGTCCTGCATGAACAAGAGCTTGCCTATCATTTCTTTGATGGCTCATCTGCAACCATCAAAAAGTGCGAAGGGAAAAGTGATCAAAGAAGGCTGGAAAAATGTTGGACAGTTAAAGACCAAGTCTAACTGAGGGCATTGGCAATAAGCTGGCTATTGCATATTCACCATGTGACCAAGTAACATGACCATAACTGCAGTCTCACACATTTATTTATTCAATGATCCCTCTTTCAGGAGAATGGTAACATGCCACTTAGACCATTTCTAGATGTCACAAAGCTTCTTAGCTCTCAGTAACCTTATCATGGGATTGATATATAAACATCATATGTCACCAGGTTTGCCTGCTTCTCCACAGGTATATTTTTTAGCTTCTTCCCTGCATTCATTAACTAGAGGAATTCTGCACTCTACACAGAATCCTTAATTACTAAATGAACAATTCATTCGGATAATATTAGTCATATTGTTCCATTTCACATATCTGCACTTCGACCCTGCCATATTCATTTCCGCCAAGCATGCACTAACATATCTTCAACAGGAACTACAGCTTTTGTCTTTTTATGTGACCTCTTTTTTACAGCTGTGAAATTTGATTTCTTAGTGTCCTGAGTAAACACTCAAACTTGCATTACCAGAAGATTAAGATTTACGATTTGCTTTGTGAGTGATGAAGTTATCCGAAAGACCATCCTTATCACAAATTTACTGTTCTCTGGCAATGTCTACTTCAATGGTAGGGCAAGCAGCTGAAGTACTGTTATTTGTTAGTTACTGCACAGCTAGATATTTCTAACTGTTTCTATGGCAGCTATTCTTTTAGAGTGTTGATACACTTAGGTTGTCAGATATCCTCTGGAATGTGCTGTAGCTGTAATCATCCTAACTTCCATGATCTATATAGCATATTCTATTAATACCTTAGATATGCCAGTTCCATAATGGTTACAGCGAGTTAGCTAGCTTATGACCATGATTTGTATAGTAAGGCTGGGACTCCCACCTGGGCTTCATCAAGGAAATAGTTTAGGCATTTGTTAGCTTACTTTTTTCGGTTAGTTTGTTTAGTTAGCTATGTAGAGACTAAATAGCCTACCTTCTGTGATGGCTCTGCTAGATAGAGAAGCAAGAGCCACAGGAACTTCGTCACCTCTCAGCGGGTTAGTCACCACATCCAGCGGGCACATTCTAACTAGAAATTTTGCTGACAAAGACCTTACTGAGTACCATGTCTCCTATGATACAGTTTCAGCCAGAAAACAGAAGTTGTCACTGGCAAAGCTGGTTATCTAATTGATTAACTACCACTTCCGCTAAAGCTTAGAAGCGCCATTGATTTTGTTTACAAACGAGCAATTTCTTTTCTATTTGTAGCCAGCTGACCTGTTTCTATGGCTATTACTGAAGAATTTCAGATTATGACAGGGGTCTACCGACCACGGTGACGCAATAATTATTTGCGCGCAAACCGTTAACATTAAAATTAACATGTCTTCCTCCTCTCCATCATAACACTATCCCAGAGTGCTCATCCTGCTCGACCACTTTCCTTCATATACTCCCCCAAGGTGCTTTGTATATACATCTCAGTGCAAGACCTTCAGGACTCTGGGCATTCAATACTCATTCCACAGCGGGGAGGGATTGTCATGTAAATCTAAGCTGGAACACTTGGTGTGGATATATCAGCCATATACATGCATAGTGAAAAATACAACAAACTAGGAGTACACTCTCGATAAGGACCACTCTCAACTCTAAATGAGATCTCTTTATATCAAGAGGGATGTCTTGCTATATTAGAAGCATCATTCCACCTCTTGGACCTGCATATACTCAATCTATGGAGGAGCCAAGCTGGATACTCTGCAGGTCTGACAGAGGCATTTGAGTTCTAGCACCTGCTTTTCAAGATTGGACAGTTTCTGATAGTATGTGATAGGACAAGCTTTGCACATGAATATTACAGTTATAGGATATGTAAGATGAGACTGACATATTCAATTAGTTAAACAAATCTTTCTCACATAGACCTGTGATTAACTCATTACCTACCATTATAAATATCAACAAATTTGACCTTTTCCTTAAAAATGACTATAATCTTTGAAACCAAAGGGAATTGGTATAGGCAATATATATATCATGTGATACTGCATGATCTAAACTTTACATTTCTTACATTATAGTTACCATAGCAATGATAAATATCGCATAACTTTGACCACATTTTGAAAGGAGCATGGGGTCTTGAGTAGCAGGTTCAGCATCTTCTTGAACAAAGCTAGAGTCCAGTACTGAGTGAGAAGCAACTTCTGCTACTCCCAGAGTTGATATATTCTGGCACTTCTCGATGGCCGTCCACGCTTTCTTTCTCTTCAAATTCACTCCACTCCTCGTCACTCTCCAGGAAGGCTATCACTTCTTTAGCCGTGAAAGTATTCCTAGCCATTTCACTCGAGAATCTTATATACTAATCATAGACAAAACTCTATATCAAAATGAACTTTAGACTATAAGCTATCTAATTATATGTGAAACATTTTCCTATGATAAAAACTGGTCCAGTAGCATCGTTTTCAAAAACTCTTGTTGCAGTAGGGTACTTTTGACCCCCCCCCCCCCCAGGTAAGTAATGAGTTAACCAGAATTATATAAGCCTGTTGGTTAATGCAATTAAGGGGGTCCACTACCCCCCAAAAAAACACACCAAAAAACCTTACAACTTCTCTCGGCTTCAGAATTTTTATTTGAAATCTTGTATGATGTGTAGCTATATAGCTATACACAGACATACCTTCTGGTGCAGTGAACAATTAAGATTTCACGAGGACGGTCATATCTGGAGACTAGTTTACTTTGGGATTTCACAACTTACCACAGGGGAAATTACAAAGTATGAAACACAATATGACATTGATTTTTTTTTAAATAGTGTGATCATGGATTTTAAAAACGATTGCAATTTCTTGGTAGCATTTTCATTGTTTTTTTGTACCTGTTGACATCATACTTGCTTAAAATTAAAAACAGAGAATGTCATCTTGTAGCTCTCATTGAGAGGAAACAGAATCTATATAATTTTGTCTGATTACTCCAAATATGAAGCAGGGAGAACCGTCCTTGGCCCAAAAAAGCAACTTTTTCGGGACGGTCATTTTAAGGACTAGTATAGTATTTCAATGGTTGAACTGACCATACCATTAAAAAAAACACCAAAAGTGGTATATATACATGTACATACTAGAAAAATCAAGAATAGGGATGGGAAGTTTGGTCTGTCCTATATATATAGGCCGCTTCCTAGGGGGATGACCAGAATCACTGGTTTGCTTCCCTTGTCAGTCTCCGCGGCCATTGAAACTCACTATTACGTGAAGCATCTTCTTCGCAAATCGGGAGTATATACTCAAGTTAATATAAGTCTAGAATGGAGCATTCAAATCTTCTCCAATTTGGAAGGCAGCATCTTGAATGTACTGTCATAATTTTTTGGGAGGGAAAACCAAAAAAAAAACCCAAATTTTTTTTTGGGTAGTGGACCCCCTTAAGGGGGGGCCATGCCTCCAAAATTCGAGATTTCTTTTTTTTCCTTTCCCCTCCCCCTTCTTCTGGCAAACAATTTTTCTCTCCATGTAACAGATCAAGAAACTACAAAGAGGACACATCTTGCATGATATTTGCCCTAATTTGGTCTATATATATGTTTCTCATTTCCCCCCAAAAATCTTGTTTTTTTGCCGTAAAGCTCATAACTTTTCTACACTTTATCCAAAAAAGATAATTTTGATATCACCGGATAGCCCTTCTAATTATCTGTCTTTTGTATGTACCAAAATTCTGAGTACTGCAAGTATTAGCAAGTTATGGTGATTTGAAGTGGTAAGGTTTGGTATTTTTCCTGGTGTTTTTCAGTTGCCAAAGCGGTGGCCTGCCAGTGAAAAACCACTACATTTATTGATAATCTGTTCACATGTTGCAGATAAGGGCCTTCTCTATCAGTTGACAAAATCTGGGACTTTGGTCTTGTTAATTAGGGCAGTTATGAATTGTACTGCAAGATAGATCAACTTATTTAAGGATCTTGATGTATCTTCCGAGAAAATATGTCTGCAGAGACATTCAACATATCATTAGATAGGGATCTTGATGTATCTTCCCAGAAAATATGTCTGCAGAGACATTCAACATATCATTAGGAACAAAGCAGGGAATAAAATGACCTGCATATACTACGTTCCCCCCACCCCCCTCCCCCCACCCCTGGCGACTTCCCATGAAATCAGTTCAAACTGTTGTTGCATCTATCTACTTGCTATTTCCAAAGTTTTGGAGACATAGGATGCTTCTTTCAAAGTTATGGTGGATCTACTTCATCATACATTTCTTTGACATGCAAAAACATTCAGCTGTAAAGGAAAGTTCCATAACAATTTTCATCATATTTTTATTTCTTACATGTAGATATAGACACAGAAAACCCCAAGAGTCACGGAAGTAATAAAAAAACAGATCAAGGAATTGCTAAAACTTGTAAAAGAACATATTTTGTCAAGTTATTTCAGTGCTAACTCAAACATTTCGTTTTCCAAACTTGGAATGCTTATTCCCACAATTCATGGAAATATTTCTTGTTGCGAGAAATAACTTTAAAACCGTTTGCTCAATTTTTTGGCTATGTATGTCGTTTAGAGCTCTTTTAGTACTCTGTGATATCCATGAATCAGATTTTTGTTTACTGCAAGGATTGCCAAGAGATGGTAGTTAGAAGAGGTGGCCTCTAAGTTTTTCAGACTCTGTAAGTGTGTAACTAATCAACATGACAACATATTATGGTAACTTTGCTCTATGGATATCACCGAGACACTCCTTAGCAAGCCACACACCAATTATGAGTGAATGACTTGAAATCGTTAGGCAGCTAGGTCTGCCACAAATATCTTGGAGTCACCTCGATGTTTCTGCATGTATCTTCTGAGAAAATTATGTATATAGAGATATTAACACTTTATTTTTAAAAAACACAGAATAATAAAGACTTTGGTATCATAAATACTTGTGTAGATGAAAGAGAAAAAAAGTTATGACAATTAGAAATAGGTACAACTATTTTGTGGTTTTGACGCATAGTCCCCCCCTTAGCCTTAAGTAATTACCTATTTGTTTGATTTTCTGTTTGGGCCTAGCCAACAAATACCACCGCAACCCTTTCTATGAGAACTTTGTACATATATATGAGCGAGGTAAGGGTATTATACATACCACTATGCAGTGGGGTTCAATTAATTCAAAGTTGAATTAGTTAGACAGTCATTTGGGTATATTTAATTCAACTAGTTTAGTTAGTTTGTCACATATATTTTTTTAATTTAAACTGGTTTTTGAGGTCCATTAATTCAAAGTTGAATTAAAATTGAATTAAGGGGGCATAGACCATATTTGTGGTCACCAATTTAATGCTTCGTCCATTTTGAATGGTTTTGATCTCAAAAGGTAGCTCATTCTCTGTGCTTTCCAATGGTATTTATAGCCTATAGGCAAAGCAGTGTTGCCATCAACATCTGGCTGACAGCCTGACACACTGGCAATAGTACAGAGGTGTTTTTTTTAATACAGCCTTCATCAAGACTTGCCATTTATGTTGCTCTAAGTCAGTTTCTAATAAAACTCCTCCCCCCCTTTTCATTAAATGAGCCCACAGAATGAACCGTATCTCATGGAAAATTGGCTGGGTTGAAAAAGTGATTATTCATTTTGAAGGGCAAAGAGAGAACATTCAAATGATATAAACATTAAACATTATATACCATGGACAAAAATTGAGTGAGCAAAACTGTGAATAATGTCGGGAATACACATTTCTTTGAATCATGATAAAATAATGTACAAAATACAACACTCCAGGGGGGAGTAGATCCAGGGTGGTTGTAAACCCCTCATTTTGCTCTTGATCATGACTATCACCCTTGCACTCTTTCATCAGCAACACACAGACTCACCAGAAATACAGTGACTGAGCAGGGTTGACACAGGAGCAGGCAAGCCTGTGCTAGCCAGCGCAAGGGAAGGACCAGCTACAGACGCCATCTGAAGGTAAAGGGTGGACAATAAACAGCAAAGCCGTTAATACTATAGTCAACTACCACTTCCCATTTATGGAGGTGCTAGAATAAACACTAAAGTGTGCATTGCATTGAGCATTTGCCACAAAACCACATAGGAGCTTTGTTACAGAACCAACCATCATCAACCATAAGTGGGTCCAACATATCAATGTGTACCTGTAACATAACTCTTCAAATGCAATTATGCTCAATGGAATGCATAGAGCATAGAATGAGCTTCAGAATGATATATTATGAAGCAATATTCATCAAGTTTTCACAGAGATATAAATTTTTTGATGCAAAAAAACAAACGTTTTAGGAAACCACTGTTCCAGTTTGGTGTATACCTGCTCTCCAGTGTGTTTTACACGGACTTGTTGGTCAGATAAAATATTTTGTGAAAGTGGGGCTCTTAAAAAACCAGTTAAATCACAAGAAAAATGTGTGGATGAAGCTAGAGGAAGTGGGCTTTATTTTGATTGTAAAAGTAAATCTTTAGGCCAAAAGTGGTTGAAGATATGTTCCATGCTACTTACGTACCAGGAACTGAGCAAATTTCTTCTTGAACATTGAGGTGGGGATGCATGTATATAATTCTTTGTAACTCCAGAATGGAGCATCCAAATGCTTTCAAATTTAAAAGACAACTAGTAGAGATGTTTAAGAAGAGTTTAAGCAATAATCAGAAAACTTATAATTTAGAGAATTTTATGGGTGTCAGCTGCCTTAAAGACAATATCAAGAAACTTCGCTGCATTTAAGACTTTCTGCCTTGAATTAGTAATTTTTTAATAATTAATGACGAATCCTTTTTGTTGTTGTTATATTATTGTATTCAAGTCACACAACGTTGGAATTGATCTAAAGCACATAGATGAAACCAAACCATGTTGAACCAATAAACAATCATCACCATTAGGATATACATATATCCTCTTTTAGTCCTGGGAAATGGTCCCACTAAATCGCATGCCAACCTCTCATAAAGCACGGAAAGGTCAGTCCCAGTACCATTCGTCCTAGTGAGGAAGAGGCAGGCACAGAAGGTACAAGCACTCCACTACATCTGCCTCTTCCTCACTAGGACGAATGGTACTGGGACTGACCTCCTCCTCACTGTGCATGCCATGTATCTCGGCACTAGAACAAGGTCAGGTATACGAGTCAGTTGTGATGGGTAGGATTTCTTAGTCATGCCATTCTTACTTGGGATTGGTGGCTACTTACTAGTGACATCCCTTGCCTCTGCTGCAACGTTCTCCTTCTCCCCATCCTCCAGTGCCTAGCTCTCAGCCCTAGTAATGGCTGCTAGTGGTCAGGTAACAGGAGGGAGTTTAACCTGAGAAGGTATGGGTCGGCTCGTAATCCAGTCCTTCACTGCCGGGTTATCCTTACACAACAGAATCTTAGTGACTTCTTTGGCCACTACAAACACCTCCATGGGGGGGGAGGAACTGGTCCGGCAGATCCGGCAGCTGCGGACCAAAGTTTCCGACCAAAGTTTCACTACTAACCTCCCGTTAGGCCGCCACGTAAATCCACAATTGGCGCCGCGAAAATTGCCGCGCACAACATTTTTACACAATAATATGATACAATAATTATGATTAACAACGTTGTAAACATCTGAAATATGATTAATAATTTAATTTGTGCAAATGGAGTCCCTTTCCGCGAAAATTGCAGCGCACAACATTTTTACACATAATGATACAATAATTATGATAAATAAAAAAGTTTGTAAACATCTGAAATAATATTATGATTAATAATTTGTGCAAATGGAGTCTCTTTGCCATACTTTCTCCTCCACACATATTCTATGAGGTATCCTTCAAAGAGGGGCTTGCTGGTGCCATGAAGCTTCATTTTCCTCTTGGCATTTGTCCATGTACCCTCGATGGATTGGGTGTATGCACCTGTGACAGGGTCAACAAAATTCTGGGAATAGTTTACCGTAAGGTGTGTATACCCAACTTGATTGAGACTCATATAGGCTCTCCACTCATCTGTATTATGAATCTCTGTGCACCTCTGGATAACAGGGATGAGCGTGTTGGCATCACGGCAAGGCACAACAGCAAGGAACACTTTATCGGTGCCACGTTCTACTCCTCCTGACCTAGGACCCACTTCCCATTCGTGATTCGGCCCCTATTATATTTCCTTTTGCCAAATTTAGCTCAATTTCAACAACAGTGCCTGGACCTCCAAGCATGTCGGGATGACTGTCAAGATATTGGGCACATATATACCTGTAAAGAGTGAGGGCAATGAAGTATAATGGATTGAAATATTATTATATAGCCCTAGCCTAGCCCTACCTCTCGTAGGAAGTGGCACCAGTCAACACCTGTGTGTTCAGCAATCCCAACCCACTTCCTAATCTTAATCTGCTGGATTTCCTCTGCCCACAGATAGGTGATCTCTAGGATCTTCTCCAGCGATAGGTAACTGCCTTCAAACCATGAAGCATGACGAATGGACCTCTTCTTGTGGCCCCTAAACTACAATGAGTCCTTATCTGCAGCAGAAGCTCAAGTTCTGGCTAAACAGATGGTCCAGACATTACAGAACATGAGGAGTGATGAGATGTTTTTTCCCTTCTTCTAAGCATATTGAGTGTCTACGTGAACAAACTGATACAAATGAGCCACTACTACCTCGGGATCGAAAAGCTCCAAAGCATTTTGAGAGTGGAACAGGAGAATCTCATCAGTACACTGCAGTTGAAGATTATTATCGTTGCTTTTACTTTGAAGCAATAGACTTGGCCATGTCAGCAATTCAAGATCGCTTTGATCAGCCAGGATATGCTGTTTACTAAAATCTTGAAGAATTGCTTATAAAAGCTGCCAATAAAAAGGCTGAGTTAAGTGACCTTTTATGGAGATGACTTCAATAAGAGTGAGCTTTCAACTTAACTTCAAGTTTTTAGTTCAAGTTTTAGCTCACGTGAGTCAGATGGAACTGTAACACTGAAAGATATCTTGACTTTTCTTCGCAATCTTTCTGATGGTCAACGTGCCTTTTTTAAGCAGGTGTGCTGGGTTGCCCATCTAATCCTTGTGATGCCTGCTACGAATGCTGCTGAAAGATCTTTTTCCTGCATGAAAAGAATAAAAACATACTTACGAAGTACTATGAAACAGGATAGACTTAATCATCTAATGATACTAAACATTTACAAAGAAGCTTTGGATCACCTTGATCTAGTCACAATTGCAAATGAATTTGTGAGAAACAATGAGCACAGACTCAGAGTGTTCAGGAACTTGTGAACTTATTTCAGACTAGGTTTATTCCAGGCATATATATTATTTTCAATTACCATGATATTTCTTTTCAATAAGGTGCATGTATCCCCCCCCCCCCCCCACACACACACTTCGCCTGACCAATCCCAAAATGCTTCCTTGTTTTCAAAGTTGTAGTCCTCGTTTCTGCAAGCCTAGCTTGGACTTCCCTGCATGTGTACTGGGATTGCTCTATCAACTGGGCAGGAAGGGTTCTTTTGTTGGCCCCTGTGTCAATGAGAAGCCTACATGGTCTCCCATTGATTATCCCTACCCTTAGAAGCTCAGTGAACTCTTCTGATTCAGAACCTGAACTAATCCTTCCCAGCTTAACTTTGGATTCTGTGCATTCTCTGCGGGTGTACCCTGGCTTCCTACAGTTGTAAAAAATAATGGGTTTGCTAGAGTGTGGGGTTTCCTGGGAAACTGGTCCATCTCCGCTTTGGCCATCTCCCGAACTGTGCCTAGCTAGTCTACCCCATTGATTCCTTACCTCTAGTTAGGTGCCCACCATTTCCACTGTTGGTATGTTGTTGCTGCTCCTTAGGCTTCCCCCAGGATTCTCTGGAATATCTGAATGATGAAGTCGGGTCTGGCAAATCTCTGTGCATCTTGGAGCGATCATTAATGGCCTTGGACTCCCAGCAGACTTCCAGGTCATCTATGATCTGGTATGCTGTCGAACTGTTTCCTTTTCAGGGAGTGACACACTTCTGATGAGTAATAGAGAGTCAAAACTCCCTGTAGCTCTTCCATGATATGATCTTGTCTGTCATTGATCTGCTGTGCCAGGCGAGTGATGCCTTTGAAGATGGAAGTAAGATGACTCCCTGGTCCCCTGGGCTGTTACACCATATAGTTTGTCTGTGAAGGGAAGCTGTGCATCCCAGTCTTTCCAAGAGTGACATCTTAAATGTCTGGTACGGCATCTCAACTGTAACGCTCACTTCCTGATTGACGATGCCTTGCCCGTCAATGTTTTCCTAAAATTCATTATCCAATCTTCCTCTGGGAAGTTTCCCTCTTTCATTGAGGCTTCAAAAGTTGCCTGGTATGCTTCAGGGTCAGCCTGATCATCTAGTTTGGGAAGCGCCTGAATGATTGTTCTCTTTTTCCTCTAAGCTTGGTCGAACAAACATTGGGTTTCCAGGAGCGCATCTGCTTCTTCTTTAGCTTCAGCTCCTCTGTTCTTTGCCTCTCGCTCAAGACAGTCCTCTCTGTTCTTTTGCCCTGCCTCCCATAGTTTGTAGCGCTCCTCTTCTAGCTGTAGTCTCTCTTCCCGTTTGACTTTCTCTTCCACCTCTGCTTGCTCCCTCCTTCTTTTCTCCTTAGTTGTTGCAGCTACTAGTGAAACCATTGCTGCAGGGTTTCATTGGGGGGGGGGGGGGGCAGGGGGGCTGGTGCCTGCCTTGGAAACTTTTGGCCCCCCCTCTTGAAAATTATATTATTAAAATTCATTACAAACTTTGTCACATTTTTAACCATCATGGCCCACCTTAAAATCCAGATTCCTCAAGTTGCCATCCTTTGGACAATTTTCTAAATGAAATGCTGAGAGCCATAGGATCCATTGTTGGGGCTATTGTCTCTTCCTTATTTTCAGCTGGCTGTCTTGAGTTGGAGCATGTGGTATACTGCCTAGTATTGCTCATCTTTACAATAGATAGAAAACAAAATAGGTTAAGCTAAATAGTAACTTATCCTGAGTGGTTGAAGTTTGATGGCTAGTAATCTCACTGGAGCACCTCTACCCACCATGTGTCGGGCCTTTCCTCTGGTAATCCTGAATTGGTAGTTGCTGCCACCAGAGACTGTCCAGTACAGGCTATCCCTTATGTCCCAAAGCAATTTAGGGTGTATTTAACTGAAATCTTGATAACTTGAACATTGACCGAATTCTCAGCCAGTTGCTTGCAGGGTTGTTTTTTAGACACTGCCAGCCAGGATGCATTACATCACTGGGAACATTAGACACACAGTGAAGTCCAATATACTGGAATCCCATAGAGTCTCATAAGCTAATATAAATAAAAAGTATTACAAAAGCAATAATTGTACTGTGGTCTCTATGGAGGGATCCTAGGCTTGACTAGGCCTATGGTGGGGGTTAACCCTCGCAACACAGCATATAAAGCAGATACAATTATAGATATTTTAGTTTTAGTCTAACTCGGACCCTTTATCCAGTTCTTGCACAGCCCATGACAGAAGTAAAAAAAAACATGAACCAAATATGTAAACAACATGTGAATGCAAGGCATGACACAGCAATAGAAAGACATTCCATTATATATATATATATAATAAATACAAGTGATTGCAAGGTACAATAAACTCAACATATGTGAGGGTAATACAAGATAGCAGGAAAGAATGAGAGGAGTGGTTTAAATTTGTGGGTGAAGATGCATTGAGTAGCTAGTAGTCAATCAAAGTATGGTATTTTCTAAAACAGTTTCGGCCAGTTTATCCAGCACACAGGCAAACATTACAATAAGTAATTCTATGATACTCTCAAACTTGGCATTGTTTCTAATGCACACAACACATCATCCCTTAGCACAACAATGGGAGAAATTTCAAAGGTTCAAATTGAGATGATCATGCCCTGCAGTACAAAACCAACTTCTGTACTGTCAAAAAGATGAGTAATTGATCAACGCATTTGCGAGACAAATCCGAGCACATAGAAAATTACACTTCTTCTGAGATTCAGCAGCTTGCACAAAAGACTAGTGTTCAAAATAACTGACCAAATGTACAAGCACTCTTTTCCACCATCTCCTGGTCCATTTGCACAAAAGGGGCTGGCATAATATGCAGAACTCCAACATGCTTGTGTTGCAGTTGGCCCAGTGCTGTGGAAGAATTTCTGCTGTACACTATAGCGTACATATTTTAAATGAGGTTGAAGAAGCAAAATAAATTATAAATGGAAAGACTTTCTGTGGGGATTATTATATATTAAAGGCTAAACACATAGTAATTGATGTCTTTATGCTCTGTGCAAACAATATTCTATAGTGTGATTAAGCAGTAAAACAGTCTGAAAACTATTTGAACTTGACATTTTCTTCACCCCACTCCTATGCTTCAGTTAATGCGACCTCGCCTAGTGTAATGATCCACAACAACATATTCATCCCTTACCTCACCTCAGAGAGCAGTTATGATGGACAGGCCAGTGAGATCATCTATATCTTGGTCAAACACATAATGTTCCAGAAATTTTCTGGCAGCAAATCCCAAACCTCCTTATTATATCCTAGTGACATGCAGCGCCAATGTGAGATTATTAACAACCAGAGTAACAATGTCCTGATCCACAATGAGTGAGTAACATTCTTCTTGTACTTTCACTGTTTGGATGGCAATATTAAACAGAGTGACTTATTTGCACTGGAAGATTATAGGAGGCAAATTCCTCAGTACATTTTTAAACTTTACTGGAAAGGCCCAAGGAACTGTTTGGAAGGCAGAAAAGGCTGTTCATTCTGTAGTTTGGACCAAAATCCAGGCAGCCAGGTAAGATCAATTCATACCAGAAGCTGTGCATGAAATATGAAGCAAAAGAAAAAGTTAATGTCAAGATAGTACTCACAACACAGTTAAAATATCAGGGGAGCAGATGTCAAAGTTCAGATCAAGGTACTCTTCAACAAAACCAAAGCCAGGAAGATACTGAAATTGTGAGCAGATACTTTGAGGGTGTAGAAATCCACCACTCCAACAATGTGGAAATCCACTTCCAGAACCGAATTCAATACTAACCACCAGCTTATACCTAATTGCAATGATGCTAGTGGTATCAACACAAGCAGGTGAATTTTTAGAGATAATTGCCCCCATGACTATTATTATTATTATTATTATTATTATTATTATTATTATTATTATTATTATTATTATTATTATTATTATTATTATTATTATTATTATTATTATTATTATTATTATTATTATTATTATTATTATTATTATTATTATTATTATTATTATTATTATTATTATTATTATTATTATTATTGTTATTGTTATTATTATTATTATTATTATTATTATTATTATTATTATTATTATTATTATTATTATTATTATTATTATTATTATTATTATTATTATTATTATTATTATTATTATTATTATTATTATTATTATTATTATTATTATTATTGTTGTTGTTGTTGTTGTTGTTATTATTATTATTATTATTATTGTTATTATTATTATTATTATTATTATTATTATTATTATTATTATTATTATTATTATTATTATTATTATTATTATTATTACTACTACTTCTACTTCTACTACTACTACTACTACTATTACTACTACTATTATTATTGGTATTATTATTATTATTTTTATATTCCTTCCTTGAAGTGTCAAGTTTCCTTTGTTGAGTTCATTGATGTCCCCTACATAACCTTGGCACATGCATCCAGCATATGAACCAGATGTGGCAAAAATATAATAAACAATAAAAATTAGTAATAAATTATAGGACCTATTTGAATCTATATTATATGGCGTTCATTAATTGAGTAGGTTTAGGACCTATCAACCTTTTTTCTTCATTTCTTGTATAGTCGAAATGTTGTATATAATTATGAGTACATGGATTGTAATTGTATCTACACTTGTTTTTAATTCCTTATGGGTCCATGCAATTAAATTCTAAGAAAAAACAAATATATATTCCAGCAGTAGTTATATACTAACCTCCGACTGAATGTTAATAAAACTTGAGTATATATATTATAATCAAATAATCCCACAATTCTTATACAGATGGTTGATCATTACAATAATTATTGATATATAATCCTTGTCAAACAGACTGGATATAATATTTTATGTAAAATATACTTCAAGAATTATTTTTTCACTATTGCCATAATTACTAATTATATCTATGCTTAATTGTCAAAAGTTGTTAATAAACAGGATAGCTATTAATTTAGCATTCATCATCATCATCAAAGGAGTTGATTTCAAGCTGGCACTCCTTGAATATCCTCAAAGAACATGCCTTTATGTAACAATGTCCCACTGCTTCCCCTCCACTCTTCAATATATCCCAGGATCTCATCGGCAGTCAGGAGGCTGCTTGTCCCATTGATGATGGCTCGGTAGGTGACATGACTAATGGCAGTAGTGGATATGCCACACCCACTCTCAGAGTCACAACTCCTGGGCTGGCAGCTGAACTCTCCAGAATTAATGGCATTGAAGTTAAAGGGACACTTGCAGAGATCCTTAACTGCTTTTTCTATGCCTGTCTTGATGGATGCATCTAGTTTCCAAGCTTGATAATACTGTCAAGTACATATACAGGAAAATATGAAAGGTATTATAAGATATTGAAAGGACACACTCTGATTAAAATAAGCATACCAGAATAACCTTCAGCACAATAACCATGTAACCATTTACACATAAGTAGTAATTATGATTGGTGTAGTTGACCACTCTTTAAGTACACACCTATGGTTAGTGTGTAGTAACATATAATTAGTAAGCCACTAAAAGGAAATAAAACAAGTTGAATTCTCCTGTCCTGAAGGATAAAAGATTGTGAAAGGTCCATATAGCACTGTTATATCTATCGAAGCATATAAACAAAGAAAAGAGAAATATGCACCAACCTTTCTGTGTCAAACATTTTTAGCCATTATTTTTCAACCACCTGATCTGATAAGTTTTACTTTGAGAGTGAATGATGATGATTATGGGTTCTGGAAGCAGGCAGTCAACCTTAGGCCCTGAGCAGCTTAGAAAAAATGCTGGAATTAGTATCTATGGCTTGCATGCCTACTACATAGTATTATGAACCAAACATTTATTATATGTGCAAAGGCAAGATTGAAGTTAGTATAAATAAATTTGTCACGATGAAATTTATTCTGACAATCAAGTTTCAAATTATACTTTCCCAAGTATAATATAAGTATTGGTCATAGTATGTGCTAAGTTACAACATTTCCTTCTTTACAGTTAATGAGGTTTTCTGGATGAAAATAATCGGGAGTTTGGTAGAGCATCTTAGTTTGGGGGGCTTCAGTACTCATATTAGGGTTTGGGACTGATATAGATTCCATTATCTAGGATCTATCCTCCACTAAGAAGAGAAGGCTTGTGCTGGGCAATAGAAAATGTCTTTACCAACCTGTTAAACCTTAGCTGAAAAAGTTACAGTACCACATATTTATGGGAAGATGTAACCAACATGGCAGCAAACCACACAGCCTTCTAATAAGTTGCTGTTCAAAGTAATCAGATGAGACCTTGGTAAAATCTCAAATCAAAATACGGGCACATGGTTTGCCTTTCTTGTGAGTGGTTTGTGGTGAAATTTAAGGCTCTGTAAGGTCACAGCTAGTTTAGATTAGAATGTTTAGATAAGAATGTAACCATCTTCCCATAAATAACTGAGCTAGAAGGCTTCCAGTAGTCATATGAGGTGTGAATTGGTATTAGAAACAGAAATCTAGCAGCTATAACCCAAAAAAAATCCTTTCTATAATTTCTCAATGAACTCTCAGTTTACATAACGATAATTGAAATTTAATCTCTCAATATTTCGACTAGATGCTCTAGCCTTCATAAGGAATAATTTCTATAATGTTGCATCCTGACCATTCTATGTTGGGTGGTATTGTGGCATTTTTCCCCTGCCAATCCCATTCTGACCATAAATTCCTGATTCAAGGATGAAAGTAGTTTGGATTTACATGAGAGTAAAATCAGCTAATACAAACAAACATTAACAATGGATCAGGAATGCTCTAGAAACCCATAAGCGGTGAGATCTTACTGTTGATAAACATTCCTGTAAAATTTCATTAACCATGGAGTAATCAGAAATAAATATTATGCCCTTAGTTTTTTTCCTGCATCATGCTGAATCATTTTCTATTTTACATAATCTACAGTCATTTGTATGCACTCTCTCTCTCACAGAGAAAGAGAGAGAACAGAAATATATGCCACACTGTGGTTGGATCCATAATTGTAGCAATACCGTTAATTGTTGTTGATTGATTGCTGGCTGTTGATTGATTGCTAGCTATTACTGATATATTGCTGCCTTGCTGATGTTTGATGATAGTTGTTGCTAACAGTTATGGATTTCTTGAAGGAATACAATACATATACTACTTTTCCTATCCTTAACAATTAAATGCTCAGTTGTTTGTGATAAGTACTCTAGATAGATCCCTTCACACACCAGAGAAGCCATGTTAATCACAGCCACCAGAAAGACAAGCCATCACATCTGCTTCAGGTTAGGTTTGTCTTGTAGTCCATCAAACTCTCAGTGGCCAAAGGCAACAAAAACAAACAAAGATCAATGCTTCCTTAGCTCCTGATGCCACCAAGGTAAGTACTGCCTCTTGCATACTAAGGTGGCCCTCAGAGTTGTCAAATAAATAATTATTTACCTGAGGAAGCTTCTTTTATCATAAAAACTTGTAAACAGTATGGAGTGGCATATGGCACTTGTTACAGTGAGTGGGTTAAGTGGCTCTCCATTTGGGGACACACAGCTGATAACAGAAAGTCCACTATATATTCATCCTAGACATGCCAGGGGGTCATTCATGTATCATAAAATTAATGTGGCACTGAATAATTACAACTAGTAATGATCCTCACAAGAATAAAGAATGTGGTTATAAGATGTGCATTTGAGTGTTAATTCAAAGCATCCCCCTCAGATAAGGATAATAAAGGGGTTATATCCAACATAACCATGTATGTATACACAACCTAGTGTGCACCAATGCAATGTGAAACTACCAATGTTGCATTAAATAAGGGTAGCTGTACCCTTTCATTTCCTGCCATAACTGAACTTGAAGAAAATCACCTCCCTATATAGGCTATGCATGTGCTTGCTCATTTCTAAACTCACATCCCAAGTAGAGCAATGGGTCACTGGATAAATCTTCAGCTGAAACAAAGCCTGAGCTGCAAGCAAGAAAACATTGACATAGAAGTCACAGGCAACATGAAAAGGTTTTAAATTTAAATTTTGTGTTTATTAGACAACTTCTATACACATTCTAAATTATTTCATTAAGTATTCCATCACCACTTACTAATGATAAGCATTTCTGTGGTTGCAGATAACTGCTGAGGTTGTTGTCTCATCCATGGGACATGTACGGCAGCTTGACAAGTGTAACTTCCTCCATCAGAGTTACGAATTGAGTCAAAGGTCATGGGAAGAGAAGATAGTAATACAGAACTAGGTGATGTTCTGCATGATTCTTCCATTGAGGCGAGGATGGAAACGATGAAACTCCCCACAGTCCTGTTTCCCTTAGTAGTAACTTCAGTGCCATTAGGCAAAATCCACTTGATATAGACTGGGAGAGACATTCCAGGAATTGTGTTCACTTCACATGACAAGGTAAAGGAAGTATTAAGGAGAGCAGAGCTTCTGGGTATGGTAGTAGTGGCCCAGTTGTTCGGGACTATGACAAAAGGGTTAATGTAAATATCAGACTCATACCCGAGGCATAATTTATGAAGAATGTAAGTTTTAATGCATAGCTATATAACTTTCACTGAAGGCTTCATTATGAAAATCTAGTAAAAGCTTTAGGAAGTTCTGCACATACAACACACATACATATACAAATATTCCAGCTTTTTATTATTTAGCTTGAATCACATAAAGAAGTGTTTTGACATATTCAGGTAAGGTGCACATGCTTTTTCTATGCTGATGCAATGGGAGAAGGCAGAATTTCCATGGTTGAAGTATGGATCAAGTGTCTTTGAACATTAATAGTGACTACAAGCTTGTACCTACTAGCTATAGGTGTATATTCTAGTGAAAGACTAGCTATTTCTTAGTTTGCATAATAATTTTTAACTAGCTTTGGTGCTACTATCTTCCTTGCAAGCCAGCCATTTTCCTGGCTAATGAGACTATTCATGATAAACATTTCTACCATATGCAGCTAGTTGTTGTGGATAAGTATCTTGAGGCCTAAAAAAATAGAGATTACTATTCTTGCAAGAAAATGTACTATGTAACATAAGTTTCATCTTTCTCAAGCAGGTTGTGCAGTAAAGCAGCATTGAGAGGGTTCAAGAGGTCCCACCTTCATTTTATTTACAAAATTTGTTCTGGTAATTTTCTGTCAATACATGTAGATTTTTCTCAAACAATTCTAACCAATTATTGTACTTTTTTTACATATCTAGAGACAAATCTCAGTGACATATCCTAGTTTTAGTCTCTAACAACTTATGCAACACAAATGCTGGCATGATAATTATCATAAACTCTGGTGATTAACCCTCTCGATGTTTAGTGCACACAAAGTCATTAAGCACCCATTTTATTGTTATTGTACAAAGTCTATGTTAGGTGTCCTTCTGGTATTTCACTGTGAAGCAGTTGTAACGATGTCACAATGACCTTCTCAATAATTATTCCTGATCAAGGCTAGAGCACCTGCTCGAAATGTTGAGAGAATACAATTTGAAGTTGATAATTGAGAAGGTTATTGTAATGTTATTATGTCAACTGAGAGTTCATTGAGAAGAATATTGATGACATTGAAAAAAGTACGAATTATGCGCATGCGTATTAACTGCACCGTCTAGGCAACATGTTTCATTTAGGCAAGAATTGTATTAGTATGAGCTCATCTATCAATTGTCTATAGTTGTTCATCATGTCCCGACAATCTCTAGCCTTTACCCTGTCTTCTAATACTGTAGGTAACTCTTCCATAACCTAGGAAGTTCCAAAAATACTTTCTAATGTCCCAAGCAATTATACTTTTGGCTTGTGAAGGATGCCAACAGCGACTCTGTTGCAAGAATTTTAATCATTGGCTAAAAGGTACACCATGTAAGATGTCCAAATATTTTTGTAGCAGACCTGTTTCCAAGGAAAAAAGCCAAAGGCTTGAATGGTTATTGCTAGTTCCTTCTAAGATCCCCTGGAGAGAATTGCTCTTTCGTATCCTGCCATGATAAACTGGGTCTTTCTTAGTCTGGTTTGAGAAATTAGTTTCTTCTCTGACTAACTCGAATATTTAGGTCTTCAGTTCTCCATCCATGGAAAGTAATTTTCTCTATATGTGCATTATTCTCAGGTGCCCATTTACTTGCGGGTTGGGGTTACAAATGGGTGCTAAACAACCAGAGTTTATGATATTAAAATACATACCAATTTGTCAATCGTACACCTCTTCATGCCACGGCATGTGTTAGTCATGTGGGTGCAAAACATCCACATCAATTTTTTTAATGATATGATGATAGTTATTCCTGGTGAAGTCTTGAGCATTTGAATAAATTCAAGTGGATTAGATTGACAAAGTCATTGTATCTACGTTAAATCAACTCAGAGATAATAGTTGTAATAATACCAGATAAATGTATAGTAGATATTACAGTAAGTACCTTCAACCTGCACTTCAAAAGATTTCTCCTGTGAGCCATAAGGGGTGTTGGATACACACCTATACACCATCCCATGGTCTTCAGTTCCCACTCTGATCACAGCACTACTCGAACCAGAGACAGATCCATACAAGGCAGGGTAGAGAGTTTGTGAGCAGAATGGACTGACTTGGTCTCCATTATACCAACTGATGGATGCAGGCTCAAGGTCACTGGAGCAGGTGCAATAGACAGCCTCACCTACTATGTATAGACTGTTGTTGCACACCACCTGAAGTCCTGTTAATAATAATTATTATGTTGAAAAGAAAAGTTAACTCAGTGCTTCATGATATAGTTAAAAATCATCACTTGTGCAAAATTTCATGGCTATAGCCAGAGCAGATAGGGCAAGTGGAAGGGGGTAAGGTAAGTATCAAGAGTTAGATCCTTTTACTTCTTCGCTATCACACAAATTACAAAGTGTATGGCTCATAAGATTTATTTCCTTGGTGGTGTGGGAGAGATGGATGGGAAACTGTAGCCCTGCAGTTAGGGACACTAATGGAGAATATTGTAATCCTTGGAAGGAAGACACTTTTTTCTCCCTTTTCTAATACCGGCAGGATGGCAGCTCAATCACTTTTGGGCTAAAACATTACCATGTGAATTAAAATAAACATAAAACAACTAAAAAATGAGGTGATATGCGATACAAGGCTACCACCTCATTGCTGGCTTCAGGCCTCAATTAATTGCAACCTCCATTCTGCAACGTGTAACCTATAACATTTGTTTTACAGCTCCCATAGAGCTAGTCTTGTACCTGCACCTGTGTTATTAGTTACACACCTTAATTATTTAGAGTAAAATAGTATGGTCGCCTTCATAGCAGCCACATAACAGGAAATAACAGGAATAGGAAAGGGAATGATAAAGACAGAGTTCGTATCCCTCGCTATACAATTATTGTCATCTCTCACCTTCGAGAGATGGAAATAGTACCAAATTGGTTGTTTGTACGTCATTTCCGACAGTGACACTGTAAGTCCCAATGAGGTTATCAGGCACATCCTCCACCAAGAGAGTGATTTCATAGTAGGAATCTAATCTGTCTGTGACAATGGTAGTCATGGAGACATTGCCTTGGGTCAGGTTGAGAGTGATGTTGTCCTTGTACCAAGTGATACTTGTTGGAGGAAAACTTGCAGTTATGCAAATAATATTCAGAATATTGTTATCTCGTGGAGAGCGTTCCAAACCAAAGAGATCCACATATGCTGGTTAGAGAGAAATGTATATTAACATAAATGTGAATTCTTTAAGAGAAACTCACTGCTTGATCCTTCACTGTAGAATCCAATGTTAGTCATCTGACTGGCACCAAATGAACAAGTGTATAATTATACCAGGATAGTTAAGATTGAAGTAATTATAGTAGCTATAGCTATAATAAAATCTGATACATCCTCCAAATGCGCTTGTGCTTCGTGTGTACTGAGTGACATATCCATTGCTGTATTCACCACTAGTACGTGCCACCCCATTAGGAAATAGAATTGTTCCAAGAGATGAGCTTGAATTGGAGCAGCAGTACATACTAAATCTAGTAGAAGAATAAGAATTATAGTTCCTATTATTTACAATAGCATAGCTGTTGTCAGGCTGGGATCCTGAGCTCAATCCCATTCCTGTCCCTAGACTACTATCCACATATATACCAGAACCTGCAGTCACATACATATACACAGAGCACTTGAATGCAGGCATATGTCATACATAATTATACCAAGGTTTTTATAAACTACATGCACACACATACATGGACACTAATGGATATTTTCTTAGCTACCATGATGAAGCAAAGAGTTGCATTTGATAGTTGTGGAAGTAGTATGGCATATGACAGACTTTTGCTATGTAGATAAGTACACATTTTTCACAACATTTCCCCCCCAAAAAATTGTCCATGTAGAGCGCATTGGTGTTCATTTCATGAAGACTAATCATGTGAGGATATTGTGCTCTTGGTTAATAATTCTGGTATCATTAAGACCTACCTATGGTGGTCCATGTGATTTATCCAATGAACATATTATACAATATCAAATGTCTGAAAATTATTTATAAATTACCAATAATATTCATAATAGTCTCATTGCTTCCTATATCTCCAGAGCTATCAATCACTGTACAAGTGTGCACTCCTGCATCACGAGCCACCAAAAATGATTTACTGATAGTCGAACTTGAACTGTAAGCTGCGAAACAGTTGCTGCATGTGGAGCTCCAGAGATATGTAACTTGACCAGTCGTGCCTGAGGCTATACAAGTCAATGTAACAGCAGTAGCGGCTCGATAGTTTGTTGGAAAGTAGGATGGGTCCGGAGAAGTATAGGATATCTCGATGCCTACCTGGATAACTGCAGTAACAGCAACAACAACAACAAAATTTAATCAAATAATTGCTATGTCAACTTCATAAAGTGCACCTTTTTACATGCAGCAAATATAATGATTATTGCATTACTTTTGATCATTAGTAAAGAAACTACCCAATTAATATCATTTAAATACTGTTACAGCCTTCATAAAATTCAAAATGCAGCTAGCCACCCAATATGGGCTTGTAATGGCAAGAAGTCCTACACAAAAGCCTCTGTAGAGTATCAAAATTGCTATGCAAAGAGCCTTTACTAGGAATGTACATTTATGTATACTACCAACACCCTACCCACCACCCCTCACTCCACCCACCCTACCTCCCTCCCCCTACCCACCACCCCTCACCCTACCCACCCTCCCTCCTTCCTTACCTGCATTAAGATGAACTGTAATTGATTCAGCAGTACTTGAAGCAATGAATATAGAATAGGTCTCTGGATGGACTACAGAGGAACAAGAATAGTATCCAGAATCGGACGATGCGAGTGAAAAGAAGACCAGACTTGATTCAAATCTTCCCCGAGATCCTGTAACTTGACCAACACTTTTCTGGCTGTCTGATCCAACCAAACCTCTAGGCCCAATCCATTCGTGAGAGACTTGTACGGCAATATCTAAAGGTGTATCAAGAATTGTGAAGCAGGTTAGTGTCAGGGACATCCCAGTGAAATGATGGACAGCTTGTGACTGGATGATACTGACCAGTTCCGGAACAACTATGTGGAGAGAGAAACAAGTTACGATTGATACTGAGCAATAATTATCGTGATAAATATCAACCAGATAACTTCACATCTGACTCTACTTTAAGACTTAAAGAGAGTCCTAATGTATCTAGTCATAAATCTTAAACTGAGTGAATATACAGCAAGATGTAACAATGCTTGATAGAAAACACAGAAACCATCATTATTATAGAATAGTAATGCTCCATGAATAGATACTCAGGCATTTGAAACACTATTGTAAGTGTGTTATTATAGAATCATCAGTCTATCATTCTACAGTACACAAGCCCAAAAACATTTGGCGTACCATTTGCGTTGAACGTATGTGGTACGCTTGAGTCACAGTATTGCTATACCATCCATCAAATGGCTCAGCCCCTGGACCTTCCTTTTTCAGGCCTACCATTTCAAGGAGGCTATAGTTTGCCCCTCCCTAAAGCATGCTAATAAGGTCCTTCTGGCTCTGGTCAAGGTCTTCTCTATGCACTGGCATGCCCCACCTGAAGTTGTGCCTCAACTTTCTGGAGCCACTCTTTATGCCTATAAGAAAAAAAGTGGTGGGCCTCATCCGATTACTGCGGGAGAGGTTTTACGTCCTCTAGTCTCCAAATGCATTTCACATGCCATGCAATCTACAACCGTCAGCATCCTGACTTCAACCTAGGTGGGTGTTGGTGTGTCTATGGGTTGTTAAGCCATTGTCCACTCCACTGCTAGAGTTCAGGAGACCGCAGCATCCAACCTGAAAAAATGGACCTTATTCTTGGACTTTTCCAACACCTTCAACTGCATGGTCCATGAAATAAATATTCCAGGAAGTGACGACCCGCATTCACTCAAAGTCTGCATGGCTGGAGATGTGGGCTATGGAAGCCTACCAACTCTTCGCCTTGGCGACCACCATTTCTAGTTGCTATTGAGTCCAGCAGGGTAGGTCCTTTGGGCTTTTCCTCGGCCTTGACCCCAATTGTTGAGCAGAAACGAGGCCAACTACCAGACATCCAAATCAATTCCTGGTACCTCGACGATAATGCTCTGTAGAAATGCCAACAACCTCTGTGCTACTAATGCTATCCTTGAGGAAGTTCGACCACCCCGTGGACTTTACATGAATTGGGCTAAGGTTCCTCCTCTACATTCCAGAGAAGCTGCACCATTTTTAAGACCTTTACCTACTGACATCCCATTATCAAGGGTGGGATGGCTTCTTGGTCCATAGGCCCGCATTCCTACTGTGAGAATATGGTCCTCCGTTGCGTGAGGAAGGTGCAGGAGGTTATTGCTAGGATCTCTGACCTCCAAAACTCCCAAATGGAGTATGCATTCCTTTGCCTCTTATGATCTTCACCTTCCTTATCACCCTCCCAAGCCACATCAGGGGTACCACTGAAGATTTCAATGATGCTATGAGGGAAGCCATTTCAGACTTCGCAGGAAGGTCCTTGTCAAATGGAGTTTGGCTGAAGACTTCCCTCCACAGCTCTCTTGGAGGTTTGAACATTAAAAAGGCCTCCCTTCATGCTTCAGCTGCATTCATAATCCCTTGTCCAATCTAGCACTCCCATAACTAAGATACTGAGGTACTCCACTGATGCCTCCAATTTCTTGGCCCCTGCTCTGGAAGACCGGGCTCAGTTTGCATGTAAACTGAATTGGCACTCACTTGAGGATGTGAATATCTCCCTCTGGTAGCGATCCTTCTCTCACACCATTGATCTGGCTTCCTTTAACAACCTTTTGGTTAGGACACAGGACTCACAATCTAGAGCATTCACTCTCTCCACCTCTACCCCCCCTCCCGATTCTGGGGACTGGTTAAATGTAGTCCCTTGCCAAGCCCTTGGTCTCCATCTCCATGACTGAGTTCTGCCTGGCCTCCAAACTGGCTGGGGTTGCCGAGTGGAGGAAAATATACTATGTCCCATTATATCAAGCAGTGATTGACTCCCTTGGTGATCACCAAGTTGGATGTGGGGTTATGGGGGTCAGATCCTCCGGCACAACTCCACCTGGTATGCACTTTTTTCAGCTACCCTGTCAGCTACCTTAGCAACCCAGAAGGAAATACCAGCCCTGATTCCGGATTCCAGCAGCTACCTGGCCAATGTATATCTCCCTATCTGGAAGAAAGATTTACCAGCAGCTTTGGATATCACTGTATATCTACTCTCCAGAGGCAGACCCTACAATGGTCAGCCATCACCCAGGATCATGCTCTTTCTGTGGGCCATGAGAAGAAAATGACTGCCCATGTCAAGGCTGTCATTCAGTTGGGGTGTCATTCACCTCAATGGTAGTTCAATCCCTGTGAGGCTAGTAAAGATCTGTACATTAACTATAACTTGTTCTTTTTGAGAGCATCTACAACAGTAGCTCTATTAATATATCTTTGAACTCTTGATACTTTACAGACTATTGTTTGTTCTTCTGGCCCAATGAAAATTGAAAATTCGGTGTCTGCTGTACCAAGCAGCAAAGTTTTAGGGATTCCTCAGTCGGAGATGATTGCAAGATCAAAGCAGGGAGACTGACAAAAAAGGGAAGATTTCAGTTGTAAGTAAATTTGAAACAAAAATTCTTTAAATTAAATTCAGGTGTGATTTATTATGATGAAATAATATAGGTACCCAGTCAGCCCATGGAGGAGCTGGAGGAGAAGTTGGAGCCGGTTATCGAAGACAACCTTACCCTCCAGCAGTGGCACAATCATGTGTAAGCTGTTCAAACAAATTTAATTCAGACTTCAAAGAGGAAGAGGGGGAAAGATCAAGGGGAAGAGGGGGAAAGTTCAAGGGGAAGAAACTCAAGGAAAGAAACCTGATGGTGTATTAAACTATAGTTCAATAACCAACTTGAAATTTAGTCTCAATATTTCTACTAGTTGCTCTAGCCTTCATCTGGAATAATATAGATTGATCTTTGTTACTATGGTCATATAATGATACTTCCCTCCTGCATAGCTGGGGCACATTCTCCATTGCTTATACTTGCCTGGGTCCTCTGTGCTAGCTTTTTTCCCTTCCCAATAGGCAGGTATACTTACTGCTTTGAGCCAAGGTAGCAGCGAGAGTTTCTTTTAAGAGCCATACTACAAAACTAATGTAAATGTAGATACGAGCAACGAGAAGCAGCAGACTGATCAACCTGAAGGCAGTAAGTAATCGATTAACTTTTTACGTGCCGTCTCAAAAACATGGTGTAGGTTACCATAAATGTTAATTGCGCATTTCAGATAATTAAATAACGGTTCGTGTGTTGGTTTGAAAACCATTGCTTGAGCGTTCTTAATTAAATGTTTCTGTGTTGAATGGAAGCCCAATGCAAAAGGTACATAAAGTTATTTTGGCTTGTATATAAAGTACCTATAAAACAACCAAGAAAGACATATTATATCCAACAAAAAGCACAAACTATAAATTACTCTAGATTTATGTGAACCATGACTCATTGAGTACTTTCTTCAGTGAAATACATGTATAGGGTTGTGTTGGGACAAGAAATTGATCTAGCTAGATATTATATAAATATCATGAACGTACGTTGAATCACAACATTCCTGTTAGCCATTTTGGTGGAAGGTGGATAGCTGACAGATGATTTGCAGGAATACCTCCCACGATTTGTTGATTTCATGGGGTAGAAATTCAGGTAGAGATATGTTATGTTGCCATCAGTAAATGGTTCCTCCGTGAATAGAGAATCTCCATAAATGGTAACTGGATCAGTATCTTTGTCTAGCCATTGTATTGATGGGACTGAGTCACAAGTGACAACACAAACTAAGGTGGAATTTTCTCCCACCAGGATAGCACTAATGTCAACTTTGATTGTCACCTCATGATCAAGTTCTGCAGTCAAAGTAATTGTAATAATTATGAGGAATAAAAATTTGAGACAAAACTTTGTTACCTGGTAACAAAAAGTAAGCACCAAAGGTTTCAAGCATAAAGATTGGGTTTTTAGCACTCTGCCACATTACTTCAATTTCCAATAAACATGACTATGAATAGCAAGTACTGTTACTAAATAGTGCACACTCATTGAAAAGTTAAGGATATTTTCAGACCAGACTAATGGAGAATGCAAGAGCTAAACTGTGACATTGACTAAGAAAGATACTTGAGTCAGATTATGAAGGAGCAAATGAGGTGAACCAGTACATAACTAGCAATCTCTTAAGCACAAATGACATTACTCCTCAATACATGTTTGCATATAGAATTACGGAGTTTTTCATTTTTTGTGGGTGCAATCAACTCTGCACCCAACTCCAAATAAAATATCTCACAAAAATTATGAAGGAATAATTGTGTACGATTAAAAAAAGTACGGTAAGAACACACGCATGCATCCATGTATTGCGCACTTCTAACTCCGCTCACTGTCAAAACTAGAGTTTGCTATTTCTCTACACAAGTATTTTATGCCTAAAATGGGCTGTCTGATCCCAAAGGCCCAACTGTTAACAATGCTTCGCTATAGCAATGGCTAATTTAGAGTTTGAAGAATAACATCATCTATATTAACTGCTACTGCATATCTTTTGTTGACATTGTCGGGTTCTCATTTATATGCTAGCTGCTCTCTAATGGCTAGAGCCAAGACATGGTAGTAAGCATAACAGCGATAAAAATAAAGCAGGTTCTTTCAAACATGCAGCTATATCTGTTGCCCTCATGCTTCTCTTGAACGGTCGATATATTTTTTTAAGTGTGTATATTAGTTTTCCATGTAAGCTGTTTTGTAAGCAACCACAACAATGAAAATTTGACAGAATGAAATTTATTTACAAACAATTTAGAAATTATATTCTTCTAAACGGACAGAAACTAGACTGTTCATGATTATAAGCACCATTTATCATCCTTCATAGTTAAAGCTCCTTTTAGCAGAAAATTCTTGCGACAGACTCACTATTGGCACCCTACAAGCCAGAAGTACAATCATTGGGTATAAGTCTTATGGAAACTCTTAGGCTCTGGAGAAGTTATCTGCCCTTCTAGAAGATTTAGAAAAGGGTTAGAAAATCTCTACAAATAAGCTCATCTGAACATTACGGACAAGCATAGACAAATAATAGATGTGATCATACCAGCTGCTAATATATGCACACAAAAAGAGTTATTTTTTCAACCTTATCAATTCAGCACTTCACAGCTAATCATAAGGACAACAATCAAGACTGTTTGTAATGATAAGAAAATTAGCACTTAACAATTTTATGTATGCTAAACAACTTTATGTGCGCTAAACATAGAGAGTCTTAACAACCAGAGTACTAACCCTTTATCACAAGAGTTACAGTCTCTTCAAGCACTAGGCTGTTCACTGTAGTCACCCGACATGTAAATCTAGCTCCATTCAGCTCGGTGGCTTCAGGAGTTATGGTCAGTTCCAGGACCTTTCCTCCATCATTCCTCTCCTCCACTGGATCTCCCATCCCAACACCCACTAGCACCCACTCTATCTTGCTGGCATTGAGTATTGTAGTGCAATTGATTATCCTGCTCAGGCCCACAATGATGGGAGACTCATGGCCTGTTATTTCAATCGCTGCACAAGAACAACAAGAACAGGATTACATAATCATACAAGAACCAATTATAAGAGTAAAAGGTTGTTTTGTTCATAATTATTTTTAATTGATTTAGTAGCCATAATTTTATAGGGTCTGGGTTCAGTTCAAGGGGAATCCAGATACTGGGTGCCTAGGGAACACAGCTACTGAGTGCTTAAGCCTTACTGCTAAGGGGGCCCAGCTAAAGAATGCCAAGACCCTGCTTCACAGGGATCCCAGAGACTGTCTGTTTCTTGGGGAACCTTGCTACTGGGGGCCCAGTCCCTCTAGATCTTAATGGGAAGTCCAGCTACTTGGTACCTAGGCCCTGCTTTATGAAAATCCCAGCAGCTTGGTGCCTATGTTCTGCTTATTGGGAAGCAAAGCTACTGAATAGAAGCCATGCTGCATAGAGAGCCCATCAACTTGATGTCTAGGCCCTGTTTCATGGAAATATAGCTGAAGGGTTCCTAGACTCTGCTTCATGAGATGTGGAACTAAAGAGTTCCTAGGCTCAGCATCACAGAATCCCAGCTGCTGGGCACTTAGGCCCTGCTTCATGGGAAGCAAAGCTATTATGTGCCTATAGCAGCTGAGATACACCAATATTATTCAGTATATATATTGCCAAAAATGTATAAACAGCTGAATAATGTTAACAACAAAATTTACAACAACCAAAAAATTTCCACAACAAAATCCCAGATTATATTTTCCCAAATACTAATTTGTGTAGTGTCTCTGTACAAATTCATTTGCTAATGATGTTAAATTAAGGTGCTCTTTATGCATAAGCAGTTGTTTAAGCAGCATTCTGTCTTTGAACCAAGACCATATATAGGTGGGTATAAAGCCATTTCAAAGCAGCAAATTATCTCTCAGAGGTAGAAGGAGTAATGGGCAGAGTTCGAATTAACTGGTGAACTGCTGGTAACATCCCTTTAAATCTCGCTTTAAAAATATCATTGCTGTTGATTCATCTATTGAAGTCACATTATATACAGTTTTAATAATGTCCTAAAGAAGAGGCAGTTGTCTTGTTAAATTTGATACATTTACAATCATATTAAAGGCAGAAAAAATAACATCACACAGTATAATAATTATAGGGGCTTACACACCACACTTCGTAAATTAGATGGGCTCAAGTTCCCCCCCCCCCCTTATGTCTCAGCCATAGCCTAGCTAAGGTCCTACTTCATAAGCCTAGCTACTGGATACAATATATTTTCAAGTTTGTTGCAGAGTCCTGATGGATTACTTACAACAGCATTGTATTTCATCATGTTTCATCAGGGTAGGGTATGCCTCTGCTAACAAGTCACAAAATTTGTCTTCATTCATAGATAGATGTGACTTAAGGTGTGGCTTACAGCTGGCTTACCACTAAGAGCTGTAAACTCTTAGCTACATATCTACAAGTGTTGGTTTGGATTATGTGTGATCGAGTTGCAGAGTATACTGACAACCAAATCTATGGTATGTCTTTATTTATAATAGCATAGCTTCCTAGTGTGTGCCAAGTGTGACCTGTACAAGGTTTGGTGACTCTTTAAGAAAATATGGGTCATTAAACTTTGTTCTCTTGAAGAACATCTTTTTTAGCTGACTATCTTATGAAATGACTAAATCTAATTGCATCTGGCTGTTTGCAAGACCCAATACTCACATCCAGTGTGTGTGTATGTGTGTGTGTGAGAGATAGAGAGATAGAGGGAGGAGTGGTTGTTTTATGACCACATAGGATCATATTATACGAATAGAAACTTTGTATTGTGATGTAACTATTTTCACCTGGGTACAATGACGGCCCAAATTCATTAGTATTCTAGTGCATCAATGGCTTTCCTTCATAAACTAAAATGTAAATTTGCATCCCTTATTAATTGATTCCACAATACCTCCAAATATAAAAAGTATTTCATGAGCTAAGCTGTGAATGTCTTTACTTGACGAAGTATTGTACAGCTAAATGGCTCTCTGCTCTTTGATTCCTAATCTTTTCACAAAAGAAATAACTAGCAACTTAAAGCTAGTAGTTGGGCAGTCTTGCTGGTTGAGGGCACACAACTCAAAAGTGTACATTCAGAATAATTCAGTCACACTTGCTAAGGTAACATTGTACTTTAACAACACAATATTCATAGTGTTAGATGCGATCATTCCAGAAGTGGATATGGTCTAGGAATGGAGTGCATTATATCAGAGTAAATCATGATCTCTTGTTAAACACATTTAGTGTTGAACATGTTACGGCCAATCGATTATACATCAATCGCACTTGATAATAGTATTCACTATCTCTGTATGGTTATACTGAAATTTTTGGTATAGTGCTTAAAGGTTTTGTCTAGAGCGCATCCATCATTTTCTATAGTAGAACCGTCATTATCTGGACCCCAGTTATCTGGAAACTCAGTTATTCACAAGGCTAATTGCATGCATATGCATACATGAAGGGCATGTGTCAGTTCTGTTTTGAATGGGTCCGTCCCAGATCATTCACTTATCAAGCTGGAAGAGAGCAGAAAAGAGAGCCACAGAAGGAGTTGAGTATGGCTATAGCTGTGGTAAGAGAACTATATGTTCAACAAGAAATAGAAGTATTGGAATGTCAGAGTACTTTGCACGACCATTATGGAGTATGCTTGCATTTCTATCTAGTGTTTGTGACCATAAGAAGAATGAAGACAAGACCAGTTGTTGTTTTTTGCTTTTTTCCCTAAATGATGCTATTAGTATTTCATGATATTTTAATTATGTACAGTATACATTTCATGGGCCTAGTTTATGAATATTATAATTACCCAAGTTATCTGTAAATTCAGCTGTCCACAAGGCAGTTAATCCCTAGCCTTACAGATAAATGACATTCTACTGTACAATGAGTTGTATGGTACTGCATATATTACTAGATAAAAGTGAGTAACAAGCTACATTTTTACTACCTCAAAATATACAAATATAAATAAAGCTTGCAAGTTTAAAGACAATGACTGTAACAAAGTCTAGCATAAATATTACCCACAAAGGCATAATCAGTATTATTCGGTTCTCAATCTCTTCTGTTTGAAATCCATTAATTGGTGTGAGTAGAAAACATCATTGTTCTTATAATAAATAAAAGGTCATTTAGTGAACCAGTCTTGCTTGAAGCATTGAGAAACAACAAACTTTTTTTTTTACAAAAATACCTCATACTACCCATAAAAAGCCATAGAATAAACTGCCAATTATTAACACATACCTAATATCAAAAACTATTATTTGCACCTGAAGCTCTCAATTATAGGAATGTACCTCTATATTCCCAGAGACCCAATTACTATGTACATTGTCAGCTGGCGAAGAAGCTACATTTATGGAAGAACTCATTCTTTTAAGCTATGACAACGGCAAAGGACACCAGCTAAAATCATCCCCAAATGTATCAAGTCCAAAATGACAAGTAAAAAATAAGACCTGGACTGAAGAATCTGTAACTTCAGCTCTGTAAGCTTAAAAATGGAGAAAATATCTCCAAAGCTGCCAATACTCATACCACGTTCTACTCACTGGGACAAAGTGAAAGACAGAGTTCCGTGCGAGTCAAAAGCCATGCCTTGGCACGAAGGAGGAAGTGAAATGTTTTAGCTGACGTGTCAGAAGTTGGTTAGGTCAAGGTATTTTGGTATAGAACATTGCCAAGGAAAACAGTGTTCTGAAAGAAGGCACAATAACTGATGATTTGATATTGAAGATTCATGAAGAGGCATCCTGATATGTTACTGCTATAGCCAATGTTTGGATGGACTCACACATTCGTTGCTAAGTGGTTGTTCTGGTAAAGAACTCCTGTTACTTTAGCAACAGTTAGAAACTTATGTACTTTGTCTTGGAAATTTTTGGGAAATTCAGAAATGTTAAATGATGAAGCTATGGGCAGAGTTCCTGTAGCTATGGGCAGAGTTCTAAGGTGCGATAATTGACAATTTACACTATGTTGGTATTTTGGAAAACTAAACTGCCAAAACAAGACTTGCCCGATCTAATTAATACAAAACAAAATTTTAGCTGTTACTATGACCGATATCCACTCAAATATGTACTGATTGAGTGATAATGAAGAATGGTATTGCACCATTTTGTTAGTCACTTACAATAGAGTATTGTGTACCTACCCCACCAAGAAGCAGATAGCACAGTTTGGAGACAATGGTTCTTGCATATTGGACTTGTTTTACTCACAAGACTTCAACTGTATCTTACCTTCTTCAATGACTACTATGTCTGAGCATCCATAAAGTAAAATCCCTGCTATGGATGGTTTTGCGATATATATAATTATGTTCTAAAGAATTTTAAAAAATTAATTCCAAGCATGTTTGCTCTCCTAAGTAAACAACATTAGATCCACACAGGATTCTAGTAGACCTACATAAATGTATATATGTGAAAAAATATATAGAAGTGGGCAGGGATATCTACCAAATTTTCAGGAATGCTCAAGCTTCAATGCACATTTTTCTCTTTTACTTTGAAAAGAGAAACACCCTACTAGGGAATATATATCGGGACAAATGGTTTAGTTTGACCTATATATCCAATGTGATTTTTTATGTCCTCCGCTTGAATGCTATTTTACAATTCCTGAATTCACACTGCAATTATCAGCCACAAGCAATCCATACCAAACAAAAGGGTGTATGCAGGGTATCACCCTACCATATCATAAATAACCTGTATCAACCACTTCTTACGTTTAATGGTGGTGCTGAGTGTGTTGGAAGTTCCAATGCTATTCACAATAGTGCAGGAATACTCCCCCATCACATTGTCCAGAACACCATCCATGGTGAGCATGCTGACATATGCAGATGTGGGCACCTGGAAGGTCTTGTATCTACCAGTGCTACTGTTATGAGAGAGTCTCTTGCTGTCTTTATCCCACAAAACCTCCGTTGGTGGAGAGTTGAGAGAGGAACACAATAGTGAGAAAGAAGTGTCTCCTCCAAGGGAGAAGTTAAGATCAGTCACTAAAGGATAACCTAAAACAAAGTAATAATGACAAGATATGAAGACAAGGAAACATAGATCACCATGGTGACCACAATGACACTAGCAGTAACAAGAACAAATCTTTACTGAGTCACTCACTATTAGTAGTATCAAGACTTGGGGAATTCTAGAAAGAACTACAGTTGCTAATATTTTGGCCCAATCTACAAGTGATTATTGGAGGGGCGATTACAGTTGGAAAGGTGCTCACAAATATCCCTTCAAATTTGAGGGCATGATTGACAATTAAAAAAAAGCCAATGATCTTCCATCTATCTTTAGCAGTCTGTTTTTGGTGCCTGCTTATGGAAGCTGCTCTGCTTTGGATGGCTGAATGAACATTAACCTATACCTACTGGTAAACACTCCAAATCTCTTCTTTACCTTTGAGGTCAATTTCACTTCTGTAAATTTTGTTGCAGATAATATTCCAACAGCTCTACTTCAAGGAGAGGATTCTTATATCAAAGTGCTGCTTTCTGTGTTTGTCTTCTAATAATGACAATAGTTTGGAATTATTGCTCTAGAAAAAAAGGTTTCTTAACCACTTAAAGGGATTGTATTAGGAGACCAGCTACACAGATATAGTTGGAGGGGTGGATATAACTGGAGGGGGGTATTAGACTACCATTACATAGAGTTTGGCTACAAGGTGTAAACTACAATTCCCAGTAATATCAGACTGAAAATTATCCTACACAAATATTATTTACTTGAAAAATAAGAAGAATAGATTCCCAGGTTCACATCTACAACGTTCCCAGCCTCATCTGGTGTACGATACGTGTAGATACCAACTTCTCCCGGACCGAGTGCCCTAAAGGATCTCACGTAGATTGATCCAGGATCATAACTACTACCCCGAGAGACAATGAAGGGGTCAGAGTAGGAGTGAGTGATGTCATTACCCAAAGGACCAATAAGCTGTCCAACATCAGATTTGTTAGAGCCAGAAAGACCTCGAAATGATTGGGCTCTTGCAGAGGCTACGATGAGACTATTATTAGGGAGAACTTCACCGATGAGAGATTCCACAAATATACCACCACCTTTAAGTTAAGAGCAGGAAGAAGGGTGGAGTGAGTGGGCAGGTGGAGGAGAGGGTGGTGGGATCGGGGGAGAAGGATGTGGAAATAAAGGGGAAGATACGGATGATAAAGTGACAATCAAATTCAAACAGGTTGAAATACATTTGCCTCTAAACAAACACACTAAAAACATACCCACAACATATACAGTGATACTAGCATTCCAACTGCACCCTCCTTGACCATGTACCACACAAGTATGGACTCCCTGGTCATAAGAATGAAGATAATGGCTAGATACTGTCTTCAAAGTTCTTCCTCTTGAGAAACAGTTCCCTTTACAAGTGGAAGTCCATTCATAGAAGAGTTGTGTAGCATTATCTCCAGCTCCTTCCACCACACAGGATAAATTGAGGGCACTTCCAGCACGATATGAAGGTGTCTTGAAGGAGAAGGATAATGCAGGACTGTAGCTGGCTACAATCTTCGCATCGAGATAATTGTTATTCTCTGTTTGTTATAACACAAATGGACATACACACAGACACGCATGCACACACACACACACATACTAGTTTGGAGAGAAGTATAAGCCATAGAATTTTGATATGCCATATTTTGAAATATAACATATATGACAGATTATAGCATGATTTAGTTTTGGCAGTTCTTAGCTTCGGCATAGATCATATAATATAGGTAAGGAATTTAGGACTATCATTCCCTCTGCACTACCATAAATAGGAACAAATGTATAAAGATTTCCAGCAGTTTGGTACAAACTAAATATTGTCAGACTTGTGCATCTAGCTTCATGATAAGTAGGAGAACATATATTTTATATTAGAATTCCATAGTGTATACAACAGTCATTTTATATTTAAATGTTTGTCTCTATATATACTAGACCTACACTTATCCAAGTAATAAACCTCGCAAATCTGAATCACGATCGTAATTTTGCAAGCACTAAATGCATCATCCTGATATATATGCATGTGAATTCTTTTTATAGGCAGCTGCTGCAAAATGGCCATTGTGATAAGACTACAAAAATAAGCCAACAATTGAATAGAAAGTCGAGATTCTAGATCAAGTTGGAAAGAACAGCTTTAAGCTTCAGTATGTAGTAGAAATTTCTACAATTTCAGACATGAAGTAAAAGTACAGCTGGTTCAAAAGAAGGCTGACAGAGATGCATTGTGCAGAGAGGTCAAAACTTTGAAGATTCGAAGAGATTAGTTGGCAGAAGCTGTTTTTCTATGTTTCCCTGTCAGGCCTCAGCCCTGAACTGTAGAGCAGCCCTGCAAAGATAATACTATAAATAGAATTTATAAATAGAACTAGATAGAATTTATAAATAGAACTAGAACTGATGACCTGAAACTATCACACATAGGACAATCAGAACTCATGACCGCAAACTATCAACACATAGGACAATCAGAACTCATGACCTCAGACTATCAACACATAGGACAATCATGATATCATCTCACACTCTTAGATAAGTCCTAGGGACATACAGTAATTCTACTACTCTCACACTGTTATCAACATCATTAGCTGGCGCAAGGGTATTTAACCCCCCTCTGCAGTCCAGGCTTGGGCAGTCTCATATCTTAATATTCTGCTACTTGACTGTTGTTTTAATATAAGCTACTTAATATCTAAAACTCTTTTGTCAAGCTTGGGGTTTAGCTAAAAAAAAGTTAGGGAGAGACTCTGGTGGCAGTGAATTACCACGGTTGGTATCTGTTAGGTATCTTGTGGTTGGAGACTGTAACATTCACCATCACCAGTACATTATGATTTCTATTTCTATTCGGAAACCATGCAGTAACCTGTAACAAGAAAACAATGAAGTAAAGATAATCATGCCTTAGTGATAGTATTCCTAATTCTAAAATTTTACTAATATCTGAGGGAACCGAGTTCCATGGTAGTGAGAGTCTACTGTAGTAGTAGTTTAGTAGGTTATCCAAGTTTTTCTCAAGTTCTCAGAGAGAGGATAAGGGAATTTGAAGGACAATATGCCAGATTATTTGGGATATATATATGAACCCAAAGTAAAAAATTTTAAAAAAGCACGCACGAAATCTATACTAGCACTTGATTAGCACATTTCTGTTTTCACAAGTTGTAGCCAGCATGTGTGCACTTTATTTAACAAGTTCATTAGTAAGATATTGAGTGCTAGTTTTTCGTCTTCCCATTTAAAAAAAAACATCAATCTATCTATATATCCACTTTTTGTTCTGCTTGCCTTAAAACCAATCAAATTCATCATAACACATATGTAAAAAATATCCTCTAAACTCGTTTAAAAATGGTACATTTTAAAATAAGATTCTTACCCTAGTGCAGTAATTACATGAATACATGCTAATCACAATTGATATTTGGAACAAAAACTTATCTGCAGCAAACAAAGTTTTCCTTCCTGGAAAATTTAAGGCTACGCAGTTTCTACATTAACACTAGTTTGAATACATCAACAGCCAGTAGAGCCACATTATTGATTACCATATATATACACATATCCCTTCTAGATTCCATGGCTTACCAGTACGGCATGTATAAGCAAGCACGGGACTCAATAGAACAGCTACAGCAATCAGGAACAACTTCATCCTTGTATAGGCAAAGATCTGATTGTAGTAAAGTCCAGATTGAGAGTGGCTTTTACCAAAACCAAATTGAGAACTTAAGGATACGCAGTTGGTGACGTTACCGCTGTCATGCCAAATCCTTCCAGTTGCCAAACTTGTCCTCTTTGACCTACAGCGCATGCGCAGAGACGGGTTTTCTCTTGGACAGCATGGTTGCTAAATTTATCCTCCTACTGATTTTCTCTTGGACAGCGTGCTTGCTAAATTTATCCTCCTACCGATTTTCTCTTTCCACAGCGTGCTTGCCAAATTTATCCTCCTGGATTTCTCCTAGCGTGCGTTACTCAACATGTTGATTGCTCCTAGATATATATCTGTCTACCTGTGTATCAACTTTGAAGTTGCATGAAGATGGCCTTTTCACAGGTAAGGTAGCTACTATATTATATATAAACAGTGGACCCTCTGAAAAGAGGACAACCTCTAAGTAATGGACAGACCAAATGACCCCAAATGAGTCCATTCATTACTAAGCAATGCTAATAAACCTCTAAGAGAGAACAACCTCCAACGAGGGACGAACTTTCTGATCCTAAATTGTCCTCTCTTCGAGATTCCACTGTATATGTGTAATTGTAAAATATAATAATTGCATATTTTCCTTTTTCTTACAGAACGATATGCCAGCAATTCGGGCGAAAATGATAACAGAGCTAAAAATAAAAAAACTAGTGTGAACTGCTGTGTCTATATGTATATATATATATGTTTTAAGTTATATTATAATATATAATCAGCCATAATTAATAAAGATCTTTGCATTAAAAGTTGGGAAAAGAATACTTATATAATATATATATAAATAGTCAAATATATATAGTCGACTGAATATCCAGATATGCAGGGGAGTATAAACCATGGGGGCCGAGGCCCCCCAATCATCAACAGCTTGGGCCCAGGGCCCCCCAATATTATGGCTAAGTTAGATAAATAATACAACCAAATACAACCAAAAAACGTGGTGAGTTTTTGATTGATTTGCTTATATATAATAGACTTGAAACACCACAAGATCTTGTTGAAGGTTAAGGAGAGTATGATGGTGAGCCTTGTTACCCTCACAATGATGTATACCACCTACTCAGGATGACTACCTTCAGAACTCAATCATTGTGTGCTACTGAAAATATATATAAGCATTGCTAAGCTAGACCTTGTTGATGTGACCAGAGAATTTATTTCTACATGAGAAAGAAGGAAGAACTTTAATTTAATCTATTTTAATTATCAGGTCTTATAAAAATGCTTGGGTCTCAAAAATAGTCTGATTTGGAAGAGTGACTCTGAATATTCTCCTCTTACACCCACCCCATCAAGGGCGCAGACAGAGGCCCTACTTCAATCAACCAATCGTTATAGTTCTCGCTTATGCAGTTATCCTGCAGGACACACATGCAATTTTGGTCTATATAGAAGGCCCAAGAATTGATCTCTCTGAGAGTGTAAAATTTCCTGGGGGAGCATACCCCCAGATCCCCCTAGTTAATATACATAAATGCTAATATCATTAGCTACTAATTAACCACTAATTTTAGTTTAGATACCAAATGGTAAGGAGTAGGTAATATAATAATTCCATCAGTCTGAATTCACGATATCAAAGTTTGTTAAAAATGTTTTCTAAATTTTTACATTGTAAATTCACCCTGCAGAAATATGAAATAATGCTCAATAAACAATTAAGTGCAAAGGGGAGGAAGAGAATAAATATGGCACGGGGAAGAATTTAGCAGGCGGGAAGAATTTAGCTCGAGAACGTGCCATAATTATTATTCCCACTACGCGCGTATCCGTGTTGACGCATGCGCTGTAGGTCAAAGAGGACAAATTTGGCGATTTGGCACGACACCGCCTCCAACAGTCGCCTTAATTTTTACGTTAGGGCGGGGCAAGGGGCATAATTATTAACGCACTTTACCATAATTACTCGCACTGCCCACATCCAATGCGCGTGCGCAAATCTTTAAGCACGAATGAACTTATTACAACAGTGTTTGTTTTGGGGCGGGGAGGTGCCAAAGACATAAGGAATGGGACCCTAGGTGTTTCCTCTTCTCCCACCACTTGAACACATTTTCCATTATAATTACAATTTGGTCTACCATACCCAAAACCTCCTCCTTCACCCCTGCTATATGCTCACCTACCCAACATTAGACCTACTCTCCATCATTTCTCCATAACACCCACTCCTCAGACCCTTCAATGCTCTTGACCATATCCAATAATCTTCCTCTATCACCAGCAAACTCCCCACAGTACAACAAGAAGTGCACAATCTTTCACAACACCTACATCTTCCATAATTATTATCATGAAATTTGCAGTTGATTATCAGTACACAGAACTCATTAGCAGGAGTAGGAGAAACACAATGATCAATTATTGCATAGATGCAGGGTCTTATTACCATGGAATTGGAGCCCTTGGTCACTCACTCCATAAGACCTTGTCAGGGTTTTGGAATCCTGTATATACAAGCTCTTAGCATATATGCTCCTGTGTGATGTCGAGAGCTAAAGATGAGCAGAGTATATATATAGTCAGCTCTGCCCATCAATTCTCTTTCCATATTAATACTTATCAATCACTATATATAATTTATATATTTTTATAGTGCCTGCCAGCAAAATGTAGTAAAAATATGTCCTTATAATAAGTACCATATCTTCTCTTAGGAATCAACATGGACTCCCATTTTTGGAGAGTGAAGAAAGGAAGGCCTGGAGCACAGTTTAATATAAAAATTATTTTCATACCAGGACCAACGACAACCACTGGGTTTGTGCATCAAATATATGAGCATCCAAGGGCACAGAGTTGTTTTATGACAGCAGCTGAGAGAGGAATCAAAACTACTACACTCAAAGCACCAGATATGAGAACGGTCCTGTCTTTTCATGAAGACTTCTTTACCGAGAAGACGCAGGTAGAGCACTATGTCATCAACAGAGGAATGCGATGCTTCTTTCTTCCCAAGTTCCACTGTGAACTGAACCCAATAGAGCGTGTCTGGGGGCAGTCAAAAAGATATTGCAGGGCACATACAAACTTCACTCTCATCAAGTTGAGGGAATCCTTAACCCATCACTGGACAAAGTTGTGAGAAAGTCTCTGGGTAACTCTCTGCAGCTGACAAGCTGTTGGCATGGTAGGCATTTGCCATTTACCCTCAGTACAGTCTGGGTCACAGCACTCACAAAACAATCTGTCTCAGTCTGTGAAGATTCCATGGAAATGCACATCTTTTTTGGTTGTCGTTGGTCCTAGTCCACAGTGTGTGTGGGTGGTTGGACTGGAGGTAGAATGATTTTGCTCTGTTTCTCAGTATAGGGTTTGTTGGGTTGCAGGACATGAGTTGACACCACGCCAAGGTTTGCTGTGCATTGCCTCTTCCTTGGTGGACTCTTCTCTGCAATATAATCTGGTATACTATGGGTCAAGTAAGGCTTTAGGGGTCCTGAGTTAACCTTGCTTTTTATGGGATTGCCATTACCATCCTGCAATGTGCAGAGGCCCATAGAAGTGATGTCAGTTATTTTGTAAGGCCCCAACCAGTCTTGTGATAACCTATCACCTTTCCTTGATGCTTTTACGCACATTCCTCTTCAACACATGGTCACCTGCAGCAAACAACAAATAATTTTTAAACTTTTTAAACATAATTATGCATATCTTCAAGCCAAAACTTATGTCTGCAATTTATTAAGAACATAAAATGTATTTGAAATATAAAGTTCTATGCAAAATGTATTTTATTGAAACTGATTTCCACTCAACAATTAACTGCCCTTCCTCTCCATATCTCACATAGAGCAGTATATATATGGCACCATAAATATCTTAAGTTTGGTCATATCAATTATCACCCTATCATACCTATTGCAAACTGGAAGCATTTTAAGCTTTTCTTTTGCTTGGCATCAAAATACAACTTGTGCTTGGCCTTGGCTTCTTCAATTTTTTCATGTACCTGTTCATCCAGGGCCTGTACCTAAGTGAATATGGGAGGAGTTGCTTTGGATTATTTTACATACATTATTATGAAAACTACTCATTCACAAATTAAAAATGCACGCACAGCGAATTAGTTTCTAAATCATATTTTGTTAATTATAGTCTGCCACTAAACAATCTTTACCTTCGCTACACGATCTTCCAAGTCTGTTTTAATCTCTTCAGGAGAAATGTCAGTGTGTATATTCACATACTGTAACTCTTCTTCACAATCATGTTCTGCGTTAATGGCTATATAGGGCACCCCGAGCTGTGCGATAGAACATCAGCTGCTGCTTTGTTGATTCTTGTATGTTAGTGTTGATGCCATAAGTGGTAGAGAGCACAAATCTAAGATAGCAACAAAATGCAAAGCATGAGAAGAACTAAAGACATGTACATAGTTAGCCTATACACCAACCAACAGTTACAATTGCTATATTGGAATTCTAGGTCATATGATGGATTACAAAATCCATCCAGTAATAGCAAGCTGCTACAACAGATACACTGACCACCATTGATGCATAGTAGCTTCAAATATGTTCCAGTCAGTTTGGCTGTCATTTGTGTATTTGGACAGTGCCCTCTTAAGTGCCTTGGTTGTGTGCTCATCCTGGCCATTTGTGGTATGCAGAACACAACATTCGCTTCACCCCAAAGTCAGCAAAGATGAAATCATTTACCTGAGTTGGAAAAGCAAAACAGCATGAAATAGATACTAAGTATAATGCACACTATACTATGTTACTAATAACATCACTATAAAATAAGCTATCTGCATATATAGTAGTTATGGAGAAGAGATGAGTTGTCTGACCACCACAGCTAACTACATTGAGAAATCCTGAATTGAATTCTTATTAGAATATTATGCACCTTGAATGTTAAAAATATTTAAGACTTGTCACTAACCTGGTTAATAAATTCATGGCCCTGGTCCATGATCATTTTCCTTGGAGGACTATAGCTGTAGATGAGCTCAAGTATCACTTTAGCAACATCTGCGGCACACTATCACTTAATGGGATGAGCAAAAACCCACTTTGTGAAAAGGTCAGTCACAGTGCAGACATATCTGTGGCCTTTATCGGTAGCTGCAAATGGGCCAATCAGGTCAATGCCCAGAGTCTCCCATCTTTAATATAAAACATTAAAAATTATTCTACCAAGATACAAAAACACACACAGCTATTATATATACTGAAACTCCTCTTATCTGGATAGGCACTGTCCACAATTCAGAAACAGACACATCTGGGAACACCCCCACATTTCCCCCAATATTGTTGATTTGACTTGAATTTTGTACTTGCACTGTACATGTACATGCTGCATATGTGCAATGACTGAAAACAACATGAACACAGTTATTTTAAAAAGAAATTATGGTATTTGCCTCAGTGATTCCTGTCTCATCCAAGCTGCAGTATCATGCCATTTCTTCACAAGATTTTTTTTGAGGACCATGCGATACACATGACTTGATTTTGCAATGTGCAGGTGCCTAGTAGGCAGACATTCCCCAGATGTGGGGTGTGCAGATTGAAGGGAGTTTAAGCATATATATGTTCATGTGATTTGCATGGGACATGCAGTATAAAATCAGTGACCTGTTGGAAACTTTGATAGGATGTAGCTCTGTTGCAATGGTCTCAATTTTTGGCACCGCTGACAAGTGGATATCTAAAAATACAATAAAACGACTGTAGTTTCACGAGGCAACATTTTGATATATTACATGTTATGAGCAAACCAGGATTTGAATAATTCACAGATTGCCCACACTAATACTTGTCCACACATTGAGCAAGCAACTCATAGATTGTCCACACGAACTATACTTTAAGGAGAAACTTATCAACTGTCTGCTCAAAACACGTGTGTTGGAAATTCCCAGTCAAAATTCCCCCTAATATAAAGCATTATGTAAAATCAACAACATAATGCAATGATAGTTCCAACCTGTAGGACTACTCTCAGCCGACCTCATACCTGCTATGGCTACTGCTAGAATAGCTAGGTGAAGCTATGTACACAATATAATATAGCTAGTTCTACATCATTTTGATTAATCTATTGGCTTACTTCACATGCCACTTGTTTCTAGGCATTCTATCATGCCTTTATGTTCCTGTACGATTGCTACATACTTGCCATAAGGCAAACCACTTCTATCATTCTTCAATCATCTTTAAATAAAGCACACCAACACATTGTGTTGCGATCCGACGCTTGAATAAAACTCAAGTCTATTTGAGCGTATGGGATGCAACCTCATGTTCACAATCGAGGCATCGTGCTGTGTCTATTGTGAACCAGCCTTTAGATTATTGAGTATGTGTATAGCACACTTTGGAATGATGCACTTAGCACTGTGATTTTAATCAACACATTCAACACTAAAACTCTGGTGTTTTGTTCTAAAACATGTACTACATTACCACATCCCAGAGAGCACCTATAATAAATTCAGAGAATATAAATTCATTTATGCTCCTTTAAGGAATGCTGCCCCCTCAGTTCATTATAACATTGCTTTTTGTCCTACCCCCTGACACGCTTATTCGAATTTCTGAAAGAAACATCAATATTGACACAATATCGAGCATAAACGATCATTACAAATTCTATAACGTGTTCGACAAAGTTTCTTTTTTTGACTTTGAGTAAAAATAGTCCAGCTTGTTTCATAGACAAGGGAAGCTGTCTTCTCGATAACTTGGACCATCCCCACTCAGAGATGGACAGCTGCGCATGCAGTGATAAGCCATGAACAGATGCAGTGCAACACAAGTGATACAGCTGCATGCAATGACTGAGGTATCCATGGGTCACCACAAACAGTGGAGTTTAATTAATAATTAATTCAAATAAATTTGAAATGACAGTTTAACTAAACAATTGAACTAAAATTGACAACTAAAATGAGAATTAAATAAAGAGACCACACACACACATTGGTACTGCTATTTACTTGTTAGCATTATTAATACTATTAAATTCCATGTCAAGAAGAATGCAAACAAAAGCTCTGGAAAGACGAAAGTATGGAGTCATGAAGAGTTACGAAGGATATCTTCTGGGTTAGAATCGTGGGAGAAGAAGAGATATCTAGAAGCTGAAGACTCAAATCATGCTGAAAGTTTGGAACTCTAGTATTAACGGCTTTACCGTTTATGCTCCACCCTTTACATTCAGATGGCGTCTGTAGCTGGTCCTTCCCTAGCGCTGGCTATCACAGGCCTGCCTGCTCCTGTCTCAACCCTGCTCAGTCACTGTATTTCTGGTGAGTCTGTGTGTTTCTGATGAAACAGTGCAAGAATGATAGTCATGATCAAGAGCAAAATGAGGGGTTTACAACCACCCTGGATCTACCCCTGCCCCCTGGAGTGTTGTATTTTGAACATTATTTTCTGTTGATTCAAAGAAATGTGTATTCCCGACATTATTCACAGTTTTGCTCACTAAATTTTTGTCCATAGTATATAATTTTTATATCATTTGCTCTTTGCTCTTCAAAATGAATGATCACTTTTTCAATCCAGCCAATTTTCGATGAGGTACGGTTCATTCTGTGGGCTCACTTTTCTTGCTGAATGAAAAGGGGGGGAGTGGGTGAGTTTTATTTGAAACTGACTGATAGCAACATAAATGGCAAGTCTTGATGAAGGCTGAAAATTGTATAAAAAAACCCTCTGTACTATTGCCAGTGTGTCAGGCTGTCAGCCGGATGTTGATGGCATCACTTGCTTTGCCTATAGGCTATAAATATCATTGGAAAGCACAGAGAATGAGTTGGATGAAGCATTAAATTGGTTACCAAAAATATGGTCTATGCCACGTTAATTCAATTTTAATTCAACTTTGAATTAATGTACCTCAAAAACCAGTTTAAATAAATAAAATAACTGTGACAAACTAACTAAACCAGTTGAATTAAATATACCCAAATGACAGTCTAACTAATTCAACTTTGAATTAATTGAAACCCAATGACCACAAAACTACCATTTGTCAAGCTGGGCCACTTATTATGTCAGTAAACAACAAAAGGGGCACTTAAAACTGAGCAACTACATGACAGCGAGGGTACCGAGTATATGCATAATATGAAAACCCTGATTGTTATTTGGTTTGTCTACTGTTTCTGCAACTGTGTGCATGAGAGCTCGAGAGTTATCATCCCAACCTTCAGGAGTTCTGGTAGAGCACACCCTGAACAGTGCTGTTTGAGGTAATCATATGCATCGAGATTTGGTGACCATATGATGGAGAAAGATCAAGTGTGGAGGGACAGGAGGGTGGGCTTTGGGTGAGCAGACAGCCGAGCTTAATAAAATATATCTCAGCATCAATAGCTAAGTGGATACTTAACAAAAAACAGGTAACTTAATATAACATATAGATCCCATCTTATCAACCAGCTTTTACGATATTACAACATTATGTATCGATTTATCACTATTTACAAATACTTACCCAACCATAAACATCCTTTGCCATAGTCGTCCAATAATAGTCCTGTGTAAGACGTGCTAAGGTATGCTTCTGAACTTGATGTGCACCATTGATGTCATGGGCCTCACGCAAAACCTTCTGCTGCTCATCAATTGAGAGCACGACCAAGCGCTTAACCTTCTCATTGGGATGGTTTTTTGCTGGTTGTGTGTAGAACATTGTCTCACCTATAGACAAAATAGCCATGACAAGTTGTGTCATATACATTATTGCATAGACCTTTATAACAAGACACCTTATTTTATTTTTGGTCACTTGAAAGAAATCTGCCAAGTTCTATGAAATCATGTGCACAACACAAGCATCAGGAAAGCAATGGTTTATGTAGGTCTAATTTGTTGTGGAGAATATAGACCATGTATTGGAGGCTTATGAAATCATTGGTATTAATCAATTTATGTCCAAATGACAACCACAATATGTACCAGTAAAGCTGTGGAGAAAACACAACAAGCACGTGATAAATTATTTACATACCAATGACAATGAAACTGATGCTCCTCTTCCGAATACCACTGTGTTCTCCAACCACTGTGTCACAGCTATATGCACCATTCTGTAAATAGTACTCGACCTTCCGCAGGAACACACGTGGGTCTTTCTCTGTTCGCACCATGACTGACCTGAAAATTCAAATATCAACCTATATCTGAGGGATAGTTTGTTAGATCAACATCATAGGTTAATTAAATTATTGGTACATACTTATCTGTAGATATCTGTCTCCCACCAATGGCTTAGCTACGCGAACAATACTATCTTTAGATATGTCTCCCAGCAATGGCTTAGCTATGCGAGTAATATGGCAGTAGTTTTCGGACTTGCGTGGGCGTAAGGGAAAAAGTATATGCGCATGCACAGTGGGTAAAGTGCGAGTAATATGGCAGTGCGACATGACACCGGCACCATGAACGTGTGAATATAATGATATGCTGATCAAGTGCTAAGAGCACTCTCGACGTTTGCCATCTGAATGTATTTGGATCGCATTCAGAATTCATTCAAGTGAAACACTTTCCCTCCTAATGCATTCAGTCTCTGAGTTTGATTTAGCCACCTAGGCCTTAGGTCCTACTCTGGTGACTTCCCTGATGCTGGAGCTTGGAAATGACCATGTTGGAACCCACTTTCTGTCTGCTTACAACAGACCTTGCTATCAACCTGGAAAACTGTGTGTCTTGCCTAAAACTTGTTTGGAGGGACAATCTCTGCAAAATTCATTTTGAGATGCTGGTGGTATGTCAAATTTGCTACAAACCTCACACCTTAGGCTATAATTAACTAAAGCTCAAGCGACATAGTAACATTTCCTACAAACTATGTTAGCTACATTAGATCTTACCTACTGCTACCAGTTTTACCCAGGCTAATTCTATTACAAAAATACTGCTGTTGCTGAAATGGTGAGATTTAAAGAGTAGGTTCTTTGACTGGTTCTGACAAGTTTAAAGTAGCTAGCTAGCCATAAACTGGCTTGGGAATAGTAACGTTGCGTGGTCAAAACTTGTAATGGTGGGTGGGTGGGCATGGACCAATAGGCTCTATGGCATTAAAAAAATCCTCAGGCCTTTATTTGCACTATTTCTGCTTCGCTTGTATATCGCCCTCAGTCTCATCATATTAGGGGAAGTGCATTAGCACTCCATACATTGCTTTGCCCCATATTTTAAATGGAGGACAAAAGCTAAATTTATATCTCAAAGTTAAAACTCACAATGGCAGCTTCTTAGTATCATAAATGTTATCTTCAATTGAATCCTCACGAAGGTAGTAAACCAGCAGCCTAAAATGATCGAATCCATTAGATATGATTTTCAAGATCACCCAAACAGTTATTTAATTAGCTTGTATTTAAAAATGTATTTAAAATTGCCCATTTAAAAATGGTGTCTCCGCAATAACAAAATAGATTTCAGCTAAAACTCAACGTGAGCATCATAAATGATGTCATCAGGCAATTTCAATCCACAAAACACATCAAGCAAGTTTGAATCTTTTTAGATGGTAGTAAACTCGCAGCCTCCCAAAATCATTCAAACGTTGAATTTTGTCTTCATCTATGTTTTGTGTGTAGAATGTCCACTCATAATCATTTTACTACCAGAACAATGCAACAATGAATCTGTCTACATATATATTTATGTTTATTTCTACTTTTTCTCGTGCATAACTTCGTAGAATATCTAATCATCATAGTTTTACTATCAGAACACTCTAAACTCAATACAAAACTAACCAGTTTCTCGATTCACCAACCAATGTGTTTCTCTACTCAGTTAAACACTGGAAGATCTGTAAAGGATTGTTAATCAACATGCTGGTGAATGTGCAAAACTGAGCTCAGCTGTGCTGAGTCAGCAAGCAACCGTATATTTGCATCCATGAATTGACCATATAATTATAATGCATGTATATTACTTGATTTCCTCAGAAACCTATTCCTGTGTCAATAGTTTACATCACAGAACTTTTAACAGAGTCGCTGACAGCTGCACATTTTTATACCAAGAACAGAATCAGTTCATTTCCTCCGATAATTTTGTGACAATAGTTAACATCACAACCTTCAACAAAATATGCCTTTGAGATACAGAAGCTTCAAAAGCTAGATATACTATATATAATGGAGCTCTTGTGATAGTTGTTGAGAAAGCTAAAGCTTCAAACCTCATCAACTTTTTAAGCTTAGGTTAGCTTGAGTTATGCAACTGACTTTGTTGTGGTTTTCAATAAGCTCTTGAGTGGTGATAGAAAGCTTTTGCTACAAACACTACTGTATTTGCAGCTGCATTGGTCTGGGCTAGGACAAAAGAAGGAAGTCTACTAATGAAAAACTACAACCCCCGCTGGTACAACACCTCAACGTCCACAGATTTATATTGCCTAGCTATGGAGATGTGATTAATTTGGGTTTGTGTACGTATATGAGCAGATTCTTGCACGCTTATGCAGACTAAAGCCATAGCTATGTGCACAGCTGCAAATTCTGATATTTTTTCTGCAGAATAGCTAGTTATTTATTGTGTAAAAGAAAATAGAATTCAGAAAGGAGAGAGTGAAAAGTCAAAGCATGCTTCTGAAACAACAGAACAAAGAGAACTGAGAGCGAGTGATAGAAAAAGGCATTCTTAACTACTTCTATATAGAAAAATCCAAGCATACAACCTTATGATATGAATAATTTACTTATCAGTGTATAATGTTAGGCCTGAAGCTGTATTTGGCTAGGATAAGATCTAGAGCAATGTGATTTAGGCTTGCGATTATGGCAACAATGCTAGGAATTAAAGTTTTGTTGTATTGGGAATCATGTCAAAAAAGTATTGTCTATCTCTCAAACTCGCCATTGCTTGCAACAAAATGCCTTGTTGTCATTACTAATTATCATGTTACATATCCATAATTTCTTATCGTCATCTCATTATTCCACTCTATTCCAAACCAGCCACCAAGGGGATCAAGATTGTGTGCACCATCTGGTTGTGTTCTACTTCGTTTAATTGTTCTACTGCGTTTTATATTCACTTGGCAATTTTGGGGTATTTGCAGTAACCATTCTAGGCAATAGGTGCGCACTTAACTAATGGTAAATACCACTCCAATTGTTACCATCCCTCCAATTGTAACTGCCCCTCCAATTGCAACCACATAATTCAGTGGCAATTGATTATAGTAATTGCCCTTCCAATTGTAACCCCTGAGGTAAATAGAAGACACATACATATAATTGCTGATTAGGCTTATAAACTGAGAAACGGGAAGAAGAAAAAAGGGGGGGGAAACCAAGGAATATTTTTAGGGCGCAGCAGGGCTAGAAACCTTCATTTCTGCTTTCCAGGCAAGTTACTCAACCATTGAGCCATTAGCACTCCAATGATCATAATAACTTGTAACATGTACTTGAACTCCTTCACAATAGCAATCAATAGAAACCGCCCTTCCAATAGTAATTTCAGGTAGATTAAATAGTAACTGCGGTTCCTATTAGAGAGTATATGTTACCTGCTGACACGCACCATTTACCTTAATTAGTCCTTTTATTGTTAACAACAATGTACACAGCACACACACGCCCAAAGTATAAAGGATGAAGGTACAGCAGGAGTTCACTTATCTGAAGACAATGGGACTGGACAGTTTTCAGGTAAATGAAATGTTCGGATAACTGAACTTCCCTGCTAGATATTTTATCCTTACCCCAAGAACCTCTGCTGCAGTTGTTTGCACTTCGCATGCCAAGCGCTTATATACATCACATAGCACCACCACCACCTATATATATGCTTCGGTAAAATTTGATACTGCAAGTGCTCCTAAATTTACTCAATTATTGCTTCATCAATTTCTCCTCCCCTCTTTATAATCTCCTTTCTTAATGCTTGATCCTACCTTTCATCCATTTTGGGCTATATTTTTGTGGAATTGAACTTTGCCTTCTTGGAATAAAATCATTTTTGTCTTAAGGGTTTCTGCAAAACATTTGTATTCATTATACAAATCAATATAATTTGAAGGCTGATGACCTGATTTATATCCAAAGGGTTTTCACCTATTCATTATCCAAATCAATATGATTTGAAGGATGACAATCTGACTTATTTCCTTATTGGTGATTCCGTAATAATCCTAACTCTCCTGCGGGACCTGAATTCACTTGTTTGGCCCTGGTGGGGTAATACCACTCCACACCTCATTCCTAAGCCTATCTTTTAAACTTATAAAATTTGCTTTTCTGAAGTCTATTACAATTCTATTATTTTCTTTCTTCTCATTTGTTGAGTTAAGGTCAAATCTGATGACTTTGTGATTGTTATTTCCCAATGTTTCTCCAATTTCTAAATTTGTAATTAGTATTACTTAATACTGCTCTATAGTCAATGGATTTGTCTTACCTTGAATCTAGAGAAACATGGGCAGGACACTTTGGTAGGAAATGTATGATCAACTGTTTACTGCACCAGTTCTTCTGGGCCAGCCATCAGAAGTGATACTGCCAACCTCTACCAATGCTACAAGGTCTGCTAGAAGATGACCTATCGCAGGCTTTGCAAGGTACCACTGATACTGTTATCAATTGTTACCCAACCATTCTGACACATTGCGATGGATGTAGTTGGACCACTGCCACCCACTGAGGAATGATACTGCTTTACATTTACCATATTGACTACAGGTGGAGCATTTCCCTCTGAAAAGCCCCAGCAAGGATATAGCAGAGGCGCTGGTGGAACTTTTCTAGCAGTGAGGACTACCAGATGAAATCCTCACCAATACAGGGTCGAATTTTTGCAGTGAACTGATGCAGGAGTTTATCAGACTCATTGGCATCAAGTCAATCCAAACCTCTGCATACCAGCCCAAGACAGATGGAATAGTGCAAAGGTACAACACAATGTTGAAAAGTGGGCTGCACTAGTACATTGATCGATTTGGAGGGCAGTGGCACAAGTCAATTGCATACCTGCTGTTTGCCTTTGGGAGCTAACCCACAAGACAACAGGCTTCACTACCTTTGAGATGGTGTATGGATGCAACCCCCCCCCCCCCCACCCCCCCTGAGAATCAATGGATGTCCTCCATGAACAGTGTCAACAACCCACAGAGGGAATAGACAACATCGTGTCATACTTGAGAGATACATATGAGTAGTTGAAGACAGCCTGAGATCTAGCAGGAAAGGCGGAGACAGCAGTCAAAATCCAGATGAAGGTCTGGTATGACTGCCACATGAGAGATAGAATCATCCAAGTACATGACCAGGTTTTGGTACTCTTATCATGTCTCCACAAAGCTGAGGGCAACATGGCATCAACCTATTCCCATAAGAGAGAAGCTCTCTGAGACAACCTACAAGGTTAAGACAGGCTATAGAGAGAAATCTACCAAAACATTCCATGTTTACATGCTTCCATGCTGGAAATAACCATCAGGAGTGTGTCTCTACAGCTAAAGAACAGCAAACAACTGGACAGAAATAAGACAGACATCCTGACCATGAGTACTCTAACATCATCAGCAATGCTATAGATCAACCTGAATCTCAACCAGCCCAACACGACCAACTGTTGCAGCCTCTCTGAGCACCGTTGCATCTTTGCTGTGACCAACCCAGCCTAACAAAGATGGCAAGATCACAATTAATACAGTAGAAGCAAAACCCATCACCTCACCACCCTACTGCATCCACACACCAGGCTCACAATAGTGAAGGAAGGAAGAGGTGGCCCAGATGCTACAACAAGCAAGACTGATTAAAGTCAGCAAGAGCCTGGGGTTAGCACGGGTCACTACTACATGCAATGATTATAGGAAACTCAATGCAGTGACCATCCAATCTGTTCCCGATGCCTCTTATCACCACCATTGACCTGACAAAAGCATACTGGTAGCTGCAAGGGATCATGGGAGAAGACATCATTTACAACTTCATTGGGTAAGTAACACTTCTCTATGATGCTTTTTCGGCCTGGTCAGAGTGCATACCACTTTCCAAAGGATGATGAACACAATCATCGAAGATGGCCTGGTGTCTCAACATACCTGGATAAGTTAGTCATTTTAGGTCAAGACTGAGGTCAATACCTCACCCAATTGTGTGAGATCCTGAGAAAACTGATGACAGCAGGGCTGGCAATCAAGCAGGCAAAGTGCCAGTTTGCGAAGAAAGAGTGTTTGTACCTGGAGCATGTGATGGGGCGAGAACAATGGAAGCTGGATGTGGCCAAGATTGATGCAGTAGTAAAGTTTCTGAACCCCAGCAAGAAAAAGGACATTAAGCATTCGTGGGCCACAAAGGCATTTCATTCCCAGTTATGCGGATGTCGCCACTCTGCTAACATATCTGATCGGAAAGGACTAGCCAGACAAACTGGTCTGGAAGGACTGGCATCAGCAAGCACTGAAGACAACCCTCTCCTCTAACCCCATTCTGCATGTCGCAGACTATGCCCTTGGCTTTGTCCTGCAGATGGATGCATCCAATGTAGGGATTGGAGCTCTCCTCTGCCAAGTCAAGGACAAGAATAGAGATTGACTAGTAGCATATTACTCAAGGAAGCTGTGCCTGAGAGAAAACATCTTTGCAGAAGAGGAAAAGAAGTGTGTGTTGATTTTGGACAGTGTCAGACATTTTGCAACCTACATGACTGCAGTGCCATTTACCTTGTCACTGACCACAGCTGTCTGAGATCTTAGACAAGATGAAGGATGTTAGCAGCCGACAGACAAGATGGTAGCTCTGTCTTCAGCAATTTGACTTCATAATCAAGCATTGCCCAGGGACCATCAAATAGGAATGCTGACTGTCTCACAACAGGCGTGAGACAGCAATGACACTCAGACCTCACCACTGGAGGAGGCTGAATGACCGCCAGACCTGGATCCTTTTAAATTTGACGTTGAACTGAAATGTTAATTGCACAATTAGTGATGCTATTAATGGTTTCATAGATAGAATATGGTGTTATTCATAAGATCACATTGGTCAACACTGATTAGCCAGTGAAAGAACATAATACGCTCTAGATATTACCATATATGGATGTACTCTGACTCTGACCTGAAAATAGGATCGAGGTCTGTAGTCATAGGTTTGTGAAGCTATACCGATGTTTTGTGAATGTGTGGCTATATTACCAGATTAAAACGCTTAGTTGAGCAGTTTTCTGGAGGATTTTTCCATGTAGCAACGAAGGAAATCTTCTAAAAAATTAATACATTTTCATGTGCTGACTCAGTAGCTTGCCATGAATGCTCAATTATACTGGAAATAATGATAATTGTATCCTGCGCTGGTCGAAGAGGAGAAATGTGTGTGTGTGTGTGTGTCTGTGTGAGTGGTCAATCTTTACATGTATCTTTAATAGTCCTAATGTATAACAATGGAAAGGAAATGGGTGAGGCACATACATGAGTAATAAATCTGGAATTAAAACCAGCATCTAATCCAATCAGAAGACAAAACTTGGCTATTGCTTGCTAAGCCACTGAGGCAGTTTACGAATTCCCTTACTATCACAGTTTAGCTCTATCCAGCAAAATAATCTAGCTATATAGCAACACTATACATTTGTAATGACTGCCTTCATTCCTAGTGCTTGCCATCATTCACGATCAAGAAACTTACTTAGGCTCAGATAAAGCTTCTAGACTAAATATGGCCAAGTTTCCACAAGGGAAGGAGTACCACAAAAGCATGACATTAACTAAACCTTGAGGATAGCCTTTGAGATCAAGAGGCTTCAAACAGACACAAGTATGACACATTATATTCAATGGAGCTCTAGAAATAGCTGTGAGAAAGCTATAGATATAAACCCCATCAGTAGCTATAACTACTAGGCAGATAGAAATCATCATATTAACTACTAACTTTCTAAAAGCCCACAACATAGTTTAGCTATGCAACTTACTTTGTGGTCGTTTTCCATACAGCTCATGACTATAGAGTGCACCTAGAAAGCTATAGCTACTAGTATTAGAAGCTGTAATGATTTTGAATAGGAACAAAGAAGGAAGTCAAGTGATAAAATACTACAACATTGGCTGTTACAGAACCACTCAAAGTCCAGTTGTCTAGATTTTCGGGAATAGTTAAAGAAAATATGCTTCAGAAAACGAGAGAGAGAGAAAAGTCAAAGCATGCTTCTAAAATAGGAGAACCAAGAGAACTGAGAAAAAGAGCAAATGCATAAAAAAAAATTGTGGAAGAAATGCAGCAGCCCATGATCGAGAAGCTTCCTGTTTCTAAAATGGAAATGATCCTCATTGCCAATATTGAGCCCAAACTCCTTCAAAACTCAAAGGAATATACTACTCTTACCATACAACATTGATGCATCAATAATTTAGAGATACGTATAGAGTGTTAGGCCCAAAACTACGCTTGAATCAGGACAATACTTATAGCAATATGAAATTGGTATCTTTTATTCATCACACAATTCATTACTGGTATGCGAGTGAAGCAAGCCTTCACAGGGTATTTCACCACACCTTCAGCAGTAAACAATACTCTTGCCCTAAATAATGAGGGCTAATTAAATCGGCAATGATAATTATGAGAAAACAGCTTGGCTCCATAAAACACAACTATGCTTAACATGGCTCAATAAGCAGTGAGTTTACTCTGGAGTTCACAGTTATGAATATATTGTGTACAGGAACCTGAAATTAGTTATTTGAAATCTTTACAGAAAGAGCTATGTACATAGATTTAGATTGTCATTTTGTCACAGGGCCAACTCCGTAGTCGGCCTGTGATTGCTGACTGGTATCTGAATCGGTTCTGATCTGCCCTACTCAGTTGCGATATGCTGCCACCAGGTTGTTCATAATGTTACATAATGCCTGTCCATCAATCTCTGGCATGGTAATTGTCAGGGAAACCGGTGTCAGGGAAACCGAACACCCTGACTGAAGACACTGAAGACACAACATCGTGCACTTTGCACTCACCCCTGAACAATAAGAGCAAGAGAGAGAGAGAACCTATGTATACCCCAAGGGCGGCAGATGGGAAGATACGAGGTCAGCAGATATTGTTGACTCAACATCTCAACCGACCAATAAACCAGACTACCGCACATCCGATGAGCAGCCGCAAGAATTCACGTCAGCAGCTCTTAGTGATGTGATGTTTTACTGTATAAAAGGAGTGATGTGTGCTAGCTAATATTCAGATACTACGAACCTGAACTCCATTGAACTAAGTCTACTTTAGTATAGGAATACCAAAGGCTGGTATTCTATCAGATTGTTTGTTTGGATGTTTTGTATCTCATTATGAATACTGAAATATTGTTATTAAATTAAGTAACTAATATCTGTTACTTGGGTATCCAGTCGCTCCAGAAGGGAGGGCTAAGTTTGGTTTGTATTGTGTGGTCCAGTAGGTTGACTGGGGGCAAATACTTACGACGGCGGATAAACAAGGATCGCTTGCACAGTTAGAACCTCTGTGTCAAGGAAGGTTGTTTTACGACGACAGTAATACCGGGCTTTGGCTAAGAAGATTGGCCATCTGTTCTGGATGGTGTCATTTGATTTTACTTTTATTGTTGTTGTTTATGGTTTTTGCAGTTTTTGTCTTGCTTTTGTTTTTTGTTTGCGCTATATACTCTCTTTTTGTCGCCATTGTTTCGTTGGTGTTTTGGAACTTTTAGTAGCTTGTACATTATATGAAACTATGTAATACTGGGCGGCTAGCAGATCCTGGAATGAGAGCCGGCACTTCTCTCTTGGGCGCCAAAGCAGCAGACCGAGCTGCAGAATATAGTGCATCCCTAAGAGAGTCATGCAGATATTGAAATTGAGATACAACCTAAAAGAGTGCTGAGGGCAAAATGTTATAAAATCCATTTTATTAGCTTATAAGTATCTATTCTCTTTTAGCTAAATTTTTGTGAAGTTTGATGACCTAAAAGTGTCTGCTTCATGCCGAGCGTAGCCTCAGAAAATTCAGACTGGGGAGTTCTTGATGCGTAACCGACATTGAAGTTTAACTGGGAAGAATACTACACACTCGCGGAATATGGGAGGTATCCACGCACTTTATTGAACGTTACCACAGCTCCAGCTGCTGAATGACTTTTCAAACTAGTGCTGGGGAAGCTGCTAAAGCAGTGAATGCTTTGCTTTACTGAGAAATACCAACAACCCTTGCTGGATGTCTTACAAGACTACATCGACACTCCTTTTGAAGGAGAAATGGACAGTGTTGATGTTAGAAGGGGTGGGTTCTAACAAAGTAAGACCCATATCACCAAAGTGAAAATAATGTAGTAATTATAATACAATTCATATAAGCTGATTGTATATTCTTTGATTTTAAGATTTTTATTTTCTACATAGTAATTCTTTTCTACGAAATTAGAGATGGTCCATAAAACGCGAGAATAAATTTTCAAAATTGAGTAAAACAGGAATAACATGATAACCTTTGCCCAACTAGAGGAGGATGGGAATCAGAATGAATTTAACAGCTGGTAAGTTTTTCAAAACACCGACAAGCAAATGTACATTCCCAATTAATTTTCCAGTTCTTTGGATCATACTTGGGTTGATATTGGTCCCCATGTACTTGATAACTATTTTGATTTGATCATAAAAAGACAGAGTCTCTTGTGATAAGGCTTGATGCCGCACAACATATTTGTGATACCAAGACTACCTGATCTTAACAGGTTGAGTCTCTTGTGATCAACCTGGATGCTGCACAACATTCGTCTTCATGAACCTACAGAACTTCTTCAACATGCCCAAAGATTAATACCAGCTGATCATTACCGGATGAATTCACACATTCATCCACCATAATGGTAAAGTATTCGGCACCTTGAATTTATTAAACTATCCCATGAAGAACACATGAAGAACAGTGTGAGACATGAGCCATAACATTTCATTCTGGACATCTGGACTTGTGTATTTGTCACTCTTTCTTTCTACCTATTCAGTTACATCCTGAATATCCAATACATAATTTATGTTATATACGTACAGCTTTGCATAATGATTGACAGATTTATTAATTGATCAGGACTTCTCAGCTGAATAAAATAACTCTGATTATGATCATGTCCCCTTAATGCCAATTCCTCTCTGCCAAGAACCTAATATTTTGAAGAATGTTCACCAGTACTCTTTGATTGACCTTCTTTTCTTCTTTGTGTGTTTCACCCAATATCATCCAACATTTTTGGCAATGTGATCTGGATATCAACAGCATCAGCATGGAAACATCGATAGTTGGCATCTCATGCATTGGTTGGGTAATCATGAAAAATAGTAAGTAACATATATATTACACTAATTGTCTAGTTATAGAGCTAGTTATATAGCTAGCTATATATAGATTTAAGTAACCACTATTGAAGAAGTATCTTTCCAATTGATATAGCCTTGACTGGTGTAGGGTTCCCCTCTTTTACCTTTTGGAATAAAATTCTTTTTGTCCGCCTATGAAGAGTAGAAACAAAGGACAGTCTTGGGCTTCTTGATAGTCTAACTACGACCACTCTGCAAACATGCAGGTTCAAGCTTCTTTTTTCTCCCTTGCCCCAAAATGGAAAAGATTGGTTGGCGAGAGACGGAGATATTTTCTTGAGATACTAATTGACAGCTGCCAAGCTGAGGAATTTTCACTGGCCGTTGCGCATAGTTATTTTCCCCGCCTACTTCTTTTCCACCTGTTCCTTTCCTCCCTTTATTTATTGGTTGCGGCGTGCCGGCGTCACCTGCACTCGACCTACCACTGCAATGACGTCATGCGCGCCGTCGATGACCAGGTGGTAAAAGGTCGTCGCGGCGCACCTGCAATACTTGGAAGTCTTGCGGTAGGAGGTCATGCCATGTTGTGCTGGAGTTTGTTAGACCTGAATGAATCCTAATCAGGTGAGCACTTACGGTATAATATGTAGTGTCTAGGTACTTTGCTATAGCCTTTATGTTAAACGTGTGTGGGGTTGTGCTCACACAGCACGCTCTCACAATGCGAATAGGAAGTCAGCTGTTCAAAGTGGTTGTTATCGTTGTTTCTTTTTATTTTACCTCGAGTGCAATCATGAAGGTGCAATCATGAAGGCAGTGTATCATGAAGGCAGTGTAATCAAAGTTTGTTAAATTAATCGTTTGAATTAATCGTGTAACCCTATGATATATTTTGAAATCACATTTTTAAATCACCATTAACCCTATCAATATATTTTTTAATGTGTGAGAAGTTTTTCCTGTGGTAAGAGCAATAATAAACATGCTCGTTTTAAGGGAAACAGGGAAACAAAGTGAAACAAATTTTCCTTCCAAAAGAAAAAGAATTGTGTTATAATTTTATTTTTTTATATTTGATAACTTCTGGCAGATTGAGCATGCCGAGTTGCAGCCGTGACTTCATGGTTAAATATTTGTCACATATTCTCAAATTTCCCTGCAACAGCTATTCATTACATAATTGGTTGAACATAATTGGTTGTATTATCACATTCTGTTCTGTATATCCTAGCAAATATCCCTGCAATACACATGTAATCCTAAGGTTGTACCCATGCTTGGCCAATTCCTGTTACAGTGGAACCTCGTTTATGAGGGGGAGGGGAAAAGGGGGGCAACCCGTTGGGATATAATAGAAGTGTTGTTGAACTAGTGTTCTACTATGTGGATGCAGTCTTGTTTTTTCCACATTATGCCAAGTTAATCCAATTGAGTCATTAACTCCTTCGCGGATACAGGCGCATTCGTGCGCTTGCACTGAACCGTCGCTGTTGGGCGGCAATGAGTAAAATGAGCGAATGCTGTAGGACCTATTTACCACTGGATCCCGAATTTTTATTGGATTATATGTCAGGCCTATCCAGCGAACACTCAGACAGCGACTTGACGGCCATGTGAACGAGGACGAAGATATAGGTCTCCAGGACTAAGCACCTAGAGTGCTCTCTTTTGGAGGAAGACAGACTAGCCAGACCTGTTTCAGAATCCACTAGCTTGACAATGATAGCAACCTCCATAGCACCACCCTTACTACCTAGAGCTGTCAATTCCATCTACTCCCATTCCTGCTTTTCAGGTAAGAAAATGAAGACCCCTATATTCCCCATGACTCTTGAGTTTGTTTTGTTATAATTATATGCATTATCTGCTAGCCTAATTCCATCAAATTTTGTAGTGTCATTGGTAATCTTGTATCCAGGTATATGCTTTGTATGCATTCTAAAAATAATTATATATGCCATAAATAATAACTGATATTATAGACCATTATTTTATTTGACTTCAGAGCAATCCTTTACAGGAAATGCGGGAATAAATGTGGACGTCACTGGAAAAGGGCCTGTAGATTTCTTTAGGATGTTCTTCACTCCTGCAGTGTTGGTCATAGTTTTCAATGAAACGACGAGGTATATATAATATATATACATATATCAACTATAATATGTTCACAACTCCAACTCCAGGTATGCACAGCTACAAATGGATGCATCTAGGGAATACCTGAATGATCATCCATATGCAAGAAGCCAAGACTGGCTATGCTGCCCAATGAAAAGAGAGGAAATGGAACTTCTAATTGCCACCATCATTGCGATTGGTCTTGTTGGATACCCTACATTGAGGTTATAAAACTACATTACATAAAGCAATATGTCTTAGGGTGTCCTGTGACACGCCCGGAACTAGCTGCTGAATCTGGTTTAGCTATCACTAAGTGGACTGCCACAAGGTAGCTTACTGTGCTACCAATGAACTGGGCTGACTGATCAAAGAAGAAGTATAGTTAAAACCTTTATGGCTGAAGTACAATTAAGCAAAAGACAGAAAACTGGGAAACTCTAAAAATAGAGCACCCTACTGGATGATAATACTGGCAGACTCTCCTTGCAGGGTAAAACCAGTTCCCTTAAGGCCAGTATGGCCCATTATTTTTTCCTCAATATTTGACCTTTTTTTTTGGTGTGCTTATATAATTTCTAAACATCTGTACAAATTGTCTTTCAAATTTGGAAACATTAGGAAGCACAAGTCTCAGTTATGGTGGATTTATCAGGCCTACACTTCATTCAACTGAAAAATTGAAGGAGGGCATTTTTTATTTTTATTTAATTTTTACTTGTGGTTACACCTTTAGAGCTCCGTAGATTCTGCAAACTTCATGGTGTGGACTTGATATATAGCTCAGAGAGACCTATCTTTTGAGCTATATATCAAGTCCATACCATGAAGTTTGCAGAATCTACGGAGCTCTAAAGTTGTAACCCCAAGTTAAAATTAAAAATACCATCGAAACTCACCCTCCACGGACAGTCTTCTTTCCCAAGAATTGAATGGAGGTGTATGTACAAAAGTCACTATAAGTCCAGAATGGAGCATCCAAATCTTCTCAAATTTGGAATGCAGCATCTTACAGGTCCTGGCAACATATTTATGGGAAGAGGGAAAAAAACCCAAAACAAAAACAAAAAACATTTTTGGACCTGAAGGCCCCCCTTAATGTGGCTGTGAGGCTATCAACACTAATAGTGATAATTAATAATTAGGAACAGGTTCACTCCTGCAGAGTAGCTGATTGTTCTTGCAAGTCCGTGTTAGGCAGGTCACCCGGTGACACAATATAATCATGAAATATGAATTAGCAAACTTATGCAGGTTCTGCTGGAGTACGAGATGGCCATTTAGCTCCACAAATTTCAGCAGAATAATGACTGGGAGAAGATTCGAGTTGCTGCTCAAGCACATACATCTCAATGACAGCAAAAAGCAGCCACACCACCTCTCCAGTAACAACTATGACAAGTTGTATAAAATTCGGCCATTTCTGGACAAAATAACAGAAGCATTCCAGTCAATAACACCAGCTCAGAAATTGTTAATTGATGAAAGCATGATTGGTTTCAAAGGAAGATTCTCCTGGATACAGTACATGCCAAAAAAGCCAACAAAATGGGGCATAAAAGCATGGGTTTGGGCTGAATCTAAAACTGGATTGTGTGCAATAACAGGTAAATACAATATGCTTACATTGTAAAAATAATCATTTCCACTAATTGCAGGCCAGGAGCAGCAAAATAAACCATAGGCTCACAGGGTGTTGATGGAGCTTGTGAAAGATATATGTGGTATGGGCTACCACATTTACACTGACAATCATCACCATCACTCTCTGTTGACCTGATAAAGAACGGCTTTCAAGCTGCCAACTCAAAGGGGAGGTCCCATTCCTTCCAGGATATGAATCTTGCTAAGGTATAATAACAAAATTGTTAACCAAATGGTGTGAACCAAATGGTAATAAAAAGTATGTATTTACCTTTTGACATGTGAAGTGTACTCCGAGCTCATCCAGGATGACAGCATGATGAGCTTCAAGTAGCGGGACAAGCGAGTGGTCAACATGCTCTCGACTTTCTACTCAGATTACACTGTGGAGAAGAGGCGAAGGATACGAACGGTTACAGGAGGATCAGAAGTGATCAGAAAACCAAAAGCGGTTGAAGATTATAATCAGCACATGGATGGAGTTGACAAAGCTGACCAGCTGGTTCTCTATTATGGCTATGCCAACAGATCAAATAAGTGGTGGAAGAGAATATTTTTTCATTTACTTGTGGTAAATGCTCATATATTATATAATATTAGCGATAAGCCAATTACGCTACTTGAGTTTCGGCTGGAGGCTGCACGTTGGCTCCTTGAAGGTCATCACCCAATAACTGAATGGCAGCGAATTTCCCCACAAACAGATATGCCACTCAAGCTAACAGAAAGGGCAAATTCCAAGAGACACGCCATTTGGAGGGAGACCACTCTGTGAACTTTGCAGAGCCAAAAAAAAAAGAATCTCAGCAGACAAGATACAAATGCTGCAAAATTTGCAAAACACCACTGCACCTACTGCCATGTTTTGAAGACTATCATACCAAACATCACTATTAAGATTATTAGCTATATCAGTATGTATAACGTATACAACTGAATAACCATATCATATATACATAACCTATAACAAAACCATGATTTAGCTGTCATTTATTGCTACCTAGTTAGACAAACTAGAAATGCTCAAAGGGGCATGCAACAACACTGTTAGATTTTTTATACTCGAGACAGAGCTAACACGGGATCAAGAATAGCTTTAGTTTCACTAAATAGTCTACTAGATAACAACAAAACTAAACTTCTTAGGACAGAAGTAACCCAAAGGGGAGCTCTCAAGTATAGCTTTGTTTCACTAAATATTGTACTAGATAACAACAAAACTAATCTCCTTAGAACAGAGCTTACACAAATGGGACATCTCAAGAATAGCTTTTGTTTCACTAAATAGTATAATAGATAACAACAAAACTAAGCTTCTTAGGACAGAGCTAACCCAAAGGAAGCTTTCAAGAATAGCTTTTGTTTCACTAAATAATACCAAGAAAACTTAAACTTCTTAGGACAGAGCTAACACAAAGGGGACTCTCAAGAATAGCTTTTGTTTCACTAAATAGTCAAATAGTCTAATAGATAACAACAAAACTTAGCTTCTTACAGAGATAACCCAAAGGAAGCTCTCAAGAATAGCTTTTGTTTCACTAAATATTGTACTAGATAACAAGAAAACTAAGCTTCTGAGGACAGAGCTAACCCAAAGGGGAAATCTCAAGAATAGCTTTCGTTTCCCCCCCCCCCCCCCCTGGAAATTGTATTATTAAAATTCTTATTGATGTTCAGAAGTGCTTGACATCGTGCCCCCCCACCTCCCCTTATATCCAGATTCCTCCAGTTACCTCCCCTTGGACAATTATCTAAATGAAACCCTGGCTTTTGATTCACTAAATAGTCTACGAGATAACAAAAGTAATCTCCTTAGGATAGAGCTATAAAACCCAAAGGGGAATTCTCAAGAATAGCTTTTGCTTCTCTAAATAGCCAACTAGATAACAACAAAACTTAGCGTATTATGACACAGCTAACACAAAGGGGACCTCTCAAGTATAGCTTTTGTTTCTCTAAATAGTCTGAGATAGCAACAAAACTAAGCTTCTTAGGACAGAGCTAACCCAAAGGGGAGCTCTCAAGAATAGCTTTTGTTTCACTAAATATTCTACTAGATAACAACAAAACTAAGCCTCTTAGAGCAGAGCTAACCCAAAGAATAGCTTTCGTTTCACTAAATAGTCTACTAGATAACAACAAAACTTAGCTTCTTAGGACAGAGTTAACCCAAAGGGGAAATCTCAAGAATAGCTTTTGTTTTACTGAATAGTCTACGTGATAATAAAACTAAGCTGCTTAGGACAGAGCTAAACCAAATGGGACCTCTCAAGAATAGCTTTTTTTTACTAAGTAGTCTAATAGATAACAACAAAACTTAGTTTCTTAGGACAGAGCTAACCCAAACAGGAACTCTCAAGAATAGCTTTTGTTTCACTAAATAGTCTATGAGATAAGAGCAAAACTAAGCTTCTTAACAAACTTGGTTGGTGAATCGTACATACCATCCAAGTAAATAAGCTAGAATAAGCCTTGAATATCAAATCCTACCTTCATTTCAGCAGACTTCACGCCGCTGTCTTGCTTTCATGAACATAGAGACTCCAAACAAATTTTCACGAGGGCTTCAATCGGAAATATCTTGGGTGATGAAAGGGGTATATATGACTAAACAGCGTGATCTAGCTCGAGTTTATAGCCAGAAATAACACTGCAGCACCACTAAGGAGGCACAATGGTCCAGATTTACCTTCGCTACATTCTAGAAGTCAAAATCATTATACACTAAGTTAGTAGATATTGTCAAAACCTAATAGCTAACTAAAGCTAGCTATAGTGTCGGTATTTTGTCAAACTGAACCCGTGAGATATTTTCTATAGTAACAAGTTTTACTCAGCTGACTACAAACTTACCTTGAAGCCATAGAAACGCTCTGCTGGGTCGTTGCTCTACGACGCATCGCCAGAGGTGTTCTTACCTTTCCACCCAATAATTTTTCCAGCCACATGTGCACATTCAATTTTTACACGCTAATCACGAAAGAGTTAAATAAAATGTATTTGTTCCTCCTGCTTGTTGTCATGTGGTATATGGAAGCTAAGCTTCTTGTGGTTGTATATACTATTGTAACCTATAAAAGTGGTTATAGTCCCATGCCAAAAGTGGGAGGGACTCCAATATAGAGTTTGTGAGGGAGGAGGATGGGGACTAATCCCCCCAAAATACACCCCACCCCAAAAAATCAACAACCAAAAAAACAAAAAAATTGACACTAGAAGTCCATAGATGCTGTGCACTTCACTGTACATAAGTGAAAAGATAGATCTCCCTGTGTGCTCTCCTTTGATATAAAAAAAAGTTGCATAGGTATAACTCAGCCAAAGTTACATGCAAGCAAATTGGGGTACGTAAAAAATCTCGAGTGCCTAACTTGCAGACAGCTGTAATTAGTACCCGAGGCTAGAGGGAAGCCCTACTTTATGGGACGAGTTGTTTTTCTGCTTGCATTATGCGCTCAACCTTGACTATGTAGTTAAGCATGGTCACCAAAAGTCGGTTCTCTTGCTAGCACATACTAATCCGGAGCCACAATTATGGCATTCAGATGACGTTTCCCAATTTTAGCTGTATGTAACTTTGGCATGGTTATTACCTGAGCAACATTTTTAATTCCATAAGAGAAATCTACCTTTTGACAAGTTCACACATTGAAGTGTTAAGAAACCATGGAGCAACAGAGTTGTAACCATAACTTTTGTGGGTATTTATGGGGGAGGGGATGTTAGTCAGCCATTAATTTATCTTTTGGGTGCCTATGCACTGCCCATCAAACAAGGTCTAGGTGAGTCGTAATATATGCCTAATCTTCAGCTCACTTTCCCGCAAGATGAATCTGGGGACTCGACAGCACAATTTCCCACAAACTAGGATACTTTGGCTATCACTTGGCAACGTTAGTCCCAGGAGAAAGCTAGCTGCTAGAATCTGAGCTTGAGCCTGCCCAAGGGCTAGATGGAACCCCCATAAATTGGTGTCGACTGGACCATTTTTGTCCCTCCTTACTCCCTCCCAACAAGGAGCTACAACTAGTTATTTGATGTTGGCATGCTCTTAATAGACAATGATAAACGAATGTGTCTGGTTGTAAGGAATCCGGGTCGAGCATTCTCAACCATGAGCTACCAACTAGATGGTTGAGGTTGGCATGCTCTTAATAGATGATGATAAGCGAGTGTGTCTGGTTGTAGGGAGTCCAGGTAGAGCAGGGGTCGGGAACCTTTTTGACTAAGAGAGCCAAGAAAGCAAAATATTAAAAAATCTATTTCAATGAGAGCCATATAATATATTTTAAGACTGAATTTAACTAAATGTGAGTATAATAAGCCTCTGAATTTATTATTTTAAACAATGTTGTTATAATACTCACGTTAATGCGACTTCTGGTGCTGCATGGATTTGCTGATGGCTTTATAGTCTGGGTGGTACTTGGTGAGGTTAAGCTTCATGCAAGCGTTGAGGCTTTCATCCGTTAGACGTGATCGTAGGTTGGATTTGATGTATTTAAGATGTGAGAATGACTGCTCACATGCATACGTAGATCCAAACATGGTCAATACAGCAATACTCATACGCTGCAGTGTGTGGTATGTGACAGGAAGCGCATTCCAAGTTTTGATTATCAGTTGGTCTTCGGGTTGAAGTTTTTTCATTTCTATCCACATGTGCTTGCTTGCCAACTCCGCTTTCTGTCGTGCAATTTTTATCCAAATCTTCATTCAGTGACTTGATTATTCACCCACATGTCTGAGGCCTTCAGGTCAGCCACTTCTTCTTCAAAATCTCTGAGGGATACACCAGGAATGTAACTCAGGTCGGTATTGTTCAGTGAACACTCGTTTGGATGGGTGATGAAATTAAAAAGACGAGTGTGCTCACGAAATTCCCCAAAGCGTGCTTTGAACGACTGTAGGAGACTGGATGTGAAGCCAGCTAGCTGGTGAAGATCAAAGTATCGAGTGAGCTCTCTTGCTGTGCATGCATCTTTATAATGTCTCAGTTTATCAAAATGTAGTAAACGACCTGTTTCAAGATCCATGATAAAGAGCTCCAGCTTATTTTCAAAAGCAAACACGGCTTGTTGAAGGGATGACACTGTATTTCCATTGCCTTGCATTTTAACGTTGAGCTGGTTCAGATGTTCTGTCATATCCACGAGATAGTAAAACATGAGGAGCCACTCAGTTTCGGCTAGCTCAGGATGCTCAATGCCTTTCATTTCAAGGAAAGTCCGGATTTCGTTCAGGCAAGCTGCAAAACGGCTAAGCACCTTCCCTCTTGACAACCAACGTACATTGCTGTGCAAAAGCAGATCGTGATAGTTATTTCCAACTTCATCCAGCAGTGTTTTAAACTGGCGATCATTTAAGGCTCGGGCAACAATAAAGTTGATCACACGAATGACCAGCGACATCACTTTGTCAAGCTTCCCGTCACACATCTGAGCACAAAGTGCCTCCTGGTGTAGAATGCAATGGAAACGTAGGATGGGTCTATTTTCATGTTCACTGAGAAGCGCCACAAATCCTTTATTTTTCCCCACCATACACGGAGCACCATCAGTACACACTGAAATAAGTTTATCCATAGGTAGATTTTTTTCTTGAGCGAATTCCATGAAAGACTTGAATAAATCCTCACCTCTTGTGAACCCTTTTATTGGCAGAACAGCAAGACTTTCTTCGAGCAGTGTATCACCAGCAGCATATCTTGCAATCACACTGAACTGCGCCAAATGGCTTGCGTCGGTTGACTCATCCAAAGCCAGGGAAAAGAACGGCGCTGCATTTATGCCTTTCAATTGCGTTTCTTCCACTTGGTTTGCCATCATGATGGTACGATCATGAACAGTTCTTGCCGACAGAGGAATGTCTTGAATCTGTTTGATTATCTTGTCTTTGTTCGGAAGATCACAAAAAGTTCATTGGCCACATCCAGCATGAATGTTTTAGCATACTCGCCATCTGTGAATGGTTTTCCATTCCTCACTATTGCTAAAGAACCAGCGAAGCTAGCGGAATTATAGTCACCTTGCCGGGTCCATAAGCGGAGTTGCAGCTGGCTGGCTTGAACCATACTCAGTAGCTCTTGGCACGCTTTCTTTCTGCTATCTCCTGCAGGGTATTTTGATGCAAAGGTATCATGGCGTGTGTCGAAGTGGCGCTTTACATTCGACCGTTTCATCGATGTAATTTTGTCATTGCAAATTAGACACACCGCCGAATCTGCTCTCTCCACAAAGGCAAATTCTTCGGTCCATTCGTCCTGAAATTTACGATACTTCTCGTCTCTTTTTCTTTTTGCCATCTTCTTTGTCGAAGGGTTAGTTTTGAGCAAATAAGAGAGAGGGAGATATTGAGCCAACTGAGGCGTGGTAAACAGTGAGTCTGGCTGGCCTGCGCACGGGTTTATATATTCGTGAGGTGCGGAGCGTCATTGGTCGAGATTAATTCGCTACGCGTCTCGGCGGCGCTACGTCACTGGAGGAACTAAAATTTGAAGTTTTTCAAATTCCAATTTTATCTGAGAGAGCCATATGCAATCATCAAAAGAGCCACACCTGGCTCGCGAGCCATACGTTCCCGACCCCTGAGGTAGAGAGTTCCCATACAACTAGTTGGTTGATGTTGGTATCGTCTTAATGGGGGAGTAAACCTTTTATTATTATTATTATTATTATTAAAAAAAATTCCATCATTCTATAGCTTCACTATTAAACTAACTGCATTTCAAGTTTCAACATTTGATTGTCAACCATTTTTGAGTTATGAAACTTTTTATCCTCCCATTTCATCGGGCACCTCTGCGCGATCAATAAGAAGAAGCCTTAATAACACAACAAGTAATTATTCATAATATAATAACCGTTCATGGCAAAGAGTTGAAACTTGGCTAAAATATCACTCAGTGCTATTGCGTCACTTCCGTGCTGTCTGCGCAAAGGTGAGTATGAAAGTGCTTGTGCGCACGAGTTCTTTCTCACTTCTCAACTTTGATTGCGCCTCTGTGTGATTCTACTGTAATTCTAAACCTACTATCATGCAGCATACCAGTTGTCGTCGGAAGAAGAGATCCATCACATAAAATCATCTAACTCATTCAATTTTTGTCCGTAGTAATATTTATATATAATATTATAGATTATGAAAGCTCTTTCATAGGTCTGTCTTTTGAATAATGTCCCCCCTAATCCAGTCATTTTCTGATGAGATATAGTCAAGTCTGACAGCATAAAAATTAAATTCGGATATAATTGGGATATTGAGGGGAATTAAAAAAATTAAGAAATAAAAATCCACGAAAACTATTCAAAACATGCATCTAACGTCACTCTAATATAACCATAAATAGCAAGTGTTGAAGACCTGTGGTTGGGGTACAGGAGTGTTTATAAACATTTTAAGGGCCTTTGTTGTTTTGCCTATATTTCAGCGTTAGTTTATTGCAACACCACTATTCTAATGTTCATTGGAAATTACCTAGAATGGGCTACATTTTGAGACCATAATCTTTGATAATGGATTAGGGATTAAATAGTTATGACGGGTTTAAAAAAAAATCATTTGTATAAAAAAACACGAATTAGTTTACTCCCCCTTTTATAGACGATAAGCGAGTGTGCCTGGTTGTCGGGTGTCCAGGAGAGAGTTTCCACTCGTCTATACTAAATAATTCTACTTAGAAAGAAAATAGCTGGGAAATTTGATGAGTGGCCAAGTGGCCATCCAAATGTGAACATTTTTCATGCACATGCAATATTTATAATGATTGCATCATCAATTACACAAGTGACTATGACTTGGGGATACTTGCAGCTCGAATAGAAAGTCACTGGTCTATCCTTCATGACTTTAGAAAGCGTGACAGTTTTCTTCCTCAACGTGAAGAGATTCCTTGACTGCATCTTCTACTGTACATGCAGCTAATCGCTATGTTGAATAATCGCTGACCAACAAAGAAGCACGCACTGCCAGTGTAATCACTGCATCCACTGAAGTAAGTCAGGCATCGACAGATATCCATTCCTCTATGGAAAAATTCAGTATCTGTTAGAAAGTAGAGCTGACAAACTAGAGCTTGCTTGAGAGCAGTACCAGAATTTAAAAACAGTAAGTTACGGCTATGTTAGACGGCTAAACTTATTCCAGATTAGCTGCAACAACATTTATATTTTTATCGCACCAGTGCCTAAGAGAAGAAGGCATCCACCGGTCATGCCATTGTCATTATTGTAAATGTGAACTGTTTTCCTGTTCTTGTGTCCGAATTTCATTAGGTACATGCTGGAATTGAATTAACACTAGACAAGTACATATAGCATGGTCTGCTATGATATATTTTCTTCACTTACATGGGTGTATTTGGGGCGGGGAAGGTGGCATTAGTTCCCCAGCCACCTTTATAATTATGATACTGGGTCAGGCCCTACACCTGTTTTTTCCATTGCACACTCCTTTCCCCCTCCCCTCCCATGCAAGGTTTCTATATGCGTCCCTGCTTGAACTAAATTTGTTGCAAGTAAACAAAAAAGACTCTCCCTTCCCCCTTCCACCCTAGTTGTTGTTACCAGATGAGGAATGTACACTTTGTAGTCTGACTCAATATTTAAAGGCCCATACAATCCTTTGCAATGACCATTTATAATTGAGCATTTATGCTTTTGTAGCCATTCCACCGCTAAGGATAAAATGTGATATTCATCTCCAGACTCAGAACTGTTCAAGGTAACTGTAAGTTCCAAATGTCTTATCTGCTCTCTCACTGGATCAATAGTAAGTGAGCTTGATTGAGTATTGTTACAAGCATGTGAAAAGTGGCGGGGCTTGAAGGCAATATTTCTTGGCACAAGCGCAGGGGTTGAGTCTTACAATCGTCGTACGGTTAGAGGGGGGGGGGGGGGAGATACTTGCATTTTGTTATATTCTGTCTGCATGTGAGCTTTGCTGACTCAGCGATCATTCCATGTTGTTCTAGAACTGTCTGTCCGATAAAGCTTTCTGTCCTGGTGCTCTAACACTGCACAAACCAATGTGCATTGGTCACGTCTATACTGAATTAGAATTAAATAATGCCCATTAATGTGCATTATTGTGGTCCAATTGATAAGTGGTTCGATGCAAAATCAGAGCAACAAATTCAACGTTCAAATAACTATGTGAGTTTGCGTTCATTCATTCATGTCTTCGTGATGCTGCAATTCGGAACTTTGTAGCCAGCTCTATACTATCTGTGGCCAGTCACCAAACTAGCTAGCTAGACCAACTACATAGCTAGCTAAGTTTTTACGCCCTCGTGCAGTTTCAACTTCCGTTCGTTCTGCCTTTCCCTCAGCTCTCTCCTTTTGTCTGCAGCAAATGTTTCCTATATACCCATCTGTTCAAGTCTGTATCATCATCAATGCCCATTATTATACCCTTGAAGCATGCATTCGTTTAATATCGTTATTGGTCCATGGAAATTCGTTCTCTTCTTTTTGTGTCTATCAGGAGAACATCATTGGAATCAGTAGAACTGTCATCAATCGCAGCATCATTGATTGGAGGTATAGCATCAGGAGTGATATTGATGATCGTAGTTGCACTAATCAGAACATTATGGGTGGCAGTCGTACTGGGAACGGTATTGGTGACAGTTGTACAGGTCGAAACGTTATCAATAGTGGTTACAGCAATTTAAATAAGTTTTACTCTACCTATTTTAAAGTAAAAACGGTACGAATATGATTTCATGGTGTTAAGATCATTTCTTCTTTTTTTTTGAAGCGTGCCTCTTGTTGGTCAGAACAGAAAAACTGTTTTGAGAAGTCCCTCTGGTTGTTCAGAACAGAAAAACAGGAAAATAACTGCTATCTCAGATGCTGATCTACAAAAATAACACAATGTGCTAATTTTAAGTTGTGTGAAATAACTTTATTTTGAGAAAACCTCCGTATAAAAATCGACACTAAAATTGCAAAGAAAGTACAAACAAGTCACAACAACGATGTCGCTACTTGTTTTCTCTCCAAAAAATCTTCTCGTTTTCTTTAAAACAACTTCATCTTATGCTACTTGGAATAAAGAAAAAAAGATTCCATATCACAGAAAGAACTTCTTTTTTTTTAACAACTGTCTTCACGACGAACTGTCTTCACGACGCCAACAATATCACAGGAAAAGATCAAAATATTATCGCCAACCTGCAAGACATCATGAGACTAAGTTTGCCAGTTGTAGGTGAAGAACAAAAAGCATGTCACATGAAACCAATGAAAATCAAAACAACATTGCAAATGATAAATAAAAAGTGTTTCAAAAGGAATAATAGTTGGAACACGTTCTTTATCATTCGTCACAAGATACAACAAATGTGGCCGAAGGAGTTATATAAATGATAACGAGAATGAATTGGCTACTCTGTATGAATCTAGCCCTGATGATCTAACAACTCTACTAGATACGATATCAGATAGAGACTTCAATATTCCAAATGAAAAACATGATAAAGAGGAACCACAGACCAAGAAAAGAACTATTATCGAAGAAATATCGAGCGACGAAATGTAAGAGCAAGAAGAAGAAGAAGAAAAAACAGAGGGAAATCTTCTGACGAATCTGACTTCAACCCCCCCCCCCCCCCCTTTCTTTATTCCTGAATTCGTAAACGAGGAAGAATGGCTGAGAAATCAATTCAATAACAATTTGGATATCATGGGCATGAGCAAGCACATGAGAAAGTATATGCAACGAAGTTTATTCGTTTCTTTACTCTATCTTATGGAATTTCATCCAGCAACACCCACACTTGGACTAATAATGCACTGATTATTGCCCTCTGTATCCTTGTACCCTCTATCCTTCCCCCTCAGACACCATCCCTTCAGACACCACAAGGATCAAGAACACACAATGACTATAATAATTATGAACATAAGAATAAGTTCAAGTTGAAACAAACAAACACAATAACTTTATTATGATAAGTTCAGTAAGTTGAAACTCCAATATCTATTAGGAGAAAAGGGGGGAGGGGGGGGGGGGAAATCATCACTGATGTTGAGAGAGAGAACAGAAACAACAAAAAATAACATCAACGATGACATTAATACAGAGGAGGGGGGGGTACCTTAATAATATGATAGGGGCCCCCCTAGTAACATTCTAAGTAACATTCTAAGTATCTTTCCAAATTTCACTGTTGAGTTAGAATGTTACTAATATACTTGGGGGGGCCCCTATCATATTATTAAGGTTATAACTTAAACGAATACCGTAGAATACGTACTCAGCGCCCATGGGCGCTCAACCACTCGCCTCTAAAATCAAGGGAGTGGGCGCTTGCTCCAGCATATGGGCGGTTACTACAGCAGCCACTGATTTGCACACGGAACCAATAATTTGCACACGGAACCAATAATTTGCACACGGTCTTGGGGCGCGGCGCGCTCACGTAATATAACTGAAAAGTGCAGTACAATACAGTAAACAAAGATAAAAAATGTGCTAGCTAGTGTTGATTTTGTTCGTCCTCTTCTCCAGGTTCTTCTAGCCCTTCCAACTCATCAGCTTCACCATCACTCATCCCAGCGAAAGGATCTTCGTCGTCATCTTCGCTCTCCTCATCAACTTTCTTCGGAACGCATTCCCTGATGAGGTCATCCTCTGAACCATCAATGCTGTTGGAAATCCCACAGTAAAGGAAGGAGCGAGCTATTAATTGTTCTGGAATGGCACCCCATGCAGCAGAGACCCAATCAATGGCATCCTGTCTTGAGGGTGACTTCAAGTTGCCTTTCTTTGTCCTGCAGGTGTTGGCGCTTCTCCTCCATTCCATCCACAGTTCCCTCATTTTATCCTTGAATGGCTTGTTCACAGAAACATCCATTGGCTGTGCCAGGGGTGTGCAGCCACCTATACAAAATGTAAGCATTTGCATGCAGGCCATCATTTGTGACAAGACTATTGAAATTCACTACATTACCTGGGATGAATACCAAGTCTGTTTCCAACTCCTCAGCTACATCCTTGGTGTCAGCACACTTGTGTGGACGATAGGCATCTAGGACAAGGAGTCGTCGTGTACCGTACAAAGACTTCCCCCATACCCTGCGTAGCCAGCTGTGCAGTTTTGTGCGTGTCATCCATCCATTTTCGCTGGCAGTGACCTCAACATTGTCAGGAACTGTAAGTCCTGCTGCAACGCGTGGGCCAAATTTTCCATTTTTCTCCTTGAAAATGATGACAGCAGGGAGTTTTGTTCTATCTCCTGTGGCACACAAAGCTACTGTGAAACCCTTCTTTTGGGCACCAGTGGTAGCAATGCGAATGCTTCTCTCTCCACGACGATTGTTGGTGGCAGAAGGTACTGAATCAAACCTAGTGATGAACAAGGTAAAATGACAAGCTATCAGTGTATACAATGTTTACCTGCACATTGTTTGATCCATGTTGCCAATATCAGATTTTCTGTACCCGTGTAGCTCTCGGTATCTGACAATGGTCCTCCGAAAGTGGGTGAGCTGCACCTTGAAGTCCTGAGGCACCTTTTGAGAGGTGTTTGTGCACCGCCTATAGCCTACATTCCATCGCTTCTTCCAGCCACGTAGCCACATGGGGGATGCAAGGAAGCCATGGATGCCTATTCTCATAGCAATTTGCAAGGCTCTCTCCATGAGGTCTTTGTTAAGAACAGCCCTGCCTTCAGAGCGCTCTAGCTCTAGGTAGTCGAAGACCTCTGTATCCACGTGTTGGCTGAAGACTGGTGCACCAGCATGAAGTTTCCTTTTCTTCTTCCCACCACCAATGTTGGCATCAACCAGTGTATCGTACTTTTCATTCCACTCACGCACTCTCTTTCTGTCAACTCCAAATTTTTTTGCTGTCTGTGATACATTTTGCATCCCTTGTCCTCTGTACCATTCTACAATCTCTACCTTACAAGCCACTGTATAACTTTTCAGTTTTTTACCTGCATGACTCTGTGCCATCTTGAACAACGAGCATGGACACTGAAATGGGAGTGGTCTGGGGGGAGGGCGCGACGCGGAACATGGCCAAGGAGCAGAATCGCGCGTCGATTTTTGGTGGGAGCTCGTCCTAAACCCGGACGGTGGGCGGTTACTACGTCAATGGGCGCTTACGTCTAGAACGGCCTAATCCAGGGGGTGGGCGCTTACTACATCGTGGGCGCTTACTACGTACTCTACGGTAATAAAATAATGTTTCATCACATTGACCACCTTTATCAAGAAAGTAGTAATCCACCATCTATAAGAAATAAGGTTATCAAATGTTACTACATAATAGTAAGTAGCTGTATTTTTGTACATCAAACAGCAGGACATCAAAGGCGTAAGCATAGCTTCCGTAACTATTCTTTGACGCATATTTTTCTGTCATTGGGACCAAACGGTTCTCAGAATTTCCTGAATCTAGTACATAATAGAACAAGTGAGTAATTTTAACTTTCATAAAAATTAAAAGCTTACTTGGCGGGAACTCAAGTTCAGTTGTTTGATCGCATCTCTTTGTGGCATCTTCACTGTCGTCACCATCTTCACTGCCATCACCTTTAGCTTCTTCCTTGTCATCTTCCTCCTCGGTGTCACTGTCACTGTAGAAATGAAATTTGTCACCTTTAGCTTGTCATCTTCCTTGTCATCTTCCTCCTCGTATGAAAAAAATAATAACAAAAAAAAACTCCTAATGGGCTCACTTTTCTTTACTTTCCTCATCCATCTATAATAAATAGTATTGTCAATTAGTTAGCAATTAGTATTTACTTACAATTTTTATATAAATTAAAGTCACATGCATTTTATATGTACAAGTTTTGATATGCTTGTCTGTCTGAATTAGTATTAAAAATAATTTTAATACTAATTAATTTGAAATTTACTTACTATTTGCAAGTACTCCAGCGGAACAGGGTGTGCTCCACTACATAAATACACGTGGATCTGAAATCCACTGGACGATTTCTTCGTCAAATGACATTTAGAACAGGTGAATTTCCTAGGAAACCCCTAAAAGTGTTAGATGATGACAATACTGTGTTATTAAACAACTATCTTAGGACATCTCTAGTGGAAACAACTTACATTCTTGATTAACTTGACACAAAACGATTGTGGTTTTAACTGAAAGAATACAACCATAGTTAGCCATACCAATCAAAATTACCTACACTTACCTGATAATTTTTGTGAATATTTTGAAGGTTTTTTGGGGAATTCAAAATGCCTTTAACTCGCAGGATAAACGACAGGAAAGTCACGAATAATACATGACACTGTATATTTGAGTTATTATCTTTACCTCCTCTATGCCTTTTTTTGTTGTTTCTCTTCAACATCTTCGTCACTCGGAAAACTAGATTTAAGAATAATAGCTTCTTGTCCTCCATTTTTTATCATCAGCTTCCATTTGGATTTTATTAAAGTGTCTGTCAGTGTGGTCAATTCAACGAGCTTTCCAAACATTTCTTCTGGTACTAATTCGTATATATGATTACTGTCTTTCGGTAACAATCCTTTGTTAACCCATGCATACAATCCTTCTCAGTGGAGTAGGAAGATGTTTCACATTGGGGGGGCCAGTCTAAAGAGACGCAGGATTTTGAGGGGGGGGGAGCGATTCCAAAGTTAGTTTCGATGTAGAGGGAGTGCTAAAGCATGTAGGTAGGGGGGTCTGGCCCCCCCCCCCCCCAATTTTTTTTGAAAAATATGATGCTCTGAGATTGATTTTGATGCATTCTGGAGGACTAATAGCCATTCTGTAAAGTCATAACAAATGCTCTGAAAAATTCAGCTACAGGGTTGAACTTAGCCACAGAACGTTCTAGTATTCACAATTCAGTATTAAAGAACAAACTAGAAATAGATCTCGGGAAATTTTTGGCCCTTGATGGTCAGTCACTTGCGCCCTCCCCCTCTCCCACCTGCAGCCACCACCCACAAATAACTGCAGTCCCCTTCCCCCAACAACCTGCAGCCCACTCCCCTAACCAACTGCCCCCCCCCCCTCCCCTAACAACCTGTGGCCCGCAAAACACACAGCTTTTTCCCCTGTTTCCCCCAAAAATCTTTCCTTGAACAAATCATTCGACATCTTAGAATATTAAAAGTCAAATTGGAGCGCCCTCCCCTTCAGAAAATCCTTGGTATGCCTGCACAAGTATATATTATACCATTAGCTATCATGTAGGGCAGTAAAAATTGTAATATGATTGAGGTCAGTATTAAGGAAAAAATACAATTAGCTATATATACAGTCAATAGCGTCCAAAGAAGTTGCTTCTCCTCTCATTCCTATCGATAAATTCTTGTGCAATTTCAGATAGATTAAGGTCATCAGTTCTTTGCCGGTGAATGTGTAGAAGCATGCAGTGGTTTAACGTTGTTGAGTCATTGAGTTTCTCAAATACGTTTTTATGCGCTTGAGAGCAGAGAAGCTGCGTGCTGTTGTGACAGGTATTGTCAAGTAAATCTTCAAAAGCTTATGCACTTCTGTCAGCATACACTTGAAGCTATATTGTGCATTGAAGACATCACAAATAGTTTGAACCCTTGTAACTTTCTGAATCTGAATGCCATCTAGAGCTGTAGATTTTATGGCATCAGGTAACATTTGTAAATGTAATTTGAGTTTCTCTAAATCAATATCAGTTTGGTAAAGTTTGCATAATTCTTGAGGCAGTAAAACAGCCTTCCCATTGGCACAATCAAGAAGCAAGTTTTCCAACTTTCTAACCCGCAAAAAGTTTCCTTGTGAAAAACGATTCTCTAAATCTCCTATAACACTGTCAATTGCTTGGAAATATTCTTTTCTGTAGAAATCTTCTACAGATGCATGCACATGCTGAGCTGTACCATCATCGATTCGCCTTGGAAGCTGTCTCTGTCGAGGAAGGACAGGTGGATCACACTTTCTTGATGCCTCTTCTTTGACTGAATCAAAAAATATTAGAAAACTATCATCACTCCTCAATTGCTGTAGTGATCTAATGCACATATTCACTGCAAAATACGCATCTTCCACTTTAGTATCCCCTCCTTGCAGGTGAATGGATAGTTGTTCAGTCATGCTGAATAATAAAATTTGAAAATTTTAGACCAAAGTATATTGAAAAACGATCCATCAATGCAAGGATACCATTAGCACGCCTTGAACAGTCATCTGTGCCATGAGATGATATCTCCATACATTCCCGCAAAGCTTCATAATTGCTTATGATTGCCTGCATTGCACTAGTGCGAACAGTCCACCTGGTAGGACATAGGCTCCTAATCCCAGAAGTGGATGGGGAGGAGTCTTGTTGCTTCTGGACAGCTTCAAAAATAATTTGCCATTTAGGAGAATGCTGAATTATGTCCATTGCAAAATTCAAACCTTCTCTGATAGACTTGCTACTTCTAGCTACTCCTTGTAGGCAGAGATTGACACAATGAGCTAGACAATGCACAGAAATTGCTGCAGCATTATCATCAGTAAACCTTTTAGCTACACCAGTTACATGTTCCTGAAAATTGCGGGCACCATCATATGCCTGACCCCTGCAATTTTTAAATGGTATGCCTAAACGTACAAGACAATCCTTCAAGGATGAATAGATGGGTTCAGCTCTGGTATTATCGACTTGAATAAGGCCAACCTGATCTTCAAATAGTTCATAGTTTTCTGAGACCCATCTCAAACATAAAACCAACTGCTCACGATTTGCAACATCTCTTGTCTCATCAGCCATAAGTGAGAACCAGCGTTGAAAATTCACCTCTGACAGTAAGGAACGTAATACTTTATGGGCCATTATTTCAATCATTTCATTTATGATTTCGGCTGACTGGTACTTGTTCTCACATACCCATGAACTTTTATTTAGTATACTTTTAAGCATTACTCACAGATTGGAACCACCAGCATGGTCATTTCGAATAGATATGCCCTGTCGCAACAAGAAACGTAGTGCTGCAAGTTGTTGAAGTAGGCTACATCTTTATTTTGCTTGGTTTTGATCTAAACTTTTCAGCAACAGCTCATTAACAGAAGAACTTCTTGAAGCAATGAAAGCTGCAAACGAATCTCTATGAGCAAGAGAGGATTCATGATCTTTGAACCTATCAATTGCCTTTTTCCAATTGGAAAATCCTACAGTAGAAAATGCTGGATCAGCTTTTATACTTACTACGCTCACATTTAACATAATAGCAAGCTTATAATAAAAGCAATATACCTTAAATTCAGCACAAGTGAAGCCATGGATATTGCTTATACCATGAAGCCCCAAAAGATCTCTTACGGGCGTTTCCACCAGAACCAAAATACCTTTCAGTTTTCTTCAATATTGTAGGATTTGTTAGTTGTGATATTTCAGAACCAGTACAACAAGAACCACTACATGTACTGATACCTCGAACCAAAGCTGAAGGATCTTGAGAACTACCACTACATGGAACTTCCATTTGAGAGATGCCACTACTACCTGAAGATGGATGTGTATGGCTTTCAAAATGTTTGTCAGAGCTTTCTTCATTGTCACTGTCAGTGTGAATGTCACAGTCAGATTCATCTCCTGGAACATGAAGTGTAAGTGAGTACCTAGGTAGCTAAACATTATGATCTCACCTTGTTCAGGTTGTACTCTTGATTTGAAGAATGAAGTCAAATTAGATTGCCCACTCTCAAAGCACCTTTTCCTATCAAAGCACCTTTTCCTCTTGGCCATGGCTATCCAGCTACTGCATGCTAACTATCAGTATGTCATGTGATTTTGACTAATTACTAATGATTAACACTTTCATACATGGGTGGTTTATGGTTTGGGATAGCAGCTACTTAAGATTAACACTTTCATACATGGGTGGTTTATGGTTTGGGATAGTACTACAGTATGTACAGACTGATTAATTTTCTTGGGGAGGGGGGGGGGGAGTGGCTCTCCAATATCTATTGTAGTAGGGCCTACCCACCCCACATTCATATCCACTGATTTATGGTGCTTTGCAGCCATTACTAAAATAATATTTTACTACCACTTAGTATGTATTAATATTATAGTAACAGATTCATTGATTTTTTTTTACATGTTAGTTTCATGTTAGTTTTATTGGGGGTGCCAGGCCCCCCCTCCACTGCTTCTATGCCAGCAGTGAGTGTGTCGAACAATTCTTTGTATTGCCCTGGGATATTATTTTGACTTGAGGTGGATCTTCTTCTGTGCAGTTTGTTACAAACCATTCAAATGCTGCATTTCTTCCTTGAAACCATTTTTGCCGTTTTTTCGATTCTGATTTGGAGATAGTTGATGCTAGATGTTTCAGTGATATTTTTTTTTCTTCCTTCTTTCCAATCAATGTGTTTTTGGTATCCTTTTTTTATAGAGGACAAATTCTTGGTGACAAATGTTTATCTAATTGATTGTAAGTCTAATTTCTAATTGATTCAAAGGCTATAAAAATGCTTTGCGTGTGATTATTCAGTTTTATTTCACCATGGATTATATATATTCAAAAGAAATGGCACACGATAAAAAAATATTATGAAGCGTTTATTGTTTTTCTGCAAATGTTGGTTAGATGGATGCAGACTACTCTGGTCGGAATCTTGTTGTCTTCTATATATCACTGTATATCTAAATCACTTTTGATTGTCACGGAATCGTTTGAATGTACTATTTCCTATGAAGAAGGTAATGCCGGTTCAACTCTGCACCTAAACGTTGTACCTGCCTGCCAGCCTTGTTTCATTTTAAGAAGTCTACATTAACTCTTGAACAACAGTTTATGCGTACCTGGGGATCGTCTGAAAATATCCAAAGTTTTTGATTACGAAAAATTGATTGACTACATTCTAAAAGAAAATCTGAATGGCATGAGTGACAGAGCAAGTAAACCAGATGGCCCCACATCCGACTGGTCATCTTGATCTTAAATTGCGAACACTGAAAAATAATGATCCCGTTGCAAAAATTAAACTTGTCGGGTGAAAAGCAAAAGTTAAAAAAATTGATTTCTGGTTCCTTTTGGAGCGAAGATTCTTAAAGCAAAAAAACTTCTTATTTATTTTTGACACGTAGAATTTCAGCTCTCTGAATATACTATGACAAACCCTATGTTCTGTTTCAGTGAAGCAGTTTTCCATCTTTGATACTATTTGTTGAGGTTAGACAAGGCTGCATTATTTTTTGGTGCTCTTTGATGGTATTTGTTTGAGCATGTTGAAGGATGAGACCCTAGAGGATAGAAGAAAGAATTGTATTTCTTACTGATGAAATTGCTGAACTGTTAGAGATTTGTCTGAAATCCATCTACTTTAGCTTCAAGGTGAACTTATTCAAACAGAGTAAAGAAGCTGCTATGGGTTCTCCTCTCTCGGCTCTAGTGGCCAACTTATGCATGGAATTCTTTGAGGAGCTGGCCTTGGAGTCACCACAACAAAACTCGTCCCATGAAGAAAATAACGATACTTTCTGCATAGTAATGAGAGCGACAGTAAAATGACTCCTAAACCACCTGAACAGCCTCAGGTCTACAATGAAGTTCACCTGTAGTTGGAGAGAGTGGATGACCAGTTTCCATTCTTTGACTTCTCACTGCATAGGATAGGAGAGGATGATATTCTAGACTCGACAATGTATGGTAATAAAATTAAAAAAGACACATGGATAGATACTTTCACAATGGCCACCCACGTCACATGAGAAGAGGGTTTGTCAAGAGCCTCTATGACACAGCCAGAAGAGTGACCACCATGCTTTGCATAGTGTTTTCTAACAATGTCTAAACTTAGAAGAAGGTTTTTTTATGTTGGCTGAAAATCATCGAACAAGATTGAGCATCTTTTGTCGCCTGTACACTCTGTGAACTTAGCTGTGCAATTGAGGCCCGTCCACTTTGTAGGCTTGGTTGTTGTCGTATGGAGGCTTCTACATAACCCGCTGTGCACTTGACGGCAAGATATCCATTGGCAAACTCAACAACCAAAGGCAAGCCATGTATTGGTAGTAACCTCAACACCCAAAGGCATAATATCATGCAATGGCCCAATGTTCCTTTCTTTTCCATTGTAGATTAAACTGCAGAGTGTTTGGTTTGCTCACCTATAGCACACTAAGTGTTTATGGTAGCAATTTTCACGATGATTGTTAGTGTTTGGAGTTCCATTGAACATGATGAAGAAAAGTGTAATTGTATAAAATGCTTACCGGCATGGTCCATGCTTCCAATCTCGCAATTTCTGAAGATAAAGCTCTGTAAATGTTTTTTTCTGTAATTGACGAGCTGCACATATAGTCCTCTGGTACCTTTGATATGTGATTGTGTGCTATCTGTAGCCCAGTCACATTCTACCACTTCTTCCAACTATACACCCACTAGGTAGATGCAAGGAATGGATGCTAATGTTCTTACTAAAGTGCAAGGACTAGTCCATGCGATCATAGCTGAACGCAACCCTTCTTTTAGAGTATTTAATCATCGATTGCAGTGGCAGCAGTGCTACAGGCATCATTGCCACTCATTGCTAGGTGCTGATATTGAGTTGTGGTCCCATTGAATTCAATGTCGTAAGAAGATGTATTTTTCATGATTTTTTATGCCTTTTTGGCTTTAGTTAATGGTCACCCAAAGGACAATTATCCTACGCTTAGTGGGCATCTCAAAGGATGTGCATTGCATCTAATGCTATGTAATTGTAAGGCTTCTGGGAATTGACTTGACCAGCATCCAGAATTCTCCCCAATATGTTGTGTGCACAGCATCCAGATGTTTGTGTGAGTTGCATGACATAATTGCATGAACATTATTGAGCTGGTCAATGGTGATTGTGTGAATGTAATAGTTAGTCTATGGAGTGCTATAGAAGATACAATGAGCCCGAATGAATCATTCCATCAATTCATTTCATTCATACCCTCCCTCCCCCTCCTGAAATTTATTTTCTGTTTGTTATTATTGTACACTGCTACATCTTGCCCCAAGTTATTATACACTGCTACATCTTGCCCCAAGCTATCAATGTCAAGATAGAACAATTGTGCCTGGCTTTTATAAAGCAGCATTACTTGTAACTGTAGCCGTGTTTCTCAAATTTCTGGAAGTCAGGGATAAGGAGTTATGCAAATGCCAACTGAATATAACATGGAGTGATAAAAAAACAATAAAAATATATACATATGCAAAGAAAGAATGTCTAACAACATAGCTTGCTGCTGTAGCGGTCTTCTCTTTTTATTGCTGTTCTATCTCTTTCTCCCGTGTCGGTTTTTTTTTTTAATCCGTCTATTTTCATTTTGGTTTGTTTTTTCTTGTGTGTATATTTTTTCAGTGTATTTCTCATGATGTATGTGAGCACTGTTATTACATTTTATACTTTGTTATGTGTTTTTATGTGTGTAAGTATATTATACATTTTTTAGTTGTAATATTTCTACATTATTTTCACCTCTCACAATGTCATTGTTACATTCCGTCAAGAAAAAAGAAAAGAAGATTAAATGCTTATTTACCAGGAACTATGGAATGTTTGGTATTAGAAAAATTAAGGAAAGTAGAAGTTCACTGGAATGATGCACAAGTCATCTTACATCAAGATGAGACGGTTTGCTTAAAAGCAATTCATCAGCTTGTGTACTGAGACCAGGTGTCCAAGGGCATTAAATGGATGTATAATAGCCTTCTCTCTGTGAAGCTCTACCTGGTGACATAACAATGCCTTGAAGATACGTATCACTAGCCGATGAAGCAACCTGAACTATGAAGGATGAAAGATGAAAAGTACAGATAATATATCTTCCATCTACTATCCAGTGCAAGTTGTTTATACTTTGCACCTCTAACACCACCCATCATGTTGAAGAAGGAGGAGGACAAGATTCTTGACAACTCCAAAAATCATTTTGTCGGCATTAATGTCCACAATTATTTCTACCTGTCCAAACTGAAGCTGTGCTGGATATATTTTCCCTGGGTTTTGGTTTTGTCCTTTTCTTATTTCAATAAATTTCACTCAAAATGAAGTTGTTTTTAAAGATAATAATAAATACTAACTCATCATGTTAACATGATACACTTATTTCAGTTAACTTATTTGCTTAATCCTTCATGTCTTGTTTAATTATTATAGGGTGATGTTACTTTTTTTTTTAATCTTCTACCTGTCACTATTTGGAATCCTGTCACTGTTTATCTGTGTGTGTGCATGAAAAAAAAGAACAAGAAAAAAATATGATTGTTCTCCATTTTTTGTCATAGCAGTCACCCAGTTATTACTTGGAATTGTCAGTTTCATATGTACCCTGCATTTTAGTATTTTCTCTTTTTTGGTGATATTTTTTGGTACGTAGCAGTCACCCAGTCATTACTTTGAAATTGTGAGTTTCATATGTACTCTACACTTTAGAATTTTAATAATTTGTGTTATCTTTTTTATTGTTATTTTTGTATGTAGCAGTCTCCCAGTCATTATGGAATTGTCAGTTTCATATGTATTCTTCACTTGATAATTTTAATACTTTGTGTTCTCTTATTGATGTTATTTTGATGTTATTTTTGTGCAGGGGTATAATTTTTTTTTTTTTACTGCATAATTGTGTTCCTGAAGAATAACATTTTATGGAATAAATATATTTTCTGGTGTTTGAGTTTAGCAGGAATTGATGAAGATGAAGAACAGCCTCTGTTTGCCTGTTTTACACATGGCAATAGTTTGAGCCAATGTAGTTTTTTCTGTGATCATAAGCTGAAGAAGTAAATTATGTTTGGACAAACTATTCCTTTTCCAATGGATCACTACAATCAGACATATGGATCAAGTCAAACTTTAACAGAAAAGGAGTTCTCCCAAAAGATACTGAAGAAAATATGGGTATTGCTTGACATAATGGGCATTTTTTTAAGGACTTCAATTTCATACAAGCATCTTGAAAGTGGTTCGTTCTGAGATGTCTTACTTATATACATGGAATTATTGGCATATCGGGTTCTACTCTGCTCCATGATTGATGCTATTTGTGAAAGAAGCACTGGTGCATCGGATCCTTGAAACCTGGACACATTTGGGAGATGCCAGCCATGGAGGTGTATTGCAGTCTGAAAGCTAACATTGATGCAAGCTACGCACACAACTGTCAGCAAGTTTGCTGCCCCAATATGTCGCGGGGACGGGAATGCTGGGTCTGCAGCAGATACACAAGGCAAGTTGCGACGTCGAGTCGGTGACTTGCCCTATCTGCACCTCCAACATTTTGCGAGGAGAAGTAGGTTGGCACGTCCGTCTCTCACATCGCAATGGTATCATCAACCTTTGCAGAGACACTCTGTTCGATCACAATGCGCTCCATCATGAAAAACATGTCGTTGGCGACTGCGAAAACGCAAATCAGACCCACAACAAACACGTCAAAGTTTTCTGCCAAACTGCGCTTTATGGTTAACGTAGCACCCGAATACATACCGTGTCCTTGGCAGTTTTTCTAGAGTCGATGAGCGAAGAAGAGACGGAGAGCAGTAGTGACGTTCGCTTGTTGAGTAAATCGGCGATTTTCGATACGTTCGCATTGCGCTACATGACAGGAAACATGAGTAAATTGAGGAACTTAAACCTGCAGCATGCGAGAGAACATCCCATTATGATGTGAAGGAAACTTTCCATAAGATGCAGGGCCCTCAAAAAAAATTCCGCTAATGGTAATAAAGCTAAATAAATATCCCACTGCTCTATGATACAGAATCGGATGAAACGGCGACTCAAGATTCCGTGTCAGTGCTTAAGTCTGAGCTTCCGACAGTATCCCGTAGAAGAAATGTTCCTAAGACCCTGAATATGTTGGAATAACATGCAGATGCCAAACGGGTACAACGGTACAAGCTGGACAACGTCGACAGGCAAAGTCCAATATCCAAATCAAGTGGCGCGGACTTACCTCCCAAGACACGCCGTGCCAGCAACTCTCTTGCGAAATCAGAGCCGGTGGATGACGCTGTTTATAAAAGCGGGCAAATCCAAGGAACCCAAGAATCTGTCGACACACAGACTCCAACAACCAAAGTTGAAAATGAATGCGACCTTACATCCCCCACAAAGGCCTTGAAAGAGAGGTTCACTACGAAAATCAGAAGCTGCAAGAAAAACAGGCACTGTCAGTACAACACTGACAGAATCGTGAAGAGAACACAGTGGGAAGCAAAGGAATCTGGACAATATGTGTCCGAGTTTGCCGTGCCAGGCGACTAAGATGACCAGCCCATGGACAATTTGCCACCCTCGGAAGAAGACGCAACTGACGAGTTGCCTCAGGATGAGGAGTCAGAAGATTACATGGAAAGATTCTATACTCCTAAATAGGGCTGCACTGAAGGTTTGCTGGCAGACTATCTGAAGGTAAAAGACAACTCTGGATCGCCCGAAAGGCGATTTCCACCTGCTGGACTCAAAGGGACTTGAGAGAAAGGAAGACAGTAAAGGTCTGATGATTGCGTGTCAGGTCTTGACCCCCATCAATGCAGCCATCGGCACTGCTAGCGAGGAATTGAAGTGCAGCAAGCATCAATCTGGGAACGTCAGGTTTGCATACCACTGGAGCGGCTCTGGGCACCACCACTTCCATTGTTTCCCAGGAAGCAAAGCAACCTGATGCATTGGATCTTGAAAAGGTCAAGGAGAGATTTAAAGTCGGAAAATACCACATGATACCAGGCGATAATTATTACGTTGCCTCGATTATAAGCAGGAGACTACCAAGCACGAATGGGTAAAGGAATAATTCGGATTGCATGCAAACGTGTAAAATTGAATTCATAAATTCATAATGTAGAAAGCATAATGTAGAATAATGTAGAAAGGGGCAAAAACATGACCAAATTCATTCGTGAGGGGTTACCTTTTTTATACTATCTCTGCAATGACCTTCAGTATTTTATCTCAGATATGATCATGGACAGTGATTACCGGTTTTTGTTGAACAGCTCCGTTTTCAGTGCACTCAATTGAATGGGAGGACCAACGAAAAAATCGGCATCGCTGAAGAACCCCTTGGGCTTCACGCGATGTCGTCCAACGTTTGATACTTGACATTTTGAGCTGCCAAGATGCATATCGTTGCCTTGAATGACTTTGGAGCAGTGCAAACTTGCTTCCAATTGTACCTCGCAAGTGAGCATCCAAATGTCGAAGTGCAGTGCATTCGAGACCTGAACCCGAAAAATTTCAACTTGAATCTTCCGGCATCATACTCGGGGGATTAACTCTACTGCTAGTGACACCTGCAGAGCCACAAACCTACTCTGTTTATTCTCTATGGCACTCTCTGCCTCTGCATTAACTTCTTTCACATGTATATTCATTGCAATTTTTAATGATGAAGAGAAGGTAAGCAGGTATCTTTAAGTTTGATGTTTGGAAAATGTGTATAGAAAAAGTTAGAAACTTTGTTGTAAGAAAAGCTGGGTGTGGCATTTTTCCTGGTTAGTTGGCGGGTGTTCGAATGTATATGGATCTTAGATATAGTGTGTTTGCCTTCTTCTATCAGACTAGCTCTCTTCTGTATATTTATCATTTCCTCCAGGCCCTTCACTTGTGAGTGTGCTCCCTCCAGTCCCTGCCTCTTCTGTCTCACGGGCATTGTGATTACATTTGTAATGTCGTGGTTTAGTTGCCAAGCTACTGTGGTTAACCACAACGTGTTTGTCAATGTTTTACTTCAAAGGTTGCTATGGATTTGTTACTTTTACTTTCCTGGGAGGGGTATAAAATTTATAGTAAAAGTAGTAAACGTTGTACAAAAAAAAAAAATTATCCTGAAATAATCTAGCGGTGAAAGAGTTTAAGCAAAGATAGAGCTATTTTTTTGACATAAAAGTCATGCATGGGGGGGGGGGGGAATAAGAAAGTTATGGTGCTACAAAAACAGCCTTTGACCACTAGTCACCCTTAATTAATAAAAAAATAATAATAATTAAAAAACATTTATTACCTGGTCAAGCGCGCGGGTAGAAAATTGAGGGCGTTTATTGGAAAATTGAGGGCGTTGATTGCAACACACTCAATTTTCTACCCGCGCGCTTGACCAGGTAATAAAAATTTTAACGCCTAATGAAAAAGGTCATTGCATGCTCTAGGGCTTCCTCTAGCCACTCATAACAATTTTAAAAAAAATTGCACTTAGCAATCTGGAGTTATTCTGGATGGGAACTTTGGGATGCAGGTTTTTGAGGTCCCTCCACTTCAGGGTCTAGTAACTTGCCTATAGTTATACCTATGAAACATATTTTAGTATCAAAAGAGAGCACACAGAGAGACCTATCTTTTGAGCTATATATCAAGTCTATACCATGAAGGTAGCAGAATCTACGGAGCTCTAAAGTTGTAATCACAAGTTTTAAAAAATGTATTAAAAAAATACCATTGTCTCCCCTTGAAAGTATATAGTCCAACTTCAACAGCGATTTCCCACATTTCCAAAAAAAGAGCCTTTTTGAATTTCAAAGAAGGATATCTCTAAGAAAAAGTAGTGTGTACCTACTTAATTATATATCATTTTATAGCTCTGTCTTTGCTCTATGATTTAATAGAGTTAGTTAAGTAGTAGCTATAAGCACTTCCAAGTTATAAGTTTATTCACAACTGTCCTTAGTGGCAATTAAAAGCGCTGGCACGCAGCCAATTGTACAGCTGGTAGTGCACTTAGCAAGCACTATTTAATTCTATCAAATCACTCATTAGTGTCTAAGCAATATTACCAAGAGTTTTGGAAGCCATAGCCGTTTTATTTTTTTAGCTAGGCTTTGTAGGGTTTTATGGTTGATTTTTCTCACTTTTCCCAGCTTTTCTGCATGTCACACACTGTATACAGACCCTATCCTCACTTTTTAAATGTTGTTTTGAAGCACTAAGAGAGATCTATCTTTTGAGCATAAAAACACTGGCATAGGGGGTGTAGTTCAGGAGTTATGGCCCTTGAAAGAGGTGCGAGTTTTTTGAAGAAAAAAATGGGCCATACTGGCCTTAACCCCTTAGAGTTCTGGACTAGGCTAGGGATAGGGATAGGGAGAATCGAGGTGCCTATTATTGAATCTGGGTCATAGTTGCCCATATTGCAACTGGGGTCAAGGTGCAGAATACTGGAACTCAGGTCAAGGTGCACAATATTGGAACTGGGATTATGATATTCAATATTGGAACAGGAATCGAGGTGCCTTCTATTGGAACTGGGGTATAGGTGCCTTCTATTGTAACTGGGGTATAGGTGCCCTATATTGGAACTTAGGTCAAGATGCACAATATTGGAACTGGGGTCAACTTAGGAACTGGAGTAAAGAAGGAACTGGGGTCGATGTATTCAATATTGGAACTGGAATACAGGTGCTTTCTATTGGAACTGGGGTGTAGGTGCTCTATATTGGAACTGGGGTCAAGATGCAAAATATTGGTAATGGGGTCACCAGTTCCAATATTGTACACCTACATGCAAGAGATTTGCCCTGGACATCGGTTCATGCAGGACAATGACCCAAAACATACTTCCCGGTTGGCAAGACAATTCTTTGAGTCAAACTCGATTAACTGGTGAAGAACTCCGCCAGAATCTCCTGACGCAAATCCAATTGAAAACTTGTGGCACAAGCTTAAGGAATATATGAGGAGAGAAGTTAAGCCGAGAAATAATGAAGAGTTGGTGGCAGGGATAAAAAGGTTTTGCGAAACATTGGATATAGTTAAATGTCTGAGGTATATCCGACATTTGAGAAAAGTAATTCCTCGGATTATCGAACTAAATGGTGCTGCAACTGGATATTAATAAGAGCATTTGCATGTTGATTTACATTTTTGGTGTTCTTATATTTTAATATGAATCTTTTACAAATCAGTATGTACATAAAATAATACATGTATTTAATATATGAATCTTAATTGTTTAGAAATCAGTATGTATGTAGACACAATTATAATGAAGTGAAGCATTAACAAAATAAATGCATGTCCAGCAACTTGTAGTCTCAAAGCCTCTTGGATCGCATAAAAGCAAAAATATATATTTTGTTTTACCCGATGTATCCACCATTGTGAAGTCAAGCCTGAAGGCATCTTTGCCATACAGGCTTCGATTCCATCAGGCAAATGCTGGATACATATTTCTTTTACTGATAGACCAGGAAGCGCCCTTTATTAAGTTTGATGTAGCATGCATCAGTATACAAGGGAAACTGGAATATATATCAATAACATCATGACCTCTGTATGTAGAAAAGATTGCATTTCATCAACAAGACTAATTAAAAAACCACTAATTAACAAAAACTATTATTACACATGACTAATTAACAAATTAATAAAAACAATAAATTATTTTAAAAAACAATTATTAAATGTCAATTATCATGCGACTATTTCTTGTGATGTCTCAGCCTCTTGGATGCCTGCTGGATTGATTCCAGGCATGTTTGCCAAACGGGCTCAAATCCACTGGATGCCTCCAAAATTGTGGATGCATTGTGTAAAAAAAAAAATTTTGTTATCTAATTCTTTGGCAGGTAGAGCAGGGAGCTCCCTGTTCCCCATCGGATTACACCTTCTTAAGATGTCGTCTCCGAACACAGCTTCCTTCGCCAATTTGCAAGCCAATGTGCCAACCTTGCTGATGTTGGCCAGCTTGGGGTATTTCAGCAAAACGTCCTCGATACTTACGAGGTTCTGCTGTATCGCATATGAGGGAAGTGCATTAGACTGGTAGACGGGTGAAAATTATTGATTGTCGGGTATCTGTATTGCCACGGGTGATGTCCCAACTGCAGGTGGAGGGTTCCCAACTGCAGGTGGAGGGGTCCCAACAGCAGGTGGAGGCAGTGGGGTCCCAACAGCAGGTGGAGGTGGAGATGTCAAAAAGGATGGGCCATGTGGAAACTGGGACTGAGGCAGGATCAGTGTTCCAATTTTTGACATGATCTCTTGCTGGTTCATCAAGACCCTCTCCTCCACTCTGGCCAGCCTGTGGTTTGTATGTATTTCCAGGAACAAAGAATCTGTGAAACACAAGCATTGTTAACACTGCTGTTGTTGTACAAGACACATTGCCTTCATTTGAACGTAGGAGTATATGAATCACCTGTCTCAGAATTTGAAGGACAATTCCCAAACTGGCTGGGAGGTAAAGGAGATGGGCTAGAAGATAAGGATGGCCTGTCCGACGGGGTAGGAGATCGGCTCATCACAGGTAGTAAGGGAAGCATGGGTTCAGGATGAGTGATATCCAATACCCTTCCTATTTAAAAAAAATATGTATCATTTTAAAAGTAACAAATGAAGTTAGAATTATTAAACTCACCCATAGGAGAAACTACGCGACAACGCTTGGCTGGCCGAACTCCATGGCTACATTTCTTTTTCCTGTCAGCGGTCTTAAAATAAATAAAAAGAAAGATAGATTAGCACATCTTCACCAGCAGGGTTTCATTTAAGGTGGGGGGGGGGGGGGGGACGACTGCCACCCCTTGGCACCTTTTTGCCCCCCACCTTTGGAAATTGTACTATTAAAATTCATTAGAACCCCTTAATATTCCTCCAGTTGACCCCCTTGGACATTTTTCTAAATGAAACCCTCACCTGTCCCCGAAGATTTGCCTACTTACTGCACCAGACTTCTGAGGTGTGGTCAAGGAGCAAACAGAGGCCTTGGGTCTACAAGTTGTTGAGTGATGAGGTGAAAGGTTGTCAAAATTCGACTCCAACTGCTCCATTTCAGTCAGAGTGCCTATGTAAAATAATATTGTATAACACCAGCTTTCATTATTGTGGCACTTCCTTACCAATAGCAGAAATCTCTCCCTTGTAAACAGCTGTCCCCACCTTAACCTTACAGGTATCTCCCACCAAGGTACCCTGTAGCACTTTGGCTTGTTGGACCACAGACACCGAGTCCTCCATGGGCCAAAAGACCAAAATGAATTCTAAACAAATAACACCATATTGGATCAATTAGATGACAAGTACAAATATATATATATTTTTCCTTTTGGATAACTTTGGTTAGACAAACAATTATCATGCTGCCACAGTGAAACAAAAGTATTGATCCAAATCTAAGTCACAAGCTGCTAGACCTACTAGCTGGTTGAGCTTTCAATATTTTCCCCTTCAACATATGAATTAGCCATTGCACCAAAGAAGCCATTTTCTGTTGTTCAAGATATTTCCTGGACTGCCTGATAAGCAAGTATTAGGCCCTGGACTGCCCTGTGAGCAAGTATTAGGCCCTGGACTGCCTGGTGAGCAAGTATTCAAGTATTAGGCCCTGCTGTTTCTCTTCACTAGCTAGGGGAGAAAAGCAAAATAGTACAAAAACAGCTACAGAGAGAGAAAAAGCAAAATTGCCCAATTAGTACAAACTAGATAGAGAGAGTACCAGCCAGTAGTCCACTTGTTCTATCTACCCCAAACAAACTAAAACTGAATTCCAACAACTAGTAGGAATCTAGCAGATTCCAATTACAGCAGGATTTGTATAACAAAAATGTTAAGTGAGAAAAAGAAACTTACTGCTTTAAGAGGTGGTATCCCTCAACGCTTTCCTTAAACTCATAACGAAAATAACTTGACAAAGAACTGAACTCCAGCAGGACACTCGCGTAACAAGTAACAGTAGTTCAATCTAGCCCGCTTTTTCCCCCTTCCCACGTGGTTATCAACGCACGCGCTTGCCCATGTGCTTAAAAGAAACGTAGCGAGCCTTTTTGATAAAATGTAGCGGGCGTTTGTCGATCAAATGCAGCGAGCGTTTGTTGATTTAAACGCAGCGAGCGTTTGAACGCTCTGTATTGAGCGTTCCGTCTGCGTTTCATTAGCAAACGGTCATGCGTTGCACGTACGTTCGGTTTAAACGAAACGCCAAGTTTTTTATAGCGCCTACTGTAGAACATTCCTCAGTCTCGGGTAGTATATTGGTTGAAACTTCAATAGACCTACTAACCATAGTTTATATACTACATATACACACACATACCTGTATCGGTTCAGAGAGCGGTTTATCATCACTTCCTAGGCCTTTAAAACAACACCTAGCAAATACAACATTCATGTCGTCATGTATAGGACTGACAGCAAGGGTTCTTAACTTAGGTTCCATTGATGGGATTTAGGGGGTCCATGAACCAGGAGGTACACAACGTAACTAAAATATAGAGATCTAATGCTCATAATTTATGGAGCACCCTAAAATAATCGATGCAGCAACTATCTTCTCTATTTTTTTTTTTCAGACCTTTCAGACGTATGTTAAGGCAATCACCAACACATTCTTTCCAATGCAGTTTGGGGAGAGAGGAGGGGTCCGTAGCTTTTGCCAGACACCCAAAAGGGTCCATCACTGAAAAAAGGTTAAGAACCACTGGGTAAGAGTGAAAGCTTACCTTTGTGAAAGTGAGTTTATGAATGTCCATAATCAGTCTTATCACACACTCTGGCAATAAGACAGACATCACATACGAAAACAACTACGACCAGTTCCATTATTGTGCACCTTGACACCAGTTGCAATATATAGACCTATGTCCCAGTTCCAAAAGTGGGCACCTCAATTCCAGTTCCAAATATTGGGTATTTCGACCCCAGTTCCAACATTGGTCACCTGGACATCAGTTCCACTATTGTGCACCTTGACCCCAGTTGCAATATAGGGAACTACGTCCCAGTTCCAACAGTGGGCACCTCGATTCCAGTTCCAAATATTGGGTACATCCACCCCAGTTCCAACATTGTGCACCTGCACACCAGTTCCATTATTGTGCACCTTGACACCAGTTGCAATATAAGGACCTACGTCCCAGTTCCAACAGTGGGCACCTCGATTCCAGTTCCAAATATTGTGTACATCGACCCCAGTTCCAACATTGTGCACCATGACCCCAGTTGCAATATAGGGAACTATGTCCCAGTTCCAACAGTGAGCACCTCGATTCCAGTTCCAAATATTGGGTACATTGAACCCAGTCAGTACCTGGACACCAGTTCCACTATAGTGCACCTTGACCCCTGTGGCAATATAGCAAACTACGTCCCAGTTCCAACAGTTGGCACCTCGATTCCATTCTCCAAATATTGGATACATAGACCCCAGTTCCAACATTGTGCACCTTGACACCAGTTCCACTATTGTGCACCTTGACCCCAGTTGCAATATAGGGACCTACGCCCCAGTTCCAACACTGGGCACCTCAATTCCAGTACCAAATATTGGGTACCTTGAACCCAGTCAGTACCTGGATACCAGTTCCACTATAGTGTACCTTTGCCCCAAACATTAGTACAACTAGCCATCTACCATCATAGAAGTACACTTTCTACTCATTTTTGGGGCAAAGCTGTGCGTCAAAAAGGATGGCTGGCTCTAAGTCCTTTTATATTGAGTGTGCCGGTTTAAAATTTGTTATGGTTGACAAGCTTCACCTTCGATACATGCTGGAAGAAATTTGTGCGTTAACCCCTTAGAGTTCTGGACTAGGGCTAGCGTTGGGGCTAGGGCGAGGCCGAGACCACGCCTTTCGCCTACACTGCTCCCAACTCCGTGAAACCAGGGAGGAGTCACGGAGGATCCCTCAAAGGGATACAGCTTGGGCAGTGACACTGCTGACATACTTCGAAAAAACCCAATCCCAGACAGGATTCGAACCCACAACCTCTGACTTACATGGTCAATGCTCTAACCATTGAGCCACTAGGACTGTCTGGTTAGAGCTAGGTGCAGAAACAAGGCTAGAGCTGAGTTAGGGCTGGGACTCAAGGTTCTGGGCCCAGCCGGAGCATTACCAACAGTTAGTGGGTGTCCACTGCTCTGCTGTCTGTTTGGCAGGTCAGTGGACCTAGTTTGCATACTCATAGCTTGCTATCTTATATCTTTTTTCTTTTCTTTTTCTTTTTTTTCCCCGCTTGGCTTTATTGCAGAGTTACAGTACTTTCCAACAAAAAAACTTTCATCAATTTCCCAAATATATTTCGCTCTGATTTGCAGAGCTTCATCAGTGAATGCCAAGCACTTACAAATGTGGGTGGTATTTATAGTAAGAGACAGATATTACAATAGTAATTAATTGTTGTGCTTTGGTTCACTTAGCTAGAGTACTTAGAGGAAAGCCAGAGAAAAGACAGAGAGAGAGAGAGTCACATGATAGCCACAAGATTAATTGCATGATTGATTGAAAAATTAATTAAGAGTATAATGAGTTCAGTCCGTGTGGAAGTCGAGTGTTCATCCACTTGTCTTCCACTTCCAGCAGTTTGTTTTGGTCGGAGACGACTTCCAGAATTGAGATCTTCCGGTACAGGAGGTGCCTGTTCTTTTTGAAGTGCTGGTATAGTGGTCTTCTGCCAGGACCTGCTCGTCTGTTCAACGTACTGGCTCTCGTTTCTGCAGATGGTGCACTCCAGCAGGTAGACTGCATTTCTGGTCTGACAATTTGTGCGTCGGGGTAGTTTGTAAAACTTTCCCGTGGATGCAGAGAATGTCTGGTCTTTGTTTGACATTATATCCAGCATTTGCAGCCTTTGGTGTTGCAGGGTGATGATGATGAAGAGAGCGTGACTATGGGCAGTTGCACGAGCGTTTGCTGAGCGGGTGACGTCTCCAGACTGTGCAGCTGTGCTCTTATCAGCGAGTGGGCGATCTTTTTGCCTAGCTTGAAGGCAATCTTTGGTGGTTGCACATTCAGGGGTGGGGCTAGGGCCACGCGGATGTCTTTTTTGATGATATTAAAATTGTAATCCCAAGAATACTGTTGGGTGAGTGTCATGCAGCTCCTTCAACACAGCTTCTCTGCCTTGTGGTGGAACAACTACTCTAGCTCCCCAAAGTATGCATCCGTCAACTACACTCAATTCCTGAGCTCTGGACTGGTAAGGTGTGAATTTAACATCCTTAATGTCTGATGGAAAACTTGTAAAGCAAAACTCTTCACATTTGAGAGAATTGGGTCTGTTGGTCGATTTCTGTATGTTAGCACTACTAATGGTTGTTGTGGCCAGATGATCCATGAGATGCACAACATCGCCTGGTAGCCCCTCATGTGGATTGGTGATGTGTTGAGGAAGTCTGCTTAGAGCATCAGCGTTGGAGAGAGTTTTACCAGATTGGTATCTGATACTGTAATGGTATGCAGATAGTGTCAAAGCCCATCTCTGAATGCGTGATGATGCTAGTGCCGGAATTCCCTTCAATTCACTGAACAAGAAGGACAGAGGTTGGTGATCAGACTGAATCGTATCATTAATTTACCCCGCAGACCAGCCGATCTCTGATCATCTCGTTCAGGGAATCTCCATATCGACAGTGCTCGCCTAATTTCCTTAGTGCCGCAACGTATACAGCTATAGACTCGCTTGGAGCTCTTTCTCTAGTGTTAAATTGAAAACGCTGCACGGTTATGGATGGCTTGGGGTCGTAGAACTCCTTGACTTCTGTGATCAAGTCATCGAAATTGATGGACTCTAAACGTGGTGGTGTGAGTAAACTGCTGATCCTACGAAAAGTTGAAGGACCGCAAACGGTAAGTGATAGATTTCTTCTTTCTCGCCTAAGTCACAACATTTGCCTCAAAGTAGTACTTGAGTCTTAGAACATAGGAGTTCCAGTCCTCCTTATTGAGATCGAACGGGAACAACGTACCACCGTGAGTTGCCATCGTTTTATCCTCGTCACCAAGTGTGGTATCCTAGCGGACGCGAGAGGTGGTACACGCAATTGAATGATGAATCGAAATAGTAATTGAAAACACTTGCCCAAGCACTTGCACAAAACAGCCAACTGAACAAAACAGGAAATGAGTTTGCTTAAAAGAACTAATTCCACAATAAACCACAATCATGAATATACTTATACAATTGTTACTAACTAAACAAGGTCCAAAGTACAGATATCACAGCCATGAACAGGTTTGCATAGGCTGGTGCCATCTTTGTTCCCATGGCAGTGCCTTGGACTTGTTAGAACATTGGTCCTGAGAACTCGAAGTAATTGTGTTTCAGTATGATTCCCAAGATCTCTTGCGTGACCGATGGTGGGAATGGTGGATACACGTCTGTTGGTTTGGATCATGCAGGAACTTAGTCACGCTGTCAATTCCTTCATTGTGAGGAATATTAAGATAAAGAGCTGTAATATCTATGGTGGCTAGGATGCAGCCAGGAGGGAATATGGTGGATTCAATGATTTAAATGATTGAGCTTGAATCTTTGATATAACTCCCCGTGTGTTGTACGAGTGGCTGAATGAAATTGTCCATTAAGGATGAGAATCTTTCTGTTGGTCCCGAGGAACCACTTACTAATGGTCTTACTGCATGGGTTTATTTGTGGATCTTTTTCAGAAAATAAATTTTCTATGTTGTTATTTGAACTGGAGATAATTTTTTATTTCGTCTGACAGATAGCCTTTCTTATGGAGAGTCCCCACGTAAGAATTGATTGACTCCGCCAGTTTGACGGTGGGATCTGATGGCACAGGTTGGTATACCTTTGTGTCGGCCAGATGTTTCAGTCCTTCCTCTATGTATTTACTTCTGTCTTCCAAGAAGATGCAGGATCCCTTATCTGCATTTCTTAGGACAATTTTATCATTGTTTTATAGTTCCGCGATTGCCACTATCTCTGATTTTCTTAAATTGTGCCGGAATGCACGTTGATTCATTGCTTGTAATTGGTCTGGTAACTCTCTGATATAATTTTCTGTAGACTTATTGCCTGGGGGTGGGTTCCACGTAGATTTTGGTTTGAAGGGCGGTGGTTTAGACTTGACAGATGTGGGTTTGTTTCTGAAATAATCTGCCAATCTAAGCCTTCTGGCAAGGTCCTGCAGTGGTTCAGTGTAGTCTGGCATTTGTGCCACGTTAGGAACGAATCCTAGTGAGGACGGAGAGCTGTGGCCTGGTTAGGGAGTGGGTACTTAAATTTACTATGTAGTTACTGTTGAGTCTTGCATTTTCGAATTTGGTGAGTAATTTGCGCGATTGGTAGCCTTCTTTTCTTCTGAATCGTCTGTTTTTGTGATTGGCTTTGCTTAGAGATGCTGTTGCCAGGGTTGCCGGATGGTCTGCCTTTTCTGATGGCGAAAATGATGGTTCCTGTTGATGTAGGTCTGACCTCAGCATAGGTGGGGCCCTGTAAGGAAAAAGAGGCACAACATTCTTGCATGCAGCATAGTGAGGGGGATATTGGTTAGGATACTGGGGAGAACTTCTCTGGATTGTGACCAAGGTGCCATCCAGTGGGGCTGTTGCCAGTTCTTGATTGGGGGTTGTGGTCGATTGGTTTGGTTCCATGGCTTGGACCTTGGTGGTGGTCTTTTGCCAGTGCGGCCATTGAATGGTTTGCTTACCCGTTGTTATGCTGGAGGTCGATTTAGTGGCAGTTTGCTTTGAGGCGGGTGTTTCAATTGATTATTTTTTTCCTCTTTTTGCTTTGTTTTTTGCTCTTGGCTGCTGCCAAGTTGTTATTTGTCTTGGTCATGTAGGATTGATGTTGTATTACAGTATGCTTGTCGGTGGTTGGTGAATTAATTACAAATTCAATATTTTCTTCGATGTCTTTGCAATCATTTTTCAGCTGGATTTTGACATGTTGGTAGTGTTCTATCAAACAGGCCATCAGTTCATCTTGGGCGCTGCTCGATGATTGCATTGAATTTCTGTGATGCATTGCTTGCATTTGGTTTCAGGGCATTGCAGGTTTTGTTGAGCCTTAGACCGAGTGGTATTTTGCCTTCCCTTTCACATTCCTGCAAAAAAAATCCAAGTGTGCTGTAATTCTGTTTTTTTGTTGAGACGATTATTTTGTACTTTTTTCAGTGATTTAACAATCGAACTTGTGGGTGAACACCAGTGATTGGGACTGCTGTCACTGCATGGTTGGCAGATCCATTGCTGGATACATGTTGGGCATTCACTTCGTGAGCTGGGGTTGGGGCAGGGCTGAGGCCTGCTAGAGTGCTCCCAATGACATTACCATTTGTGCTATTTGGTCCATGCTATTTTTGGCTGATATTTATGAGGCTTGTATATGCTATTGCTATTTCAGGGCTTAGATAATTGGAAGCATATTTAGGAGTTGTTGCAGAATCAATTAGTGGTGGGGAAGTTAAGAATCTAGTTTTAGTTACTGTTGAGTATAGGTTATCCATTTGTTGCTGTGTATTATGGTGGGATTCTTTCTTGCTTTTCTTTGATTACTGTGTATGAATTGTAGATGTACTCTATCTTTTTTTAATTAGTAGTAGGTAAATACTGGAACTGAAATATCTCATACTTGTCTTTCAAGAGAAACTTTATTGAAATATTTGTCACTCGACGTTTCGCAGTTTGAGCGCTACTTTTTCAAGAGTGAGATGAGTTACAGCGAGTGTGCCTTTTATACTATGATGATGACTGACAAGCGAGATGGATTAGGATATGAGTGAAATTTACTACTTAGGGTGATTAACTTAAGGTGATTAATTATATATTGCTTAGAGTCTGGTGGTTGGTAGATTGATACTTCTTTCGAAAACAAGTGTAACATTGGGTTACTTGAAGTTGTTCTTGCTTGTGTGTACTTGTGTTGTGTTTGTGTGTGTGTGTGGGTGTATGTTGGTATGATTACTGTGTTGATCTATCCAACTGTGTGTGTGTGCAGGTGACCTCTGAAAAGTACCTCACTTGTTTACATTTCAAAACTATTGCTTAGAGTCTGGTGGTTGGTAGATTTCTAATTCTTTTTGAAAACAAGTGTAACATTGGGTTACTTGAAGTTGTTCTTGCTTGTGTGTACTTGTGTAGTGTGTGTGGGTATTTGTTGGTATGATTACTGTGTGGGTCTATCCAACTGTGTGTGTGCAGGCGACCTCTGAAATGTACCTCACTTCTAAGCTATTGCTTAGAGTCTGGTGGTTGGTAGATTGGTACTTCTTTTGAAAACAATTGTAACATTGGGTTACTGAAGTTGTTCTTGCTGCTTCTTCAAGTTAACGAGCAAAAAGATACAGTGAAACACTGACACGTGAAGATGGTATTCTCAAGTTTGGTACAATAGCAATGCATGATAATAGATAAGCCTTACAGTAAGTTTTCCACATGGCACTTGTGCCAGAGCAGGAAGCAATCATTGTGATCTCCTCTATGGCAGAGCCAAATGTTACACGCTTTGCAGAACCACACTGTATCAGACCGCTTTTTCCCACTATCGAGGCAGTGTGCACATCTACTGTGTTCCAAATAATTCCCATTTGTATCTACTTGGATAGTGTTGAATTGGAAGTGGAGCGATTCGGGATGAAATTCTCCCAGGTCTCTTTCAACTGCAATAATCGCCAACCAATTCATTGGCTAGAGCAATTCGGAATTCTTTGAAGTTTTTTCTCTGGTTGGTTTCTTCTCTATAGAGTATAAATGAGTTGGTGATTGCTACATAGATTAGGAAAGAAAAAAATGTACTTATAAAGCTTCCTGGACCTGAACCTATAATGGTAGTGGCCCCTTAACTGGTCTCCCTTGTCCACTCCCCCCATGTGCTTGTTGTAGTTAACCAGAACTTTAGGGCATGGAAGTGTCTTCCTTCTTCCATATGCTTGTTGTAGTTAACCAGAACTTTAGGGCATGGAAGTGTCTTCCTTCTTCCATCCCTTTGTTTCCTTTGCATAGTTCCCAGAACTTCAGTAGGATGCTTTAGTGGATTGCTAAATTACACTTGATAAGAATTCAAAAGGGCATGAGTGAATTCCATTGAGGTGAATGTCATTATGCAGAATATCAATCACCTGATTGTGGTGTGTGGTGGAATCACCTGATTGTGTGTGTGGTGTGATTACTAACTTCAGATGTAATGTTTGGTGTATGACAACAGTTATTCATAAGTTCATAAGTCCACTACACAACTCCCCCAGAACCTCAATGAGTAGGCTTAATAGTTCTACCATATCTTGTGACATAGGGAGGTGTATGGCTTGGTGATGCGAGTGTAGGGCTTGGTGAGGCGAGTGTAGGGCTTGGTGAGGCGAGTGTAGGGCTTGGTGAGGCGAGTGTAGGGCATGGCGTGGATGAGGAGGATGGAGAATTGGTAGGAGAAAGTCCCACCTGTAAGGGTGTTGTAGGAGGGTAGACATGATTATCTAGGTAGGCAGGTTTAAGTCTGTCTATAGATATGACGTCTTCCTTGTTTTTCATCGCAATGGTAACTGTTTTATCACACCTCCCAACCACTCTGAAGGGACCCTCATATGGTTTGCACAGGGGTGTTTTGTGCCTGTCCACTCTCACAAATACAAAGGCAGCCGTATCCAAGGCTTTAATGGTTGCACACTTAGAGTTACCGTGAAATTCGGTATTGGTAGGCAAAAAATTTCTAGTAGGTGAATCATGGCGCCTATGAGTTGGTGATATAAATTCTCCAGGGACAGTTATTGCTGATCCAAATACCATTTCTGCAGCCGAGCAGTTCAAATCCTCTTTAGGGGCAGTCCTGATCCCTAACATAACCCAAGGTAAAGCCAGGACCCAATCATTATCCAGCAACCTGGCTTTTAAGGCTTCCTTCAGGTTTCTGTGGAACCTCTCCACCATACCATTTGCCTGAGGGTGGTAAGCAGTGGTATGGTGGAGGGTGCATCCTAAGCTTTTAGCAATGCCAAGCCATAGTCTAGATGTGAATTGAGATCCTCTGTCAGAGGTGATGTGACTAGGCATGCCAAACCTTGCAATCCAACCCAGCAGAGCTTGGATACAACTGTCTGCTGAGGTATCTTTTAGAGGAAACGCTTAAGCCCATCTAGTGGTTCTATCCACAACAGTGAAAAGGTACTGAAACCCCTGTGAGGGAGGTAGTGGTCCTACAAGGTCCACATGAATGTGGTCAAACTTCCTGTCTGGAACTGGAATGTGTGCAGGGGTAGTTTTGGAATGTCGGATGGTTTTGGCTTTTTGGCAGGGTACACACGTCTTGGCCCATGTTCCAACCTGATTGTTCATGTGAGGCCATACAAACTTGGGAGATACAATTCTTCTAGTATTTCGTATAGATGGGTGGGATAAACCATGAACCAAGTCAAAAATCCTTTTTCTCCAAGAATTTGGTACCACGGGTGTAGGGTTCCCTAGGGAAGTGTCACATAAAAGCTTTGCCTCCGAGTCACCCAATGGTACCCGGTCCAGCACCAGACTACTATCAGCCACTTCAGCAGCTACATTTTCAGAAATCTGATCTCTAGCCATGTCTGTAAAATCAATGTCTGTGCTGCTCAACATGTTCACACTGTGTCTAGACAGAGCATCTGCCACAACATTGTATTTTCCTGCAACATGCCTGATGTCTGACGAGAACTCAGCTATGAAGCTTAATTGTCTCTGTTGTCTAGCGGGTCCTGGCTCAGATATTTTGGTTAAGCTGAAGGTGAGCGGCTTGTGATCGGTAAAAATGCTGAATTCTCTGCCCTCCAAGAAGTACTTGAAATGCTTAATGCCCAAATAAATAGCTAACAGCTCTCTGTCATATGTGCTGTACTTCTGTTCTGCAGTTTTAAGTTTCTTGCTCAGGAAAGCTAAAGGTTGCCAATCTCCCTTAATCTTCTGCTCTAGAACAGCACCAATGGCAGTATCTGAAGCATCAGTTGTAAGGGCTATGGGTGCTGCTGGGACAGGGTGGTTCAGCATGGTGGCACTAGCTAGCATCTCCTTGGCCCGATCAAAAGCACCATCCATGTCATCAGACCATGAGATCTTTCTAATGGATTTACTCTTTTTCCCAATGGCTTGGTACAGCGGAGCAAGAACATTGGCAGAATGTGGTAAAAATCTATTATAAAAGTTAATCATTCCAACAAATTCTTGCAACCCTTTGATGTTCATGGGTTTTGGGAACTCCCTGATAGCTTGTACCTTTTGGTCAAGGGGACGGCTTCCCTGCTGTGTAATATGATGACCTAGGAAATCAATCTCAATGCAACCAAACTGGCACTTTGCAGGGTTTACCACCAATACCTTCTGTTCTAGTCTGTCAAACAGAATTTTTAGATGCTTCAAATGCTCAGTCTCATTCTCACTAGCTACTAACAAATCATCGATATAGGTGAACACAAAAGGAAGGTCTCTGCAGGTGACATCCATCAACCTCTGGAATGCCTGAGCAGCATTCCTGAGGCCGAAAGGCATCCTCAAGAACTCAAACAACCCAAAAGGTGTTATGATTGCTGTTTTAGCTATGTCTTCCTGTGCCATGGGGATCTGATGGTAGCCCCGGACCAAATCAATCTTTGAAAAAATGGTTTTCCCAGACAGGTGTGCTGAAAAGTCCTGTATGTGAGGGACAGGGTACCTATCTGGGAGTGTGACCTGGTTGAGCCTCCTATAATCCCCACAAGGTCTCCACCCTCCTGAACTTTTAGGGACCATATGTAAAGGCGAGGCCCATGGGCTGGAAGAGGGTCTGATGATGCCCAGACTGACCATGTTGGAAAATTCTTTCCTAGCTACCTTGAGCTTATCAGGAGGTAACCTTCTAGCCTTTGCAAACAAGGGAGGACCATGGGTGGTGATAAAGTGCTCTACTCCATGTTTGGAAAAGGGTTGGTGGAACTGAGTTGTTGTAATGGCATAAGTTCATAAGTCCACTACAATGCCCACCGTTACCATTGCTGTCACAATCTTTCGATCTAGCCAGGCAACTGACACGACCTTTCCCTGCTGAACCATTTTATCTTCGCCTCTATATCATTTATTAAGTACATATAATATTAGTAGTGTTTGTTTGTTTGTGTGTGTATGTGTGTATACTAATGTCTGTGTGTGCTTGTGATAAGTTTTGTGTGTCTGTCAGTATGTTTCTGAGTGGGCAGGGTTTCATACAGGATTTTTGGTTTGGGGGAGAAGAAATACCCCCGCAAGGATCCTAGTGGAGGCATGTTCTGTGCTACATGCCAGAATTGGGGGAAGCATTGGGTCAAGGGGTGCTTGGACAACCAGAGGCATAGTTGACTGGAACCATGCTAGTGAAGTACTGAAGAAGCATGCAGACTCCCAATGGCACAGAGATGCTGCAGCTGTTGGTGCCATGGCACAGCAAGTAGAGAGTGGGAAGTCTGTACTTGAGCTCCAGTGTTCAGCTGTTGCACAAGAGGCTGCTGAGCATAGACAGAGAAATCGGTGTGTGTTACTCAATCTGTTTAGAGCAGTCTACTTTCTGGTCAAGAATAAAATTCCTCATATGAGTGTTTATCCACATTTGATCCAGCTCCTAGTTGCCAATGGGGATAAATTACTTGAGCAACATATCAATGAAGACCCATCTAATGCCCAGTACACTTCCAAGTTCAGCACTGCATCACTGATTGAAGCCGTTGAGACATGGCTTGACAGAAAGCTGATAGAAAGCCTGAAATCCAGCCCGTTCTTCTCAATTCTAGCAGATGGGAGTCAAGATATTTCCACACAGGAGGAGCTATCGATTTGTTTCCGGTGGCTTGTGGATGGACACCCAGAGGAACACATTTTGACGATTCTTCATCTCAAATCCACTGATGCTGAAGAAATTACACATGCTCTAACTTCCTTCATCAGTGAGAAGAATCTAGATTACTCTAAACTTGTTGGACAAGGGTATGACGGTGCTGCAACATTCTCTGGTTGCAGAAGTGGAGTGCAAAGAAGGATGGGGGTGCATGCAGCCCATGCTCTCTACATCCACTGCTCCTGCCACAGGTTGCAGCTTGCTTCCATGCAAGCAGCCGAGTCTGTTGCTACCGTGAAAAAGATGTTTGGCACAATGGCCAGCTTGTGGAAATTGTTTTATTATTCCCCCAAAAAAGCAGAAGCTCTGAAAAATGTGCAGTCAGTCCCTAAATTTTTTCCAGAGCTGAAAGTAGTCAAACCAAGCCAAACAAGATGGCTATCTCATGAGGGATGTGTGCGAGTCATTCGCAAGGAGCTTCCTGCTCTGATAACTACTTTGCACATGCTCTATGAAGATTGTGGTGACACAGAAGCATATGGCATAGCGTTGGTGTTGGGTGGAGTGGCCACTATCATTCTGCTATCATCCGTGCTTGATCTTCTTGCTAAGCTCAATTGCTTTATGCAAAGCAAGGCAACTGATTTCAGCAAGTTGCCAATCATCCTTGAAAGCATCGTTTCACAGCTGAAATGCCTCAAGAATGAGGATGCAGAATGGTGTTCTCTGGTGGAAACAACTGTTGACATGCTTGCTAGTGAACATGACATCACATGCAGGAGGAGTTCAACTTGAACTGGCAGTGCAGCTGCCACATCAATGAGTGAGTACCGCAATTCAACAGCTATTCCATATATTGACAAATTGTTTCCAATATAAATGGCCGTTTTACTGATGGTGCTGTGGAGCTACTTGTCTCCTCATCGATCCTTGACCCTGCTTCGATGCCAACAGAAGATACTGCTCTTCAAGAGTATGGCAATCCTCAACTGCAAACTCTAGTTAACTTCTATGGGAAAGAAGCAACTGTAGAGTTTGATGGTGAAACCTTCACTTCTCCACCTCTCGTGGATGGAGAAGAAATCTTTGCTGAGTGGAGAGTTTTTAAGAGAGTCTTGGCACAAGAGAAGAAGAAAATGATGGATAAAAAGAAACTAAGTAAACCACCCACTCTACAGGATATGAAGACAGAGATGGAGCTTTCAGGAGCATACAAAGAGATCTTCCCAGAGATTTTCATGTTACTGGATATTTTGCTAACTCTTCCAATTGCAACAGCTACTGTTGAACGTTCTTTTAGTCGGATGAAGATTGTGAAGACACATCTTCGAAATAGACTAAGTGACATCAACCTTGCTAGGCTCATGCGAATCGCAATTGAAAGGCCTGAACTGACTTCAGTAGATTTTAGTGCAATTTTGGACATATTCAAGGAGAAAAATCGTCGTATTGCTTATTACTATAAATTACTATAATGTTAGCAAAATGTCAATGTCAATGTTGCACTATGACATCATAATTTTTGAAAATCCTGTTGGGATATCCCCCCTCCCCCCCTGTATGAAACCCTGGTGGGTGTGTACTTGTGTCTGTGTGTTATTTGCTTGTAATATGTGTTTGTGTGTGTGTCTATGTGTGCTTGTGATAACTGTTTATGTGTATGTCGGTGTGCATGCATTTTGGTATGATTTATTTTATGTATAGGTCTCTCTTACACCGTGTGTGAGCGGGTGGTAATACCTCTGTGAAAGGGACGGCTTCTTTTGAAGGTCGGGCAATCCTTTCCTGTTGGTTCGTATTGTTCCACAACCGTAAATACCTCTCTGTTCTAGTTACACTAGTATTTGTAAGATGTAAAATAGTTGTCAAAGTAGACGTGGTAATTTTTGTGTTGGAGTGTCTCCGTAAGGTGTTTTACCACACTTGCCCCCAGGCCCTCTTCAACTCTACCATCCTTTTTGTCCAGTATATATATCGAATTGAATAAAATATCCATTGCAGCTTTCTGCCAGTACCCAAACTTTGATACCTCTCTTGGTAGGTTTCACTGGTAGGTACTGTTTGAGAGAAGAACGTTCTTGAAATTTTATCATTGCCTCGTCTACAGCAACTTCCTTACATTTCTCCAAACATTTTTGTATAGTTGTATATAATTGGTCGAACTTTACTAAGCCTATCATAATGTGGGCTACTTCTTGAGGTTAGTTTCATGTTGTCTACGAAATGGAGATATCGTGAAATTTCTCTGAATCGATCACGGCTGATTCGGTCAGCGATTGGTGAAAATCTCAAAGCATCCGACCTCCAATAGTCGGACTAATGGAAGGTGGTTTATCCCCATCAGAATACAAAAGCCCAAATAAGCTTTAATTTCTTGTTCTGTTACTTGGCTCCATCTTTCGAACTTTTCTCCCATTACCTGTTCTGCATATTTGTTAGTTTCTCTCACCATAATATCCAGCATCTCATTAGTAGAGAAAAACAGGGTGACTCAGGAATTTTTATGGTTGGTCCCACAGGTGATGAAAATGGCTTGATTTCTGACATTGGTTGTCCAAGAGGCAGGCAGATTCGGTGAAGATGTTGATACCACTGCAGGCGCAGAGCTGGATGCTGATAAGGCAGGAATTGAATGCGTGTTGGGTAGATGGTTGTGGAATCTCAAAGATGACACTAAAGTGACAAGTGAGTGTTGTACATAATCTGATATGAACACATTATAAATGTAATTTTATCAAATGTATTCTCATATTCTTTTCACCTTTGGTAGTGCACTTCCATAGGATTACCTTGATGTGTCAGGGAAATTTACCCTCTACCTTCTAAAGGCCTTCCTGCCTCTACTAATAATGATAATACTGTTCTGGGTAGCTGATCCCTTTAGCTCCATGGGTAATTCCTCGAATGCGCCTAGGTCCCTAAGTCTGGCTAATCCTTGCCTAGTTCACTAGCTCCTTAATAGATATATCTAGGTTATACATAGATACTACAATATCATAGTCGAGTGTTCAGTCTATTTCTCTCCTAGATTCTCGAGTCTCATCTCTCTGGCATTTAATAGCCAGGTTCTTTTATACCAACTAACATGTTATAAATACATTACTCAGTTCATTCCTAATATGGATACAAATATAATTATACACTGTAAAAAATTAAGTGTGCAACGCACACTAAATAGAGTGTGCTGTGCTGTCGCTATACGCACACTCATTTTGAGTGTGCGTTACACACTCAATATTGAAGCGTGCATAACACGCTCTTTATAGTGTGCAACACACACGGTGTGTATACACACCATTACACACCATTATCAGTGTGTATTACACACCATTACACACCATAATCAGTGTGCATTACACACACGTTATCAGTGTGCATTACACACTAAAATCAAGTATCACCAAAGCCGTAGCAGAATGATTTCAAAGATTTTTACAAACTAAAATGACAAAGTTAACAATATACAGGAATCATGATTATAATTATAGTTACAACAGTGAGGCCATAAAATGTTTAACAGTTATCGATGTTTTATATAAAGGGAACTTAAGGATGAGCACTTCCATAAAAGCATAAAAATTAGAACGCCCTACAGAATATTGTATATTAAAAATTAAAAAATCTGACATTAAACAAAACGGAATATCCTGAAAACATTAAACTTCAGTAACAATTTTTTGGTCCGCAATAATGAAGGCTTGTGTGGCCCTCTCAATGCTCCCCATCGCAAGCACATATGGAGCAAGGTTACTGACTTCCATAATAACCGAGTTAACATCTGCACAACCCTGAGTAGAGAAAAAGATATCATGGTCAAGCAATTTCATCAGTAAGGAAAAGTGACATGCCATAACAGTGTCTATGCACAGAGACAAATAACAATGTAATGATCCACGGGGGGAATTGCCCATAAACATTTACCTCATAAAGGAATACCACTCTGTCAGGATCAGATTTGCTTTGGGCATCTGGTAGCAGAAGAGGTAAAATCCACAGAGCAAGAAGCGTATTATTCCCTTGTATCCCTGCACCAATAGTAGACACATAATCCATAATATGTATTTGGCCCCCCCCCCCCCCCACCCACTTTATTTTAACCTTCATCACACTGCAGACCATGTAGAACATCATAAAGGCGTGTCTTGTCTTGCGATTCAATGTTTCCTTGTTGTATGATTGCAGGAATTTGGGATCTCCAACGTTCCTTTGCAAGATCTCTTAATTTCTTGTCGTTCATTATAAGCTGCATTTCCACCATCAGCTACAAAAAGTACCATGCTAGCATGAGTCAGCAGAAGGGCAAGCACTACCAAGAAATTATATACTAACAATACAGACAATCACCAAAATTAATTGGTGTTCTGGATAGAAATTGTGACCTGATAAGTGACTTACTGTCTCAGCTTCTTGCAGGAATGGAAATCTTCAAAAGATATCATCAAGAACTGGATTATGTTCCGTCATTTCTGCCCGCCGCATGGCAAATGAACGCTTAATAAGTTCTTCTATCACCAGTTTATTCCGGTTCTTTTTCTTGAATTGCACCTGTAAAATGAGTGCCATTTATTAAGTTCTAGGTGAATTCTTTTTAAACCTACCTGGAGAATTTTTATGTGTCGCTCATAACTTACACTGTCCTCCCCAGGTAATGGAACTAAGTGACTCATGGATTTTTTAATTCCAGGCGATTTCGTGATAGTTATAAGAGCACTTTATAAGTAAATGCATGCGGTGACAAATTACCAGAAATTGATAACAGGTTGCATAAACCCAGTGTCATACAAAGAGATGCACAACACAAACACAATGTCAGTTCAAACAGGTGCACTATATGTGCATTGACAGGTACACCACACAAACTCATGTTGTACAGACAGCACAAGTAACATATATCCATATATTGCCCACAAGAATGTAAAAGAGGTTACACACAAGTTTACCCTTTGGTTTAGATGGTGTTAATCTCGGTTTTTTATCACGTCGGAATTCTTTGAACCTGTTTATCAGGCTCCGTACCACAACATCCTGTAAAACACAGCATGTACAAGGCAAGAATCGGAAAAAGTAATAACTTACGTAACGATTTCCAATTTTGGTCTTGAAAAAAGGGTACTTTTCGACTACTGAACGGGCCACACATATATAGTCTTCTCCGATCAGGGTAACATTTGAACCGAAGCATAGATGAAGCCACCTCAGATATAAATCTTTGTTTTGGCTTCAATGACAACTTCCCAGCAGCAAGGGCACCTTCGAGTTGGTGTTGGTAATGTTTTGGGAGAGGAAAGGGATCTGGTAGGGGAATGGCATATTCTGCCGTCTTTAGAACTTTGGACTTCATCCACAGAGTAGATTACAAGAAAGGTAATCATTATGCTTACCAAGAAACTTCCAGCTAGTTAAATATGACACAATTCATTATCGAGAAAAGAGTGACAAGTTAATCATGTTGACAATTGAAGCACAATACCTGCTTTTTGTTGAAACCTGTCGAGTTGAGTTCCAGGGCAGCATCATAAGCAAGCTTATCATTAACCTCACCATTAGCATCACAAACATCGTCACTGTCACTGTCCAGTGTGGGAAGGTGCTCTTGCGGAAACCAAATATAGAAAGAGGTAAGGTATTCTCACTTTTGCATCCAGAAGAACTGTGGGAGTACTGTGACTGTTCCATCTGTTCCATGGATATTTGCTAAAAAATAACCAACAAAGACTATTGTAAGCAAGAGAACTTATATTTCGTGATCACTCGAAAAAACCCATTAATGAAAAATTACCGCTCCAGGACTTACTTCGTCAGCTTCTGCTACAACTGCCTTTAGCTTGTCTTTATCAAATACCTCACTATCACTTTCTAGGTCCACATACTCCTCAAATTTTTTGTTGTAACGTTCAAAAGTAACGCTGCAGGATCCAGATTTTATCCCGAATGTCTGAATAAAGTGCTTAGTTAAGAAGTCAATATCTTCGCCAATTCCTTCAGGAATATTAAGGATTTTTTTCCGTTCCAGGTAGGACACTAAAACTTGCTTGGAGGCATTCATTGTCGGCTTCAACTAACAGCACGCGGCTAGCTCGAGTGCACGATATGGTCACGTGAATTGGTAGAGGATTACATGTTTTCTCATTAACGCGAGAAAAATTGCTGCCCGAACTAACAGTGATGGAAGCTGCTTGTGTTAGAGTGGAAACTTCGAGAGGTGGTGAGTTCATACTTAAATTGTAAAGCGCACGCTAGCAAGTGATCGTTTTGGCCGATCACTACAGATTCCTGGAATTGTCCACTCTGCAGCTGGTTTGGTGCTCCAACAATGAAAGCAGTTGTGTGCCACATTGGAGCAGTTCATGCCCAAAATGCAGATTTTCACATCTGTTGTGGTATATCTGGGTGTTCTAGAACTTACAATAAATTTCAGTCCTACAGGCAGCATTTATATCGGAGACATGAGGAGCATTGGATAGTATTATCGTCGATCCAGCAGTTGAAGAAGCCGGCCAGAATGATGGGTATGGTCATACAACTTCTCAAAGTGGTGATGCTCCAAGTGAGCCAGAAGGCAGCTTCCCTTTGTGTAGGAAACAAGCTGGACTATTTTTACTAAAAGAAAGTATCACAGTCCGACCTTGAGTCACTCATAGGTGACATATCGACCATTGTGGAGTTGACTGTGAATCATTTGGAAGATAGAGTTAGATTGCAACTGGATGGCATGAGTATTGGAATGAATAATGAACTACGGCAAGTTTTTCATTCCCCTCAACTCATTAGCATTTTTCAAGGATTGCAACCAGAATTCCGGCTTAAAAATTTCATTCGCGAGAACCTGAAATTGGTGGTGAGTGTATTATTAAATCTAAAGATATCTACTCTTCAATGCATGTCTCACTTGTGTACGTTTAGGTTCCTACAGAGAGAAAATTAGGCAACAAGGTGGTGAGTGTCACTAGAAGAGGCAGGAAAATGTTTAAGAAAGTATGGGATTATGTTTATGATGTGCCTCTGCTCTCTTCACTCAAACAACTTTTGTCGGATCCCTTTGTCCTTGATGAGGTAATATTGTATCAATAGTTAACCAAAAAATCAGACCAACATCTGCTTGTTGGGTCCCAAGGAGTGGCCAGTATATATCATACAAGCAACCCATCTCTGTGTAACAGTTGAATGGTTGTGTCCTTGATGGTCACTCCACTGTGCAATCAGCTTGCCTGTGAATAGCAGCCAACTTGTTGGTCTATATGTCCTGAATAGTTTTAGTTACATACCACAGTTCTTATTCATATATAACCCCAACTCTTCCCGTCTTCAATATGCATAGGTCTTGAGAGGACATTGCTACCAAGATGGATTGTTAGCTGACTTTTGTGATGGTAGTGTGTATAAGAAGCATAGCCTCTTTTCTACTGAGTTTCATGCACTGGAGATTATGGCCTACTATGATGATGTAGAGGTGTGCAACCCTCTGGGATCCCGAACCAAGAAACCAAAGCTAGGTATGTATAACGTATATTCTGTTATGAACATTATAACATAGAGTTAATCTACAGCTCTGTTCTACTACACATTGGGAAATATTTCGCCAAGGCATCGGTCCTCATTACGAGCCATTCAACTGTTTGCTGCTTTGAAATCAAATACCCTTAAAAAATATGGCTGTGACAGAGTTCTGGAGTGCGTCATGGCGGATATCAGATCACTGGAAGGGGTATATAAATATGACTGTGTCATTGTGTTTTCAGAAACTAAATGAGGTGATTTCCCTCCCCCACCTCCAGAATCAATTTTACAGTGGGCTATCAAAACTAACCCCTTTTTTCAAGGTTTTAGAGTGCATTATATAGAACAAATAGACAGGCATCTTATCCGAATGGGCACAGGTTCACAGCTGTTTGGGTGTATCTTGATCAGAGATGAATAACGTGAAGCTTGGTCTGAGGCTGTTGAACCATCTTGCATATATTTTAAATTCATGACTATTCCATGAGTTACATTTATAATCTACAGAATGAAGGTGTAAAATTTGAGATTGAGAGATGCCAGTATTCATTTAGAGGCATACTAACCCTTGTCCCTGCGGACAATCTGGCAAGTCAGTATTTAGGACGGTACAAAGCTCTCAATGCTGCATTGCGGAAGTGTCGAAACTGCTTGGCAGTCAAAGGGACCATGCAATCTCAGGTATGTTATATGTTGGGGAAAGGGAGTTTGTGTGTGGAGGAGGGGTAAAGCAAACTCATGAAGTCTCTTTGTGGCTACAGTTTCTTTCAGAATCATTTCAAACAAGAGACAGGGAAACACATGTCAGTCACTGTTCATCATTGGGTGGTGTCCTCCATGACTACAACTTTTGGAATAAGCAGAGATTCTATCCTGAACAGTTCCAGTTGAACACTCACCTAAAGCATATTGTATATGCACGCCATCCAATCTTTTTGACCACACTGTTTTAGGACGATACCAAGTTCCCTCATTGCCACTCCTTCTTTGTACCTCCCAAATATTACCTTGTTGAAACTTTGTACAATACATTACAGAATTATTTTTCATGATCGTTTATGAATGAAATTGTGCCAATATCAATGTCCTTTAAAGAATATTGAATTATGATGTTGGAGAAGGAGGGACAAAAAGTAATGAACTGAGGGGGGAGCACTCCATGAAGGAGCATAAGTGAATTATGTTCCCCAAGTTCTCTTTTATAGGAGCTACATAGGAATGTTCCAATGCGCTACATGTCCTAGGAGAAAATGGGTTGACACACTAAAACTCACAAGGGTAGTGTGCACTGCCAGCTAATGTCATATCCACCGTCGTATCCAAGAAAATATATAAGCTACTTTTGAGTATTACAACAGGCCCTAAACATGTGTCAGGTAGTTGTATATAAGGTGTAAATCAAGTGTTAATTTGTTGATTAAAATAAATTGTCCTATTTACATATTCTAAAGTGTTCTCTACACACTCAATGATCTAAGAAGTGTGTGGTGCACATTCTTAATTAGCAATTAGGTGTGCTAGAGTGTATATAGCGCACTACTTACAGCAGCACACCTATGGTGTGCTAGGGATTTAGTGTGCACTACACGCTGTAGTTTTTACAGTGTATAACTATTCAACTATCTAACAATGTCCATTATTCTTCTGTGTCAGGGATTTAACAATGTCCCTTGTTCTTCTGTGTCAGGTAGTTTCCTGTGTTGACGACTCTGTGGTTTGGGCTGACATAAGAGTTTGTGGGTGTGTAGGTAATTTCCCTGACATGATGCATGCTCTGGACTAGTAATAGAGGCTCGATTAGAAGGCTCGTTTGACGATGTACATACATGTAGCGTAAACAACCAATTATCAACCAGTCAAATATCCTAAAGTCAAATATCCGAAAGTGCGCTGAGGAAAGTGGGAGTGTTGGTGTGAAGAAGCGTGGGAGAGTTTGTTTTTAGGCTCTGTTTGCACTGCGTTAAGTTTTTTCAGTGATTTATGGAGCTATATTCTAGCTCTTCTACCCTTTCATTTCATAGAGCTCTATGCCTCGGAAGGGTGTGAGAAAACGCTTGTCTAGGCGAAAATCTCAACCATCGCCGTCATCATCTAGCAACCCAGCTCCTAGTCCATTAATAAAGCGGGAAAAATGGACTGACCAGCAAATGGAAGCAGCAATGAAGGCAGTTGAAGGAGGCCATGGGATACATAAAGCAGCTGGCGATCATGGAGTTTTTGTATCCACTTTGCAGAATCGAGTAAGTGGCAGAGTAAAACATGGTGACAAACCGGGCCCTAGGCCACATCTTGTATCAATAGCTGCCTGTTTGATGTTTTCTTCCAACGCTTTTCAACAAATCTAAAGGACTACTTAGCACTGACATTGGCATAGATATCAGCATCCTCCCACCTTGCCAATCTAGTCTCAAAATACACATTCAAAGAGCAAACATCCAATCATACATTTGGTGGAGAGCACTGATCAAATCTCCACAAATTCTATCTCCATTGAAACATGGTTGGGTCTTAGAGCAAGGCTCACTGCGTTTCCAGTGAACTCACAATGAGATGATGCCAACTGACCTAGAAGAAATCCTGGTTAGCTGCCAGCAGTCAAACCAAAATGAAGATGAAGATGAAGAGTCACCAATACGTAGCTATGAGGATACATACTACGAATCAGACTAAGTTTGAATGCATCCATGACCACATCATATAATTTTACAATGAAGATGACCTTAAAATGGATAAATTGTTTTCTAATGAATTCATTGACCCAAAATTAGTTAAAATTGATATTTCACATGGTTTTTTAAGAACCTATTTATACCTAGTTGCATCTTTGATCAAATGAGCAATAGCTCTATTATCTACATTTATCATGTGGAAATGTTACCACATATTTGAAAGTGGTTGTAGCTGATCCTCTGCCAAGGCTCTTAAAGCAGCAACCACAAGCTAAAAACGGTGTCAATAGTCTTTCTGAGGGTTTTCAAGCATTCAATCGCTTCAGTGACTTTGTTATAGGCATCATATATATCTTGATCCTGCTTCTGAAGTTTTGAAGCAAGTATTTTTACTTCATGAAGAACATTCTTGGTGATTATAAAAACAGCAAGAGTTTGAAAAGAAGAGAGAGCAGCTTTCAGACCTTGTGCTTTCACTCTTGTCTCAGTATCCCAATTCCAGCTCCCATCTGATGCTAAATTTGGGTAATCAGTAGGACACAAAATGTCATCTAAGAAAGTGATAAGTGGCTCATACATTTCAAGAAACATTTCAAAGCATGTATGTCTCTCCACCCATCTTGTCTTACACATTCCTGGAAGCTTTCTTGCTTTTGAAGAAGGCAAGAATTCATTGACTGTAAGTTCAAAAAGGTTTCGTCTCTTAGGGCCGTGAGCTAAAAGAGGTGTGTTTCATTTATAACTAAAATCAAGTTTCATTCCTGAACAAGACATGCTCTGGCAATTGAAAGATTAAGGCAGTGTGAGTAGCAGTGTGTGTACAGAGCTAGTGGGCTGAACTCCTTGACTTTAGATTGAACTCCTGCAATGCCGGTTGACATCACAGATGCTCCATCATAAGCTTGCCCTCTAATTCTAAAGAAACTGAAGGACTAGAAACTGTTTCAAGAATCTTTCTTGAAATGGATGAAGCATTGGCTCGGTCCAAGTAGACAAAGCTAATCAGGCACTCCTTGATATGAGGATCAGTGGGGGAGGACATATCAACATACCTGAAGCACACAGAAAGAATCTCTTGATTAGAATGAGGATCTGTGGCTTCATCAGCAATTATGGTGAAGGACAAATTTTTTCTCGGAGCTATTCAGTTATATGCTCTCTAATTTTAGATGCATATATGTGAATAACCTCATTTTGAATGGTCTTGCTGGTATACTTCGCGTTCCTTTTAGGTGTTTGTGTAGGAGGTTATCTGTCTTGGCCAAAAGCTGAAGTATGGCTACAAAATTGCCCCTGTTGAGATCTTCATCTGAGTGGCCTCTGAATGGTAGTATTTGCTTTGCCAAAAACTCTACAGCCAAAACTAACTGCTCTATATGCTTGTTGCTTGCTCTGTTTCAATAGCCTTGTATCTATCCTTTCATCTGGTTGGTTAAAATTTCTGAGAAAAAGGTCTACCCTCTCAGCTGCACGGCAATGCATTTGAGTCTGATCATGGCATACAAGTACACCATCCTTGCCAAGTGCTTTTGAGTATGGTTTCTGGTATGGGGACAAAACTAACAAACCAGAATGATTGCCAACTCCAGAAACACTGCCTCTACCCGGCTGCTCTGGAAAAACTATACAATATCTGCAAAGACCACCTGCAAGAACAGTGCTGTATGAAAGCCAAGGAAATTGTACTAACCACAAGCTGGAAGGATACACTCCAGGTTTTTCCTACTTTGGTAACCTGATGTGAATGAAGATGATCAGAAGAAGAATGTTTGGAATGATGAGAAAGACATTGCATCATCTGGGATATTATTTGTTAATGACCTAAGCTTATCCCAGTTACCTTGAGCGGCTTCAACTATTGTCCCTAAGTCCACCTGTCCACTAGTTGACGGAACTACACTGAGTGATATAGTCATCGTATCAATTGTTGCTGAGCATAACTGAGAAATAGTAGCTGGCATTGACAAGGAAGAGCTCGATGTAGTGGTTGTTGACTGTCATTGATGGTGATTGAACAAATAAATCTATATCAGTTGATGCACTAGAGTTACCATCATCAGCAGTCATTGACACAGGGATATGGGACCCAGACTCGATTCTACATTAATTAGAAGGCTATTATAAATTGAGCATTCAACTCTTAACCGTTATTGTTCATATACTAGCTGTATATTGTATCTTACCTTTAAAAAAAAGTTGTCAGCTGGGTGCAATCCCTGGGTGATGGCCTCTTTCTACTTCTAGACATGGCAATGTTGATGGCAGATGCAAAATGAACTATATAGCTATTATCATGCACAGCCACATTCCATTTCATTCATATTTAACAGTTTGTAGTTTAACCAAAGTGTCTATATCTAACAAAGTGTCCAAGTGTCTATATCTAACAAGTGTCTATATCTAACAAAGTGTCTATATCTAACAAGTGTCTATATCTAACAAGTGTCTATATCTATCAAAGTGTCTATACTAACAAAGAAACTGGCTAGTGTTTAGAACGTTATGGGGGGGTTGCAACCCCAGAACCCCCCCCCCCCTGGATCCACCCCTGTTACTATATATATTAATAAGGACACACATGTCCTTATGCATAATTATGGACACACACACACACATAGTTACATGCAACATGTGATCCTATGTATGCACACACATAGATACATGCATCGTATGTCCCTATGTATTTAATATACACACACATAGGTACATGCATCATATGTTCCTATGTATTTAATATACACACACATAGATACATGCATTATAATAATGTCCCTATGTATTTAATACACACACACATAGATACATGCATTGTATGTCCCTATGCATTTAATATTTAATATACACACATAGATACATGCATCATATGTCTCTATGTATTTAATATACTCACACATAGATACATGCATCATATGTCCCTATGTATTTAATATACATACACATAGATAGATGCATCATATGCCCTTATGTATTTAATACACACACATAGATACATGCACCATATGTCCCTATGTATTTAATATACACACACATAGATACAGAAGAAAGAGAAGAAGATCAGAGAAGATGGACAATGATGATGCACAGCATGGCTAGAACTACAGTGGGGCCTCATGTGTCACCCAGTTACGACAGACTGATGCTGAGAATCCCTCAACTACCACCAATGAAGGAAGATGACCAGGACATTGCAGCTTTTCTAGCCAAATTCCAAAGACACATGGAAACATTTGAGGTGACTCAGGGGCTGTGGCCGGGACATCTGTTCTTAGCATTAAACAAAGAAGCATTGGAGTTGATAGACTTGATAGAACCATCGGACAGCAAAGTTTATGCCCGGGTAAAGGAGCACATTTTCTGGTCACGCCAGATACATATCGAAGGCAACTGGCCGAGCTCAAGAAGATCAATTCAGATTCCTGGGTGATGTATCTCCATAGGAAGCAGAGACTGGCAGCACATTGGACAGCAGACTGTGAAACTCCACAGCAGGTTCGGGACAAATTTCTGGGAGAAGCGCTGCTGCAGGAGATGCCCCACTGGCTCTCCACATTGGTTAGAGACCGGTACCCCACCTCAGCTCAGGAGATAGGGCAGCTAGCCGACACTCACCTGGACAACCAGAGGAGCTACGGTGGGGACCTCTACCGAAGGAACTACGTCCACGAGAAGAGTCAGGGGAAACAAGATAGGTAACCCCAAACTGCACCAAGCAAGTGGAACACCAAAAGAGATGGAGGCAGTCACGCCAACACACCCCCCGAGGAGGCCAGAAGAAACTCAACCCAGGAGGATCCTGAGAGGGCCGAAGGCAAGCCACACAAGCAAGACAGATGGGACTAGCCAAGGTATGACCCGGTGAAGGGACCCCGGTGCTTTTGTTGTGGGGAGTACGGGCACATATCCCCCAACTGCCCAAAGAAACCTCAGGTAAACCTGGTTCAGGCCGGACATTAGCAGCCATCTTCCTGGAACTGTTGAAGGAAGACACGTGGAGAGGATGCTGGCTGACCCAGGAGCTTCCAGATCGGTGGTGCAAAGGAAATGGGTACCAGAACACTTAATACATTCACCTAAAATTGCTGTTTCTGCCTTTACAGGTCATGAGGAGTTTCTCCCAACGGCAACTGTCCGACTCTCAGTGGGAGGCCGAGATATAACTCTGGAAGTTCTGGTCAGAGAAACTCTGCCCTATGATGTTCTACTGGGAGAGGACATCCCCTTTGTGTGGAACCTAGGGGATCACCTGAGACAGGAGAAGGAAGACTTTGTTGGAATGATACAAACCAGAGCTCAGAAACAACGAGAAGAATCTGAGAGAAAGCAGGAGGATGAAGCTATCCGGACCAGCGAGGCCAACACACCACCCATGATTCTGACAGTTATTGCAGAAAGATGACACCACCAGAGACAGGAAAGCTGAGTTCACCCCTGTGCCTCAACAGCTTCCAGAAGAAGAGGTAGATTGGCTGGCAGAGATGGTGTCTGGTTATGAAGAAGGAGACTTCATGCCAGTAGTCCCAAAACCGAATCTATCACAGAAGCAGAAGAGACAGCAGAGGGAACCATTCTCTTCAGTGGTTGATGCAGTACATCCACTGGATGGAGGAAGAGAGAAGCTGAGAGAAGCACAGCTGCTTGATCCAACACTGGCTGCTCCAAGAGAGAAGCTGAGAGAAGCACAGCTGCTTGATCCAACACTGGCTGGTGCAAGAGAGCATGCTGACGCAGAGGTTGGAAATTCCGCTGGAAGGAGGGTCTGTTGTATCGGGTGATTGATGATGATGACCCAGAGAAGGATGACTCCCTAATCCTGCCCGAAGAGTACAGAGAAGCAGTGCTACGGACAGCTCATGCATTGCCTATGGCTGGCCACTTAGACAGAAAAAAGACCACTCTGAGAGTAATTCGGAGATTTTTCTGGCCAGGACTACACCGGGATGTCGCTACATTATGCCAAGGATGTCCCACCTGCCAGAAAACAGCCAAACATAAGCAGATCAAGGCTCCCCTCATTCCAATGCCAGTTATTGATCAACCGTTTCATAGAGTCGCTATCGACCTAGTGGGGCCTTTACCCCGAACTAAAGCGGGTCACCGATATATCCTGACAATCAAGGACTACGGGACCAGTTACCCGGAGGCTGGACAACCAGAGGAGCTACGGTGGGGACCTCTACCGAAGGAACTACGTCCACGAGAAGAGTCAGAGGAAACAAGATAGGTACCACCAAACTGCACCAAGCAAGAAAACGGACAGCAAAACCATTGCAGAGGCTCTTCTCACAGTGTTCTCTCGCTATGGGATGCCCAAAGAGTTGCTGTCAGACTGTGGGTCGAACTTGAACAGCGCCTTGATGAAGGAACTTTATCGACTGCTAGGCATACAATCAATCAATACTAGCCTATACCACCCACAGACAGACGGGATGCTCGAGAGGTTTCACAGCACCCTGAAATCAATGCCGAAGAAGACATTCCAAAAGTTTGATGCCCAATGGGATAAGACATTGCCGTACATCTTGTTTGCCTACAGGGAGGTACCTAGCGAGTCCACGGGGTTCTCCCCCTTCGAACTGTTGTTTGGGAGGCTCGTAAGGGGACCTTTGGACGTCTTGAATGAGAGCTGGGAAGGCTAGCTGACAACGAAAGAAAGTGTCCTGACAAATATCCAGCAAGTGCAGGAGAGATTGCAGCAAGTACACAGCATAGCAGGAGAGATAGAGAAAGTGAGCAAATCGAAAATGAAAACCTGGTATGACAGAACTGCGAGGAGCAGAAGTTTCACCCCTGGAGATCAAATACTTGTCCTCCTGCCAGATGTAACACAGAAGCTGATGGCTGAATGGCAAGGACCCTACACGGTCGAATCTAAACTGACAGATGTGACGTACAAAGTTTGGATGTCCGACAAAAAGAAACAGCTGAGTTTTTCCATGTGAATGCTCTTGCAGAATGGAAAACACCAGCAGCATCGTGTTTGCTGATAGAAACGGGAGAATCCAGAGTGGAACCAACGGAGTTGACAGTGGAAGGATGGGAGAAGAAGAATTTACCCGAGAGACCAAAGATTGACGAACAATTGACTTCTGAGCAGAGACAGGACCTCCCAGAATGGGAGGAGACGTATAAGGAGATGTTCAACCCACAACCTGGAAGGACTGACCTGACAACCATCTCCATACCAACAGGAGACTCCCCACCACTGTATTCACCACCCTATCGGTTGAGCTGACACAGACATGCTGAAGTGAGAGATCAAATCCATGATCTGCTTGAGGCAGGGATCATAGAACCATCCACCAGCCCTTGGGCCTCACCCATCGTGCTGGTACCGAAGAGAGATAGAAGCATCCGACTCTGCGTTAATTATCGAAAATTGAATGCCATCACCAAGCCGGACCCATACCCGATGCCAAGGGTGGACGATCTCCTGGATGGCCTGGGGAAAGCACAATACATCTCTACCCTGGACTTACGGAAGGCGTACTGGCAGATACCAGTGGAGAAGGAGTCACAGGTGAAGACGGCCTTCGTTACTCCGCTGGGGAAGTACCAGTTCACTGTGATGCCTTTTGGTCTGGTCGGAGCCCCATCCGTTTTCCAAAGGCTGATGAACACCCTATTAGCAGATTGCCTGGAATTTGCAGCGGCCTACATGGACGATCTCACCATTTTCAGTGATTCATGGGAAAGCCATTCAAGCATCTACACACCATCATGCTGAAGTTACAGAGAGCAGGCCTAACGGTTAATCTGGGGAAGTGTCAGCTGGGCACTAGGGAGTGTGAATTCCTCGGACATAGACTAGGGAAAGGCCATATCAAACCAATGCTAGGGAAAGTAGAAGCAAAACGGAAGAAGGAAGTCCAATCATTTCTGGGATTGGCAAATTATTATAGAAGGTTTGTCCCCCACTTCTCTACAGTGGCAGCTCCACTGCACGATCTTACCAAGAAAGAAGCACCGGACAGGGTGACATGGACCTCTGAGTGCGAGAAGGCTTTCCAGGAGCTGAAGGATTCTCTCTCATCAGAGGCCATACTCATTAGCCCGGATGAAGGGAAGACCTTCTTGCTTCAAACGGATGCCTCAGGCACTGGACTGGGAGCGGTGCTTAGTCAAGACACTGCAGAAGGAATCGATCAACCAATTGCATACTATTCACGGAAGCTAAAGCCCAGAGAGACAAGATACTCTGCTGTCGAGCTCGAGTGCCTCGCGTTAGTCGAAGGGATTAAGCACTTCCAGATTTACCTAAGCGGGGTACCGTTCAAGATATATACAGACCACAAGGCTCTGGCTTATATCAATAATTTCAAGGATGCTAATTGTCGGCTGACCCGTTGGTCACTTGCCTTGCAACAGTATAGCTTCGAAATTTTTCACAGACCAGGGATAAGCAATGGAAATGCAGATGGTCTGAGCCGCCAGAACTGGGACCCAGAGGACAAGTCGTTCCAAGAAGAAGTAGGGGAGAGTGTCATGGCAGCCCCACCTCGGTCTACCCTGACAACAGCTGCAGATATGCCTCCATGACTACACAGCTGCGGGCCACTGGATGAGGAACAATCCTACTGATGCGCATGCATAATAGATGCACATTAGTCACATCCTGTTATTGATTAATCACATTCCTTAACCAGCTGGAATCCTTAGTAGGATCTCCTTATTAGGTCATGTTTCCTGTAAGGCTGGACTCCGCCTATTAACAAGGAGAGCCCAGCCATCTTAGTTGAGTCTTGTGACATGCTATTGTTTCTAAGTCTGAGCATTGTGTATATATATGAAGAAAATACTTCTTACTGACTTCTCAAGCAGAGAGTGTTATGGTCAGGCACCTGTATTAGTGCCAGAGTAGACTCTCCTTAACTGGCAGAGGCTGGACCATAACAATCTGGCAAGAGCAAAGTGCGTCTTGGCCAGAAAGAAGTTTTGCTTACATTGGTGGCAGCGGTGGGATACTCAAAGAGGAGCATCCCAAATTTCGGTTAGGTCAGGATCTAGTTGGAGGTCCTTAGCCGAGTAGCTATCACAGTATACGGAGAATGGTTCGAGCATTGTGCTTACGGGACCTGAAAACACACTGACCAGTTAGGCTTGTCGTTGTTTTGTTTCCATATTTAAGTTTTATTTATTATTAGTTGGCATTTTGCTGTCAACGACTCTTATTGTGTGTCTGTTGGAGATGTCTCGACCAGGAGAAGACCGCCGGTTGCGTAGCGATGATACACACTAGAGACCCCTGAGAACGTCAAGAACAAGGGAAACTGGACAGATTCATGGATCGTTGGGTGGAGATGGAACGGACCAAAGCTGAGCAAGTGGAAGAGCAAAGGCAGGTGGACGGAGGCATGAGCTGAACAACAGGATAGATGGATCCAAGTGCTGACTGAAGCCACCAGACCCCCTATACCTGCCCCAGTAGTAGTTCCCCCTCCCAGGCTGATCATGCAGAAGTTTGTCGAATGGGTGCTTACCTGGAAACATTTGAAGTGACAGCGAAGGTTGGAGAGTGGCCTCGAGCACAATGGAGCGCCCAGCTAAGAAGCTCATTGTCAGGACAAGGTCTGACCGCCTTGTCGAACCTATCTGCTCTAGACCAATTGAACTATGAAGTAGTCAAACATACCCTCCTGGCGACTTACCACATCTCTGCAGACACTTATCGGAAGAAGACATTCGAATATCCTTTTGACTCCAGCAATTCCGACCTCTGGTTTAGTAACTGACAATCTTTCACTCAATGGATTGAATCGACTGGAAAGACAGCATTTAATGCTGTCTTGTATGAACTGGCCTTGACAAAATTACCTAGATGGTTAGAGGTCCAAATGAGGAATTTGCAACCAGAGACATTCGAAGACCTTACAGAAGCTGTGTCGAGGTATCTTGGTAACCAGCGAAGAGAAGTAGATCCGAGGAGACCTGAACGAAGGGAATGTTCCAGCCCGGCCCAAGGCCCAGCAACACATCAACAAGTCGAGACCTACGGAAGAGAGAAGCAGTAATTGGAAAGCCGAAGACCGGAAACAGATCGAGTGTTTCAGATGTGGACGGAAGGGCCATATCAAGAGAGATTGTCGCGTCAAGCTGGAGGAACAAACCTTGTACGTGTACAAGAACACTTGCCCAAGTGGACAAGATCAGTCAAGATCAATGGGAGTCCCGTCCTTGGTCTGATTGATACAGGCTATACAAAGTCGTTGTGCACCCCAGATGGATCAACCCAAAGGATTATTTGTCGTGGAAGATCCCCTATCACACTGCCAGCTCAAGGAAAGTGCTTTTCCCAGCTGCAAAGATCACATTGACTGTGGAAGGAAAGGACCACGACATGGCTGTGGGAGTATCAGAGCACATCACAGTGGATATGTTAATGGGACACGATGTTCCCCATTTAAAAAAAATTCTGAAGGAAGCAATAAGGGAGGAAGACTCGATTCCACCATCTCCCGACGTAACCAAATCATGTATGGTGATGACACGTGCCCAGGAGCAAGCAAAGAGCGAGCTTGCAGCACGAGAACAGCTGGAAAAAGAGCGAGACCAGCCAGTCACACATACATTAGACCCGGTTGACATTGTAAGTAAAGCGGAAGATGACCCAAAAGTTACTTCAGATGACCAAAGGATGGATTCTAGTGACATGAATCTGGAACTACTCTAGCTAAATGAGATAGAAGCAGAACAGCAGAGCAGCTGAAGCTGGCCCAACAGACGGACTCCACGTTGGAGAGGATTCGTGAAAAGGCAAGCAAGGAGAACAGCCCCTACTTTTGGAAGGATGGGATTCTGCTTCGGAAACCGTACCAGGACCAAGGGAAGGATCTGGTGGTTGTCCCGCAGTTGGCTCGGACCAAAGTGTTGCAGTTAGGGCACAACTCAATGGTGGCTGGACACTTCGGTCCAGAGAGAACATTGGAGGCGATTCGTCGGAGGATGGATTGGCCTGGCCTGGCAAGAGACGTAAGGGAATTGTGTATGTCTTGTCCTGTGTGTCAGAAAGCAAAACCAGCTGTGTTAGCCAAAGCACCTTTATACCCCATACCCATTTTCACCGAGCCTTTCCAACGCATAGCGATGGACATTTTTGGCCCTTTGAAGAAGTCTAAATCCGGTAACAAATATATCTTGGTTGCCATGGATTACACCACAAAGTGGCCAGAAGCCTATGCCTTGAGAAACAGCAGTGCTGAAACTGTGGTGAATATCCCTAATAGATCTGACAGCCAGGGTAGGAGTTCCACAGGAGCTCTTAACAGATAATGGGACAAATTTTATGTCGAAAGTAGTTAAACAATTTTGTGAGACTACGGGGGTACACCAGATTAGGACTTCCCCATACCACCCGTAAACGTTTTAATTCTACCCTTAAAAGGCTTTTACGGAAACTGACACAAAGCAGCAAGGTTGAGTGGGATAAGTGTTTGCCTTTCATCATGTGGGCTTACCGTGGTAGTGTGCATACCACAACAGGTTCCCCTTATAAGTTACTGTTTGGCAGAGACATGAGAATGCCTATAGATGAACTTGTGAGATTCTGGAAATGGAAGGAAGACCAGTGTGAGACAGATGTGACCGAGTACATTGAGGTCATGAGGTCTAACATAGAAGTTGTAAGAGATAGAAGTTGTAAGAGACATTGCTCGAGAGAATGAGGAGAGAGAAAAGAAAAAGCAGAAGTTCCACCATGATAAGAGGGTAGTGGAAAGAAACTTTGAAGTGGGTGATTTTGTTCTAGTGTTTAAGTGTTTAGACCAACCCAAAAGAACAAATTACTCAATGAATGGCAGGGGCCTTTATCAGTCCCAAAAACAATCACAGAAGTGACGTACCAGATAGACACTGGATCCCGTAGGAAGCGTCACAAGACGTTCCACGTAAATGCTATGAAGCTTTGGACTTCACCAGTCTTCCTGACAGAGGAACAGGAAATAGACGACCCAATCGAGTTGAATGAGGTAGAAAAGTTACACACACTCTCTCTCTCTCACAAACAAGCCAACTCAGTCACCAAGCTAAAAGAGGCATACAGGGATGTCATACAGGATGTCCCGGGGAGGACGTGCCTAGTTAGTCATGACATAACCATGGGAGACTCACCCCCAATTCGTTTACCACCATACAGGCTAGCACATACGGCATGGGAATTTCTAAGGGAGGAGATTAAGACTTTATTACACCAAGGTATCATTGAACACTCCAAGAGCCCTTGGGCATCCCCTATCGTGTTAGTACAGAAAAAAGATGGATCCACCCGTATGTGTGTCGATTACAGGAAGTTAAATGCAGTGACTACTGTTGACCTGTACCCTTTACCTCACATTGAAGATTTAATCAATGACATCGGGAGGGCGAGGTACATTACCACTCTAGACCTCACTAAAGGAATTTACCAGGTTCACATGGGAAAAGATAGTAAGGCCAAAACAGCCTTCATTACACCTTACGGGAAGTATCAGTTCAACACCATGCCATTTGGGTTAGTATCTGCCCCATCAACATTTCAGCGTCTGATGGACCACGTGCTGCATGGGTTACACGATTTTACCACTGCTTATCTGGATGACATCCTAATACGTAGTAACACATGGGATGAGCATGTTTGTCACCTAAAGGAAGTGTTGCAGAGATTACGAGAAGCAGGTTTACATATCAAAGAGAGAAAGTGTAGTTTCGCTGTCAATAAGTGTAACTACTTGGGACATATAGTGGGTGGCGGAGAAGTGAGGCCCTTGGAATGTAAAGTTAAGGCAGTGAAAGAATATAGCCAACCACAGACTAAAACACAGGTACGGGCATTCCTTGGGTTATGCGGTTATTACCGTAGGTTCATCCCCACATTTTCCACCATAGCCAACCCCTTGACTGAATTTACCCGGAAACACAAAAGTAATACGGTTGAATGGAGTGAAGAGTGTGAACATTCCTTGAACATTCCTTTAACTTGCTTAAAGAAGTGCTCATTAGTGAGCCAGTGCTAACGCCCCCGGATTGGGCGAGGAAGTTCATCCTACAGACGGATGAGTCAGGCACTGGACTGGGATACATGCTAAGCCAAAGAGATAAAGCTGGAGATGAGCATACTGTAGCCTTTGGCTCAAAGAAACTGCTACCCAGGGAACAAATGTACTCGGCTATAGAGCGTGAGGCTTTAGCGATTGTGCAGGGGGTCAAGCACTTTAGGACTTACCTGCAAGGCACAATGTTTCACATTGAGACTGATCACGACCCTCTCACACATCTTGGAAGCCTGAAAGATGCACACGGAAGATTGGCTAGATGGGCTTTAGCACTGCAGTCTTACCGGTTTACTGTAAGCCACAGAGCTGGTATGGCAAACGCCAATGCTGATGGATTGTCTCATGACCAGGGCTCACAATCAAAGGAAAAGGGAATGTCAGAGAAACACAGGTAGATTCCTGGCTCCTGCAAACCACAAAACGAATGGGGAGAACTTGGCAAACCACACGAATGCAGAGAACGTGGGAAGCTACAAGATATCAACGATCACGAGTTCGACTTCAGTAGGAGAACACAGACAACGAAACTCTTGCGTGGATTCGGGAGTGAGCTCCTGATAGGTTGCCACGAAGTCACCTTGGAGACAAGTGACGTCAAACTGAATTATAAAAGGACTGAACATTGTATACTATTGAGAGAGGGTGTTAAAAAGTGAGAGCTGTCTTTATTGAGTATGAATTGTTATTGAGTAAGAGCACTTGATATTGTCGATTGATTCGTTGTCCTTGGGATATAATAGCACTATACTCTTGCTAATCAGTGACACGGCAAAGGGTGCTGTGTTTGTTGTTTGGTCTGAAGAGAGGTTCTAGCCAGGGAGGTTAAAAGAGGTTCAGGCGTCGGACCGGGAACTTGGATCTGGCAAGAGCAAAGCGCGTCTTGGCCAGAAAGAAGTTTCGGTTACAATCACTTTCGAGTGGAAAAAGGCTATCTTGGAATTGTGTATGCTAAGGAGTACGCTAACTAACCAGAAACTGCATTTCATCTTTTCAGGTCAAGGCTTATTGATGACATGCCAGAGGAGTTTGTTGCACCCAGGCTTGATGCAGCTTGACAGTGGTACACTTATATGAGCAAATTCGTCCATTTTGTGGATCAACATTAGCAAAGGATTTGACTTGTCCAGAGCCTACTGTTCCTAAACCTGGAAGAAAGAAGCAGTCCACTACCAGACTTATTCAACATACATCATCTTTGTCCTCTCAAAATCCGTCAACTTCAAAGAAACGACATTTGGATCAAGGAGAAGCATCTAAATGTCCACTCCAAAACGACAGAGAATCTTCAGTTATTGCAAGATACCAGGACATTTTAAGTCTAGGGGCACTAAAATAACATGTCCTAAGCTACTTGAGGAAGGAAACAAAAATTGAATTGCCGTGTATCGCCTATATGTTTCCATTTAATTACTAATAAAAGCACACCTATGAGTGGTCATTCAATAGTGTCATTTTCTCTACATCAATATTTTTAATTTTATTATTTATCATAAAATTTTGAAAGAACATTCTATGAGTTAGTTAGAAAGCATGAAAAGTGAAATTTGATCATTAATGCCTATGCAGCCTTTTCTTGTGGCACATCAGAATATATGTATTATAGGGTGCATATATAGTTATGTATTGTGTTTCTAATGTAACGGCTACATCTCGAGGTTCAGCAAACCTGAGGGTGATGAGTGTGATGAGTGGCGAGGCTGGCTATTATTTCACTAACTTGGTATATAGGTGCTCTAGGAGGTGGGGCATGTGGCCCTCGGCAACCAGCCCACCCACACCATGTGCATGTGCTCTTGTTCACCTGCAGTGTGGGGCCATGACCTTTATTGAGAACATCTCTGCAATGAAGGAGGCGGAGTTTCATGCAAACATGGGCTATAATTATATGTTGCTGGCAAAACCGATGTAGACCTCCTATTCATGAAAATGATGCAGAAGAGGAGGGGAGAGAGAAGATACAAGTTTTGCAGGTGTCGGCCATGATATTCCACATCTGTCATCCGCTCTAAGGGAGATGTAGGGGGGAGATTCAGGTGCTACTCAGACTAGATGTCATTGCCTTCTAGAGGGAGAGATTGCCAGGCATGCTGGGTAAGAGTAGATCAGGCTGTATGCAACTGGGCAGCAAGTGAGAGGTGTTAATATGCCATTGCAAGTGGAGAGGTTGGCCATTGAAAGTGTTAAAGATGGATTTCTCTGAACTTCGGCGGGGACAATTCCGGCACTTCTTGAATCTAGCTGGTGTGTGCATGAGCATATGCCAATGGTCACACCTTACCTGTTTCTAACCAATTTTCGTTGCTTAGTAGGACCATTACTAGACTTACGGTGCCTACCATACGCCACCTGCACACACAACTATATTATATACACACAGTAGAGGTACACATGAAGGAGGTTTAGCTCATGCAGACAATGTTTTGAAAGTGCATGTTGTGGTGATGTGTACATGTATTCCTGTTGTCAGTTCATGAGGGAGCTGAGCAGCCACTTGCAGGAGCTGTTAGTAGAGGCCAGAGAGTTAGAGGATAAGATGGACGAGTTCAAAGTTAGAATCACCGTGCAAGTCTCCTCAATACTAGCCACACGCTCACTTTCACAGACCACGCCCACCCAACATGAACCCGACCTTATTGACCTTGGTGATGCTAGATCTTCAGCGTCTTGTTGATTTTTGGACATGCTCAATATTTATTGACCTGGTATATATGTTGGCACCAACTAATTAATGATGAAAAACTTAAAAATTTCAACAAATAATTATTACGTGTGACCTGGCTGGTTATAGTATGTCCCACATGATCCTGCCCCGCTCATCCTGTATGACAATGCCCACCCATCCTGTGTGACCATGCCCCACCCCTCCTGTGTACCAATGCCCCACTATTCCTGTGACCACACCCAACCCTTCTCGTGTGACAATGCACTCATCCTATGACCATACCTCACCCCTCTCGTGTACCAATGCCCCACCCATCCTGTGATCATGCATCACCCACCTCGTGTGACTACGTCTCCCTGCTGTATGACCACACCACACCTTGTCCACTTGGAACAAGAGAAGCCTTTAAAATAGGAACCTCATGTTCTCTAGTGGCATCTCACCTGCTCCCCTCTGCTTGTGTCTGTGCTCACACTGCCTTGTGGCGGCTCACCTGCTCCCCTCTGCTCGTGTCTGTGCTGACACTGCCTTGCAATCATCCCTCCAGTTTCTTACTTCTCTCACTAGTGGAGCTGTTGGTTGGTTAGTGTACCTTGGTAATATAAAATTTTGTTATCCCAGCCTGAGCTGGTGTAGCTCGAGCATGAGCAGCAGCCCCCCCCCCCCCCCCCCCCCCCCCCACGAAGCAACAGACAAGAATCACTGAGAGGCATGGCCATTGAACAAGTTGTGAACAAATAATACAACAAAGAATTAATCTGTTCTACAAGTTGAAGGCGAGTCGATTGGTTCTGAAGTTTTTGTTGCGTGTTGAAGTGCAGGCAGTAGGTGTTGCTCCAAGTAGCTCAAGTTCTCTACACCAAGTTCACAATAATATATTACACACATGAATATATAGAACTGTTGGTGAATATTATTATATTACACATATGGTTATATAGAACTGCTGATGAATATTATTATATTACACACATGGTTATATAGAACTACTGATGAATATTATTATATATTACACACATGGTTATATAGAACTGCTGGTGAATATTATTATATTACACACATTAATATATAGAACTGCTGATGAATATTATTATATTACACACATGGATATATAGAACTGCTGGTGAATATTATTATATTACACACATGAATATATAGAACTGCTGATGAATATTATTATATTACACACATGAATATATAGAACTGCTGATGAATATTATTATTATTACACACATGGATATATAGAACTGCTGGTGAATATTATTATATTACACACATGAATATATAGAACTGCTGATGAATATTATTATATTACACACATGAATATATAGAACTGCTGATGAATATTATTATATTGCACACATGAATATATAGAACTGCTGATGAATATTACACACATGGATATATAGAACTGCTGATGAATATTATTATATTACACACATTGATATATAGAACTGCTGATGAATATTATTATATTACACACATGGATATATAGAACTGCTGATGAATATTATTATATTACACACATGGATATATAGAACTGCTGATGAATATTATTATTATTACACACATGGATATATAGAACTGCTGATGAATATTATTATATTACACACATGGATATATAGAACTGCTGATGAATATTATTATATTACACACATGAATATATAGAACTGCTGATGAATATTATTATATTACACACATGAATATATAGAACTGCTGATGAATATTATTATATTACACACATGAATATATAGAACTGCTGATGAATATTATTATATTACACACATGAATATATAGAACTGCTGGTGAATATTATTATATTACACATGGATTATATAGAACTGCTGATGAATATTATTATATTACACACATGGATATATAGAACTGCTGATGAATATTATTATATTACACACATGGATATATAGAACTGCTGATGAATATTATTATTATTACACACATGGATATATAGAACTGCTGATGAATATAATTATATTACACACATGGTTATATAGAACTGCTGATGAATATTATTATATTACACACATGGATATATAGAACTGCTGATGAATATTATTATTATTACACACATGGATATATAGAACTGCTGATGAATATTATTATATTACACACATGGATATATAGAACTGCTGATGAATATTATTATATTACACACATGAATATATAGAACTGCTGATGAATATGATTATATTACACACATGAATAATTATATAGAACTGCTGATGAATATTATTATATTACACACATGAATATATAGAACTGCTGATGAATATTATTATATTACACACATGAATATATAGAACTGCTGATGAATATTATTATATTACACACATGAATATATAGAAATGCTGATGAATATTATTATATTACACACATGAATATATAGAACTGCTGATGAATATTATTATATTACACACATGATTATATTACACACATGAATATATAGAACTGCTGATGAATATTATTATATTACACACATGGTTAAATAGAACTGCTGATGAATATTATTATATTACACACATGGTTAAATAGAACTGCCGATGAATATTATTATATTACACACATGGTTATATAGAACTGCTGATGAATATTATTATATTATACACATGGTTATATAGATATAGAAATGCTGGTGAATATTATTATTATTACACACATGGTTATATGGACCTGCCGATGAATATTATTATATTACACACATGGTTATATAGAACTGCTGATGAATATTAATATATTACACACATGGATATATAGAACTGCTGGTAAATATTATTATATTACACGCATGCTTATATAGAACTGCCAATGAATATTAATATAATACACACATGGTTATATAGAACTGCTGGTGAATATTATTATATTACACACATGAACTGCTGATGAATATTATATTACACACATGGTTAAATAGAACTGCCGATGAATATTATTATATTACACACATGGTTATATAGAACTGCCGATGAATATTAATATATTACACACATGGATATATAGAACTGCTGGTAAATATTATTATATTACACGCATGCTTATATGCCAATGAATATTAACCCTTTGAACACCAGCGGCCGTTATTGCGGCCGTCAACTACTGCCGCTAGAAGTCCGAGCGGTCTATATATCGGCCGCTAATAAAAAAAAAATTTTTTTTAATTATTATAATTTTTTTATATTTAAAAAAAATATTTTTTTTAATATATATAATTATAATAACTTACAAATAGAAAACATTTAAAATATTATTTTAATTTTTTGTGAAATTTGCTTTCAGGAAGTCAGTGTATAGGCTACAAAAGGTTCAGGAACTCGGCGTTCAAAGGGTTAATATAATACACACATGGTTATATAGAACTGCTGGTCAATATTATTATATTACACACATGGTTAAATAGAACTGCTGATGAATATTATTATATTACACACATGGATATATAGAACTGCTGATGAATATTAAATATTATATTACACTTATATAGAACTGCTGGTGAATATTATTATATTACACACATGGTTATATAGAACTGCTGGTGAATATTATGATATTACACACATGGTTATATAGAACTGCTGATGAATATTATTATATTACACACATGGTTATATAGAACTGCTGATGAATATTATTATATTACACATTATTATATTACACACATGGTTATATAGAACTGCCGATGAATATTATTATATTACACAAATGGTTATATAGAAATACTGGTGAATATTATTATATTACACACATGGTTATATAGAACTACCGATGAATATTATTATATTACACATGGTTATATAGAACTGCCGATGAATATTATTATATTACACACATGATTATATAGAACTGCTGGTGAATATTATTATATTACACGCATGCTTATATAGAAATGCTGATGAATATTATTATATTACACACATGGTTATATAGAACTGCTGGTGAATATTATTATATTACACACATGGTTATATAGAACTGCTGATGAATATTATTATATTATAGACATGGTTAAATAGAACTGCCGATGAATATTATTATATTACACACATGGTTAAATAGAACTGCTGATGAATATTATTATATTACACACATGGTTAAATAGAACTGCCGATGAATATTATTATATTACACACATGGATATATAGAACTACTGATGAATATTATTATTATATTACACACATGGTTATATAGAACTGCTGGTGAATATTATTATATTACACACATGGATATATAGAACTGCTGATGAATATTATTATTATATTACACACATGGTATTATAGAACTGCTGATGAATATGATTATTATATTACACACATGGATATATAGGATAATGAATATTATTATTATATTTCATCATCATCTAGGAGTGAACTAGTATGTAGCACTCACTAGTGTCCTCCCTGTACAGGATTCAACCTCTTTAAAATGGCAGCAGTAACCCCAAAGCTCTGCTAAACTCAGAGCGATGATGACTACGACACACCACATCCATTGCTTAGAAACTCCGCTTAGTGTAGCTTTCTAAATAATGCACAGGTTGACAAAATCACGTGGGATGAAGAAGCAATCTGATTGGCTGGATGGATGAGGGTGCTTTGCACCTGGATGCATAAATAGAACTTGAGGTTATCCGAATGTCTTGGAGCATTCATGGTTTTTTAGAACACGTACGGACGCGTACGGTTCACAAGATGCTTTAAGACACTTGGATGCGACGTGACCTTCACTCTTTGCGTGTATTGTGAACCAGCCTTTACTCACACAACTTGCATGCAACAGCCCCCTTCATTTAAAAAAGATAATGAAATTTGGAAAAAATAAGTTTGTCTGTTATAATGAAATTAGAATGACCTTCTCAATCAACTTCAAATTTACTCTCGCAAAACAATGATTGGTGGATATTTCCTCGATCATTTCGCGTCCTCGAATAGTTCACTCCCTACTTTTACCCCAACCTTATTTGACAATTAATAACGACCACTGATTGCAAATATTGTGCATGTGGTCTTCTGTGGGTACAGTTCAGCCACGGCAGAGGAACTTTCCATCAAACCTGCACCTGCAAGGAACAGGTGCTATGATGCAGAGCCATCACCACAGAGACCGTTGGCCTAACAATTCTGTTGACATAGATAATATGTCATGCTCAGCAATACCAAGTTCTCCATCCCACTCCCCACTGGGGGGCCACTGCACACACCAATCATAACTCCCCAAGATTATTAACTCTGAATGTGCAAATAGATTACTGAGCTGACTTTCATAGGGACTGACCTTGGAAGGAGTTCAGTGAGTACCTCGGCACTCGTCTCCTCAGCGACGCCCACTTGCTACGTAGGAAGTAACTGGACCTGGCACTCTCCCATCCTTCATAAAGCTCTGCCCAGTCCACGTCATCCTCACCCTCCACCTCATCCCCGCCCACCAGGTCTAGCAATGCCTCCAGCAGGTGCCGGTCATCAGAGGCCGCCCACACCTTGACCCAACCCCTTTCCTTCCACTACAAGTGGAACAACCACTTGAGACGACACTGCGGAGCACTCCTGGTCACCACCAGATCAGACACTTGATACCATGTCCCTGACACTACCAATCTTGATCCTGACACTGCTGATCCTGACACTGATGATCCCAGTATTGATACTGCTGATCCCGACATTGACACTCCTGATCCTGACACAGCTGATATTGATACTTCTGATGGTGACCTGGATTCAGTTGCCTCGCTGAGTTCAGTCACGGCACTCACAAGTCGCTCCACCTCCTGTGGCTGCCATGGACTTTCAAGCAAGAACAGTCACTCACCTACTCCGCCCACCCACTCCACCCATCACTCTGCCCACCCACTCCACCCATCACTCTGCCCACCCACTCCACCCATCACTCTGCCCACCCACTCCACCCATCACTCTGCCCACCCACTCGGCCATCCACCTCCCCCCCCCCCCCCCCCTCTACCTTTGTAAAGACGTCCTGCAAGCTTTATGTACTTGTCCTTGGCAGCCTGGCCACGCACACCAAGAACCCGACCAATATATTTCCAGTTGTGGCCACGGCGACGCTGTTCCCTATACACATGCAGAGATCATTGCTGTGACAATGTTATTGTTAGTGTGGAGTACTCACTTGAGCAGCGTAGCCACCATAGCTTCGGTCCATCTACCCACATAAGCATCTTCATTGTACTCAATGGAAGCCTTCTTGTACACACTGAACAAGGTCCTGTTGATTCCTTTTGCTGCACACCAACAACAACTCTCTCATAACGAAGCACTAACACTAACTATGACTTAACTCTGATACACCGGCACTAGTTCTCTACTAATGCAACACTGATGCTAACCTTGTCTTAATATAATGCGCTGCCATCTCTCCTAATGCAGTGCTAACACATAAAATGTTTTCTTGTAACTGACACTAACTCTCCGAATGCAGTGCACTAACACTTAAACTAATACTTTAAAGTAATCTTGTCTAACTCAAATGCACTAATACTAGATCTCTGCTAATTAGTGCACTATTACATACCTCAACTAACATAAATGCTCTAACACTAGATCTCTGCTTAGTTTATTAATATCACATGTATACTCAACCAACATAAGTGATCTAGTATTGCTCTAACACTAGATCTCTGCTAATTAGCGCACTAACACTATTACATACCTCAACTAACATAAGTGCTCTAATACTAGATCTCTGCTAATTAGCGCACTAGCACTATTACATACCTCAACTAACATAAGTGCTCTAATACTAGATCTCTGCTAATTAGCGCACTAACACTATTATATACCTCAACTAACATAAGTGCTCTAATACTAGATCTCTGCTAATTAGTGCACTAACACTATTACATACCACAACTAACATAAGTGCTCTAATACTAGATCTCTGCTAATTAGTGCACTAACACTATTACATACCTCAACTAACATAAGTGCTCTAATACTAGATCTCTGCTAATTAGCGCACTAACACTATTACATACCTCAACTAACATAAGTGCTCTAATACTAGATCTCTGCTAATTAGCGCACTAACACTATTACATACCTCAACTAACATAAGTGCTCTAATACTAGATCTCTGCTAATTAGTGCAATAACACTATTACATACCACAACTAACATAAGTGCTCTAATACTAGATCTCTGCTAATTAGCGCACTAGCACTATTACATACCTCAACTAACATAAGTGCTCTAATACTAGATCTCTGCTAATTAGCGCACTAACACTATTATATACCTCAACTAACATAAGTGCTCTAATACTAGATCTCTGCTAATTAGTGCACTAACACTATTACATACCACAACTAACATAAGTGCTCTAATACTAGATCTCTGCTAATTAGTGCACTAACACTATTACATACCTCAACTAACATAAGTGCTCTAATACTAGATCTCTGCTAATTAGCGCACTAACACTATTACATACCTCAACTAACATAAGTGCTCTAATACTAGATCTCTGCTAATTAGCGCACTAACACTATTACATACCTCAACTAACATAAGTGCTCTAATACTAGATCTCTGCTAATTAGTGCAATAACACTATTACATACCACAACTAACATAAGTGCTCTAATACTAGATCTCTGCTAATTAGCGCACTAACACTATTACATACCTCAACTAACATAAGTGCTCTAATACTAGATCTCTGCTAATTAGTGCACTAACACTATTACATACCACAACTAACATAAGTGCTCTAATACTAACTCTCTAAACACAAATACATTATCAAGACCACACCTACCTATGAAGCGGTAGAACCCTGCACTCTTGCCTCTTTCTGAAGTAAAAAATTGGGAGATTAAAAATAATAATAGAAATTAATAATAAGCAACAGGAGAAGGAAGAAGAGGAAGAGGAAGAAGAGGAGGAAGAGGAAGAGGAGGAAGAGGAGGAAGAGGAAGAAGAGGAGGAAGAGGAAGAGGAGGAAGAGGAAGAAGAGGAGGAGGAAGAGGAAGAGGGGGAAGAGGAGGAGGAGGAAGAGGAGGAGGAAGAGGAGGAGGAAGAGGAGGAAGAGGAAGAGGAGGAAGAGGAAGAGGAGGAGGAGTAAGAGGAGGAGGAAGAGGAGGAGGAGGAGGAAGAGGAGGAAGAGGAGGAAGAGGAAGAGGAAGAGGAAGAGGAAGAGGAGGAAGAGGAGGAAGAGGAGGAAGAGGAAGAGGAGGAGGAGGAGGAAGAGGAGGAAGAGGAAGAGGAGGAAGAGGAAGAGGAGGAAGAGGAGGAAGAGGAGGAGGAAGAGGAGGAAGAGGAGGAAGAGGAGGAAGAGGAAGAGGAAGAAGAGGAAGAGGAAGAGGAGGAAGAGGATGAGGAAGAGGAAGAGGAGGAAGAGGAAGAGGAGGAAGAAGAGGAAGAGGAAGAGGAGGAAGAGGATGAGGAAGAGGAAGAGGAGGAAGAGGAGGAAGAGGAGGAGGAGGAAGAGGAGGAGGAAGAGGAGGAAGAGGAAGAGGAGGAAGAGGAGGAAGAGGAAGAGGAGGAAGAGGAGGAGGAAGAGGAGGAGGAAGAGGAGGAAGAGGAAGAGGAAGAGGAGGAAGAGGAAGAGGAAGACGAGGAAGAGGAGGAAGAGGAAGAGGAGGAAGAGGAAGAGGAGAAAGAGGACAGTTGCTGAACATGTTTGGGAAAATGGCCATCCTATTATATGGGAGGAAGCCACCATTAGACTAGGCCAGAAGACAGAACGAGCTGCTAGTGAAGGAGGCATTGCACATTAGCCTAGTGCCAAAGTGAGAGCAGTTCAATAGGGACTGTGGAATGGACTTGCCTGGCTGCTGGGGGGACCACTCTCAAGAGCCTGGACTTGAAGCCACGCCCACCACATTAATTTCTGTATTCATTATTTGCCACTCTCTTTGATGTTATATCTAGCACGTCTTTTGATTACTATCACTGTTTATTAATTGCTATTATTATTTTTTGCCATACCCGGTTCACAGGCAGGCTGTGGTTTATATCACGTGGTGGATAGCAGGCTCGCGCAAGCCTTAGCGTCTCATTATTCCTGATGAAGGCTTGAACATCTAGTCAAAACATCAAGAGAGTAAAATTCAAGTTAATTATTATATTGGTTTGAACAAGACCAGGTTTCATAGAGTACAGGCACTGCACTGCCAGTGTGAGGTTAGTTTGATTGTCAGCTGCTGCCTGTGGCTTAGTGACTGCTGCCTGTGGCTTAGTGACAAGAGCTGCTGCCTGTGGCTTAGTGACACAAGAGCCTATGATAACTGTCTTGACAAAGTACTAACTAACGCTGATCCACCATTGGGATATCTTCTTGGGATATCTAATTTTTTTCCTTATCGGAACTTTTCTTTATCACCTCTTTATATCACCTCATTAACTTAGCATTATCACCTCTTTATATCACCTCATTAATTTAGCTTTAAGTCACGTCATTAAGGCCCCTGAGGATCTGACCATGTGACCAGGTGGTTTTTTATATCTGCACACATTCATGCTATGGTCCTGATTTATATACCAAAATGTAGCCAGTGCAGATGCTTTCTGGTGGCAGTTTTTGTTTTGCCGTATGTTTATCTTTTGAAAAGTTCTGCAAGTTAGAATGTGAAGTGAAATCATCCCCTCAAACTCGATGGAGCAACTACTTTCAACCTCAAAGAACTGTGATTATACAAACACTAAAGATTGAATCCAAGAAATTAAAAATATATATTTGAGGGAGGACTATACCATAAATACAAGACACACCCTTGTGGTTGCCACTTTCCATAGATTCTGCACACTTTACTCCATAGATTCTGCACACTTTACTGGATATAGAGATCAAATGGAAGATCCCTCTGTGGGCCCTATTTTCATATTTAAAAAAAGTAGCATAGATATAACTATGCTAAAGTTACATGCAGCCAAAGTGGGGGTCCCTCAAAACATGTGTGCCTGAACCTTTTGTAGTTGTGGTTCCTGATTGGAAAATGCTAGCAGTTAAAATTGTTATCTGTGGCTAGAGGAAGCCCTACTCTACAAAACAAGCTTATTCATTGGGTGTGGCAACACAAAAACTTCAGAAAGCATCTGCGCTGGCTACATTTTGGTATATAAATCAGGATCATAACATGATGTGTGCAAAGATTTATTAAAAAAACCCACCTGGTCACATCATTAGGGGCCTTTAGCTTCACTGTCTTAGCTTTAAGTTCCTCATTAACTAGCTTAAATTCATCTTTTGACTTACCCTTCAATTCTTCCACTGTCTTTACATGGTTCTTCTGCAGGAACATGACCAGATCCATCAACACACACCACATCTATGTCTGCAGCTGAACTAACCTTCAAATATTTCTGCACATTCTCCTTCAAAGTTTGCACATCCCGAGGAGTCCAGCGTCCTCGCTTCCACTTCTTCCCAACTAGACCAGACAAGAGATGGTGACATATTACACACACACCACAACAAAACATATGTGCACACTAGAAGTTTAGGCAGACATGTGTGGTGAGATGGAGCAACATAGTATATGTGCACACTAGAAGTGAAGGCAGACATGTGTGGTGAGAAGGTGCAACACAGCATATGTGCACACTAGAGGTGAAGGCAGACATGTGTGGTGAGATGGAGCAACACAGCATATGTGCACACTAGAGGTGAAGGCAGACATGTGTGGTGAGATGGAGCAACACAGCATATGTACACACTAGAGGTGAAGGCAGACATGTGTGGTGAGATGGAGCAGCACAGCATATGTGCACACTAGAGGTGAAGGCAGACATGTGTGGTGAGATGGAGCAGCACAGCATATGTGCACACTAGAAGTGAAGGTAGACATGTGTGGTGAGATGGAGCAGTACAGCATATGTGCACACTAGAGGTGAAGGCAGACATGTGAGGTGAGATGGAGCAGTACAGCATATGTGCACACTAGAGGTGAAGGCAGACATGTGTGGTGAGATGGAGCAACACAGCATATGTGCACACTAGAGGTGAAGGCAGACATGTGTGGTGAGATGGAGCAACACAGCATATGTGCACACTAGAGGTGAAGGCAGACATGTGTGGTGAGATGCAGCAACACAGCATATGTGCACACTAGAGGTGAAGGCAGACATGTGAGGTGAGATGGAGCAGTACAGCATATGTGCACACTAGAGGTGAAGGCAGACATGTGTTGTGAGATGGAGCAGCACAGCATATGTGCACACTAGAGGTGAAGGCAGACATGTGAGGTGAGATGGAGCAGTACAGCATATGTGCACACTAGAGGTGAAGGCAGACATGTGTGGTGAGATGGAGCAGCACAGCATATGTGCACACTAGAAGTGAAGGTAGACATGTGTGGTGAGATGGAGCAGTACAGCATATGTGCACACTAGAGGTGAAGGCAGACATGTGAGGTGAGATGGAGCAGTACAGCATATGTGCACACTAGAGGTGAAGGCAGACATGTGTGGTGAGATGGAGCAACACAGCATATGTGCACACTAGAGGTGAAGGCAGACATGTGTGGTGAGATGCAGCAACACAGCATATGTGCACACTAGAGGTGAAGGCAGACATGTGTGGTGAGATGCAGCAGCACAGCATATGTGCACACTAGAGGTGAAGGCAGACATGTGAGGTGGGATGGAGCAACACAGCATATGTGCACACTAGAGGTGAAGGCAGACATGTATGGTGAGATGGAGCAGCACAGCATATGTGCACACTAGAGGTGAAGGCAGACATGTGTGGTGAGATGGAGCAACACAGCATATGTGCACACTAGAGTGAAGGCAGACATGTGAGGTGAGAAGGTGCAACACAGCATATGTGCACACTAGAGGTGAAGGCAGACATGTGTGGTGAGATGGAGCAACACAGCATATGTGCACACTAGAAGTGAAGGTAGACATGTGTGGTGAGATGGAGCAGCACAGCATATATGGTGTTTTGTTGACATTTCACCTCTGGTAATGTGAGTATAGCATATGCCCATTTCCAAACTCTATATGCATGGCCACAGAGTTTGAAGCTAGGGAGTTCAAACTTAGCAACTGGGACGGATATGGGCATGTTGTGTTAGGTAACATTGAACTCCAGACTGACTGAAAGCCATCGCCCCCCAAAACAGTTGTGAACGTCACCATTGCAATTAGGACCAAACTTGCACATGTGTTTTAAACATTCCTATCAACAGCACACAAATAGGGCTAAATGATGGACACAAACACACAAACAAACTGCGTTGGGATAAAACACACTTAATGTCCTAGCGAGGCCATTGCTAGCCCCAGCCAGAGTCCTACTCTATTAGAAAAATGCTGCAGTTGTTAAAATGACAAGATTTACAGAGAGCAGTCATCTTAGACCGATATCTTCAATTTTTTAAAGTGACTATATAAGAGATTTGGGAGAGTAACGTTGGGGCAATACCTGGGGGGAGGGGCCACATTCTGGGGGAGCCACATTCCTCATTCTCATTTTATAGTTGTAATTATCATGATGAAAAAAAATTTAAAAATCAGATGGATGCCTGGATCCTTTTGTAAAGTTTGGTCCAGGTGTAGGTGAGGGGAGCATCACCAAAAAAGGCAGGTACTTGCAATTGTCTGCCATTTTGCTTGAGATATCTGCGGATAAACTTTTCACATTCCCGAGTAAGCTCACAGATTCTGCAAGATGGCAGCATCACTACAAACGACACTACCTGTCAGAACATGTTTATGCAAGCACTTTGCTTGCATGGCTGTCTCTAGACGGTGAGTTTCAAGCAATAATGATTATGAAGCTGATAATAAACTACTCGAATTTCAGCCACAGGAGCTTACATTTGTCTTTGAGAAATTTCCTCGCCTCTGGGGTTAACTTCCAATCGTGGTGTAGGTAATTATCCTCGTCGTCATACTCTATGTCATCTTTCTGAGATTCAAATTCACTGCTAGCAATACCTGAACAAGATTCATCTTCACCATTCACCACCATACTCTTAAATCATGCGCACTATGTTTGGTAATGAGCACTAAAAATGTCCTGAGGCAATCACCAGAAATGCATACAGTCGGCGTTCCTCAACTTGTATAAATAATAATAAGCGTAAGCGGCCAATTATGTTGGACAGCGGGGGGGTTTCGGTTGGAGGACCACGACACTAAGGTACTGAAAAAACAAGTCGTTGCTGCATTCAAGTTATTGGTGGCCTTCCGTCGTGGTGATGAAGTCTTAAAACATTATTATCCAGTCCTCGTGCTATGAGCCCAGCGATTTTCTAGCCTTTGGGTACGAAGAAGCTCTGTATGGTGACGATGTAAACGAAAGTCCTAACAATAGTTTGAACAATGATGTCAGCACTAGCGAGCGATGGCAGTGTGTATGGTAATGATTTAAATGAAAGTTTGAACAATGAAGCCAACGCGAAATTTTGTATGAGTGATGGCAGTATGGATGACCTTAGAGAAACAGCTCCAGAATATGAGGCTTTGTATGATAACATTCCCCCATCAGTTCAGTTTCTGGATCCCGAAACTAGGGATGAAGCCTTGCCTAGTGAGATTGAAATCAAACCTCTTCTCTATGGCAACACATTAACACTTAACACTTTCCATGTTGCAAGGGGAAAAGTTTCCCCTTGTGAATTCATCACTGACTACAAAAGGCTTGTGTGTTCAAAATCACTGGATCTACCACAGTAGGTACAAGCGAATTGGATGTCTGAGGTCACTTGGGCCAGGGATCAAATGCAAGGGAGCTTTAACTACCCCAGAACATCTCCAGCATTTGGATTTTGCCACCACAATTATTGCTCAGTCAAATCTTGACCAGACTTCCACATTGGCTAGCCCTCCCGACAGCCTTTGTGAGGCCGACCTATTGAATGCAGCACTTGATGCTGTAGCAAACTGTCATATTTCCACCATAGGTGTGGCACATGAGCCTACCTGTGTCAATGTTCTCCTAAATAGCCTCATGTGCCTTAGAGCAGCCACTATTGTCCATATCCCAAAGTCATGCCGCCCTAAAGTTGGTGAAGTATTAGCAAAAGAATTGAGGTGTGCAAATGGAGGGTTTATATGGGGTGCTGTACGACTGCTTCTTTTTGCAAAATGTGTTTTGCGGGCCCCAAGAAGAGGAGGTAGAAAGAAGAGAATATTAAACTCTTCCCTCATCAAAAGTAGACTGATGAGAAGGGTCGCCAATGATATCAGGGCTTTGTGGCAAGAGGTTACAAATGAGACCTCAGCAAAGTGTAACCTTCAGGCTGGTTCCAGTCAAGCAGCCAACCTGAAGAGATGTTTGCACTTTGCCAGAGAAGGCGAATACAGTAAAGCTATCAGGGCTTTGGACTCAACAGGCATTGCCACACCTGGTGAACCTTATGCCTTAGAAGACTTATTAAGACGTCATCCTCGCTCTTGCGCTCAACAACAACGAAAAGATGCACCTTCTCCCTTAGTGGTTGATATGAACCAAGTTACAACTACCCTAAGATCCTTCCCCAAGGACCCAAGGGTTCTAGCCCTGGTTATTCACAGCTTAGGGTTCAACATTTATTGGATGTTATTTGTAACTGTCCTACCTTCCTCTCAGAATTGCCTTGGTGAGTTGACACGATGGCTCAACCCCCTCTTGTCAGGGAAAGCTCACCCACTATTATCTCCATGGATCTGTGGTGCACAGTTGACAGCCTTAGTCAAGCCTAACAGGAAGGGTTATTGCCCAATAGCAGTTGGCGAGAGTTTCCGTAGACTTGCGAGCCACTTGTGCTGTTCCTCGGTTTATCAAGAACTCCGGAGTTATTTCTCCCTCATGGTCAGTTTGGTGTGGGAATTAAAGGTGGTTTGGAAGCAGTTAATCACACTACCAGGCTATATCAAAACCATCTCAGGGAGCATGAGGACATGTGTTTTCTCAAGTTAGATTTTTCTAATGCATTTAATGAATGTCATAGAGCTTCTTTCTTGATTCTGTGGAGGAATTGATCCCTGATATCTTCTCCTGGACCCAATACCGTTACTGCACTCTAGCTGAAAATAGTAGGTTAAGTAGATTGACAAAATCTCTATGGAGACACACACTGGACCAACACCACACTGTATTGAAGTAGGTTGACAATAGCTCTATGTGGACACACATTGAGGAAGTTGAAGTAAGCTGACAAAGAGCTGATTTCCTCCAGTGGAGTACAACAAGGTGACCCTCTGGGCCCTATACTTTTTTCACTAGTTCTCACCCACTTGAAGAAGAAAATCAAACAACCACAAAATGTACAGCTAGAAATGTGGTATCTGGATGATGGCACCTTCATTGCTTCCCGTACAGCGGCCTCTAGTATCCTCCATCAGATCTCAGAATTAAGTCCTGGTTTTGGACTACACCTCAACGTAGAGAAATGTGAAGTTTATTGGCCAAGCGGGGATACCTCATTTCCAGAGTTTCCTGAGATTATAAAGAAGCCCAGCGAAGGGATCACTCTCCTAGATCACCTCTTTGGGGAACTGAAGACTTTTTGAACAAACTGTCCCAGCAAGTATTAATAAGGTATTCCACCTACACTCAATCCTCCCCACCATGGAAGATGCACAGGTGAGCCTTCATCTACTACGGAGTTGCCTAGATAAACCATTTGTTGAGGGCAGTCAATGTTCCTTATCGATAACCAGCTTTGTCAGTTTGATGCCAATCTCCGATCAACACTTTCAGGTATTCTACGAAATCCAGTTAGTGAGAACGCTTGGATACAATCTACTCTTCCGCTTAGACTATATAGGCGGTCTGGGTCTTAGAAACACCTCGAGATCAGCACCAGTCTCTTTTGTTGCCAGCACCGACTACTCAAAATTAATCGTTACCCAATTATTGGAAAATTTGGTGCCTTCAACCAACTCCCCACCCTTGTTTTTCGGAGAACTTCCATCCAGAGTCATCCTGGAGAATCAGCTAGGTATTGAGTACAAGGACCTTTCCCAGATTTCACAACGAACCCTACAAGCTTGCCTTGATGAGCAGGAATTTGATCGCCTTTTTGACGCATCAGATTTATTTGGAAAAGCCAGGCTCAATGCTCTGTCGAGCAGCAATCACACCAGTGCGTGGCTAAAAGCTCCTCCTATCGTTAATTTGGGCCTAGCCATTCCTAATCACGAATTTATGGTCGCAGTTAAGATTTGGTTGGGCCTTCCATCTTTCAAAGGTGGCCCACCACACCCTTATGTCACTGTGGCATGGCCATAGACCCTAATGGAGATCACCTGTTTGGGTGTGGTCATGGCCCTTACAGAATTAGAAGGCATGATGCCCTTCGTGACATAATCTATCAAGCTCTAGTGATTGACAACTCGTCTACTAAACGTGAGCAACGCATTTGCGGAGACTCCTTGGACAGGCCAGGAGACATCTTCCACCCAGATTTTTCAGATGGAGGTCCACTTACTTTGACCCTTCAGTAGTCAACTCATTGCAGCCAGGCACAGTAAACAATGCTTCTTGGAGCGCCGGTGCAGTGGGTTTACAAGGAGAAGAAAGAAAGGACGTGAAACATGCAGTAAACTAAGACTTCTAGACAACTGTTGCAGCAATTGTCAGTCAAGTTATGGGCATACAATGCCAAACTCATTTTGAACTATATGTCATGCATACCTTTACCTGTTATTTAAAAAAAAATTATCAGCACTCGCTCTGTCGCACGTCATTGCTGGTGCTATGAAGGTAGTAGAACTTATCCACCGCTCTGCAATCCTATTCAAGCATTGACATTGGTGGTTCTAGTGTGAAACTTTTAAAATCAAGTATGGACACCATCTATGAATTAGCAAGCTTTTGCAATATTCACCAAAGTAACTTTTGTATCTTCCTCTGGCCATGGTGTAGGGTTTCGTGTTTATGTCTAACATGCTGGTCTGTGTGCAAGGGCAGTATGCTAGACAATTATGAGGTCATTTGGAAACAATGTTGGATAGTAAACCTGATTCTCATGTGTAAATGTGTTGTAAGTCAAATGCAATAATTATTTGTATAGATTTTCTTACTTGGAAGTATTCTTAGGCATTCTGATAATTTGAGCAAGTCCATTCAGCATATATACTAGTAGATGGCTTCTGAAGCACAATGCTAAGATGACTCGCTGTAACTACAGTTTTATAATAGTTCATTGTGCATTTATAACGTGATAAACCTATAATCAATGAGGTCTGATAAATATTATAAATCTTTGTAAGTGTGTAACAAAAGAAGCTGATAAATGTGGTGTTACCTCAGAGAAGTGAGTCCACGGCATTTTGAGCCGCAAAACAAGTGGTACTTCACCTGCTACACCTGGAAATTGCTACCTGCCTAGCCACACACCTTGATGCAGTAACTAATTGTATTATTTGACAGATTTGAGTGGGAAGGATATCAGGACTTAGAGCTACTATTAAAGGGTGGAGTCAGAGAAAGTTTAGGTGGGGATGAAGATAATATGTTGCTGGAAATGAAGATAACATTGCTTCTGGTAGATGTAGTGGTGGTGAAGTGAGTGAAGATTTGATTCAGTGAAAGATGAACTTCTGGCACAGCTCTTTCATCTCAATCTCAAGGTCGACCTGTCAAAGTGATGAAGAGCATGTCACGTGCAGAGAGAAGATTTTACTTTTGAAATTGTTCAAGCTGTTGGTTGACTGTTGGCTGTAGCAGCAACCAATGTAGATAGTGAATGCTCATCTTCAGCCATGATGGACGTATATACTTGGTCATGCCTAGATTTAGGATGTGTAAATAATTAGTTTTGTAACAGGGATTAGCATAGGGCCCCAAATTATCATAATTTAATAAATTGATGTGGGCATGGATAATGAGTGGGTTCGAAAGTGCGTGCAGTTAATAGGCATTGGTTGTGGTTTGTGTATTGTTTTGCCTCGCCAACCCTATTGCTACACACCACTGCTATACACGACAATGCTACTTACTGAACTGCATAGTGCATAGGTAATATTTAGGGATGAGAGTTGTATCATGTGTGATAGTGGTGCAGGGGAAGATGTGGGTCATTTCTTGGTAATTGTGAGGAATTCGAAAGGGTTTGAATGGTACTGGTGGATGAGGTGCGCAGAATTGTGGGGGCTAGATGATATAAAAGAGTGAGTAAGGATGGTAAGGTGGTATTGCTGTTGGGGAAAGGTGTGGAGGGAGTAAGTGACGCAGTGATGGAGGAGGTGGGTGAGTGTGATATGTATTGGGTATGGAAGGTGGCATAGGAGAAAGGAACAGTTGTATGACTATGGTGACCTGAATAATGATCTTAGGTCCCATCCCCTCCCCACTCCTTGAGCAGCGGGACACTTATAACTAGTACTGTTGAATGTTCTTGGTGTTAGTTACTGTTCATAGTCTCACACTGATGCGGTGGCCTTAATTAAGAGGCTCAGCAGTATCAAGATAAAATCATTCTTCATCACTACTTACTGAACTACGTAGTGCATAGACCTTCACAGTGGCGTAGGAACAGGGGGGGCCAGGGGGGCCAGGGCCCCCCAAATTTTTATAAATTAACTTTACAATGTAGAGCTGTACCATTTATCATGAGGGATGTGGTTATGGCTTTCATTTACAGCTGGTCAGGTGCTCACAGCTCTCTATGAATTTCTCACTTGCATGACCTTTGCATGATCTCATGCATGAATGACCTATGACTCATCCTTGACCTCATGTTCTAGACAGTGTATGCCACTGAGTCATAGTGTTTCAATATGTCACAGAAGAAACTTGGAAGTTATTTTAAATTAGCTTCCCAATCTCAATCTCCTAACTCCTAAATTGGAATCTCAGGGAGACAAAAGTACAGTTGAACACAGCCAGCTAATTATTTTGATAACAATCTGTCAAAATATAGGTGCCACCTGTGAAGCTGATACTGTTTCACGGAAGAAACTTGAAAGATCAGCTTCTCAATCTGAATGTCAAGATGACAGAGGTATTCTACTAGGGTTATGAATACACACAGCTTGCTAAATATTTTAATAAACTAGGTGGCACTTGTGACTCTGGTACTGAAGGATGTAATGGTGAACCAAGCCCACATGACTGTCAGTGTCAATGTTGACTTGACCACTCCTAATCAACCATCTGATGTTACAGAGTCAGTAACCTTCTACACTGATAAGAAAAGCGGCCATAAAAAATCACATTTAAGGCGAATACAACCATGTTGGTTTAAACTGTACCCCTGGATCACAGTTTGTACATCCAAAACAGAGTTTTCTGCGTACATTGTCGTAATGCCAATTATCAAGGTTTATTGACCTTTCCTGACTATCAAAAAAGAGCATTTATTACTGAAGGGTTTGCAAATTGGAAGAAAGCCCTTCAAAAGTTTAGGGAGCATGAGAGCAGCTGCATGCACAGAGAAGCTTTGCTAAAATTGGCTGCTTCCAATACTCAGACCCTAGGAGTTGGTGCAAAGTTAGCTACTCATCATGCTACCAACCAAAAGCATCACAGATTAATGTTGATGAGACTTCTTACTAGCATTCAATATCTAGTACGACAGGGGCTTCCTCTTTGAGAAGGTAATTTATACCAACTTTTGCTGCTCTTAACTAAATATTGTGAGGATATGAAAACATGGATAAAAAAAGGGTGTATATTTCTCCTGATATAATTAATGAACCTATAAATATTATGGGCCAAAATGTTTTGAGAACAATACTGGCAGAAATTAAAACTGCTTTGTGGTTTGCTATTATAGCCGATGAGGCTACCGATGTTTCACATCATGACTATATGTCTCTCTCAATTCGATGGGTGGATGATATTTATCACATCTATGAAGACCTATAGTGTCTTATTCAATTGCCAAATACTAAGGCAGAAACCATATTTAGTGCTATTAAAGATGTCTTAATCAGATGTTCATTGCCTATTTTGCAGTGCCGTTGTTATGCCCCAGACTGAAGCTCAGGGGCATTAAACAGTTATGTGTTGTAGTGAATGCGTGTTGTATAGATATCAAAATTGTATCATGTTCATGTCAGCCTTGATTTCTGTTTTCATCCTTAGTTTCTTGTATGCATATGCAAACTGAACCCAACACGAACCCTGCACACACACACACAATATTTCCTTATTTGGTCATTTTTAGTAGCTCTGCTGGAGCCTATAAAAGCGCCAGCTGAGCACGTGACTAGTCAGTTCTGTCTTGCTGTTCTACTTTTAACCTACTTTTTATTATAAGGAATAATAACCTTATCTCTTGGGAGAAGGGGGTAGTAAGACTTGACTCTGGTGGCAGCATACCTACCACGCTGACTGGATTGGCTCGTTGAGCTCAAGTTAGGTGTGTAGCATACGTTGGGGCAAGATTGTTCCCCAACACTTGGCGGCAGCGGTTACTGAATCAAACTATCATCATTGAAAGCTGTAAGCCCTTAGCTACTATTGTTTATTCTCTGTTCTTCTTTTGAGAACAAATTGCACAGTGGAAGATGTCTCGTCAGCAGAAGCTCAAGAAGCCGGTCGCCGTGACACACGACTTGGATGAAACTTTGTCTGTATCAGAGATGGGTGATCAGGAACATGAACCTATCACGAAACCACAGTCTCAGGCTATTGGCGCTCCTGGCTGGGACTCAATCAAGATGCTCATTGAGAGCATGGATCGACGTGATGCCACACGTAGAGAAGACGAAGCTATCCGTAGAGAAGAGGAAGCTATCCATAGGGAAAATGAGGAAGAGCGTGAAAAGATTCGTCAACAAGATGTGGAGAGGAGAAGCCAGGAGGACAAAGAGCGTGAACAAGCACACCAAGAAACATTAATGACTTTGTTGAGGGATATGGACAAATCAAGGGAGACCCAGACAGAGAAACTGATCGAAAAGCAGAGGAGATTAGCCAACATTCCCAAGTGGACAGATGATGAGAAACCTGCAGATTTTCTTTGGAAGTTTGAGCAAGCCTTGACATGCAACAAAGAACCGAGAGCTCGCTGGGCAGAGCTGTTGCCTCTCTATCTGACTGGGAAGGCTTCCTCTGTATATACTGCCAGAGTCTCTGCGCACTTGAAGGATGATTATGAGGCTATCAAGATGGTTCTTCTAGATGCTTTTGGCGACACGGTGCAGCAAGCCATTAAGGACTGGTGGACCTTGAAGAAACGGCAAGGAGAAGCCCCTGAAGAATTCGTCATCAGGATAGAGTCCAAGATCAAGCGAGGGCTTGACGGGTGTAAGTCTATTATTGATACTATAGCTATGATTACTCTTTCTAAATATATCTCGACTTTGCCCTCGGATGTCAGTACCTTTGTCCTAGGACGTAATCCAATGACTGCAATGGAGGCAGCCCACTTAGCCTCTGAATTCCAGACACTTCACCCATGGAAGGCCAGGCAAACATACACTTCTCGATATGACCGTCGCGAAGGAGACACCTACAACTCCCGCTTCGAATGCAGAGACAGTGATCGCTCTAGCAGAAGTGAGTGGAGGAGGGAGCAAGGTACACCCACATGGAGTACGACCAAGACTGATGGTGCATCAGGTCAGGAAAAGCACAAGTCGACTGCCACTGGTCTCTCATCACAGGAGAATGGAGCACGCCCAGTCGTTTGCTACCATTGTCAACAGCCCGGACACAAACGACCAGACTGCCCTAGATGAGTGAGGAGGATTAGTGCCAAGTGGAAAGAACGTCGACTAGCGTTTGTACAAGGGAAGGTTGGTAACACTGAGTGTGATACTTTACTTCTGGATGCCGGCAGTGACTGCACTGTAGTTAATCCAAGGCTTGTTACTGATGATCAATATACTAATGAGACAGTTGCTCTAGATGGTTTTGGGAGCAAAGCAGCAACTTCTTGCCCCATAGCTAAGGTCAAGTTTCAGATTGGTGACCTGTCAGAGGAGTGTGAAGTTGCAGTCTCAGAGGAAGTCCGAGCAGCTGATGCCTTTCTCGGGATGGACCTCATCATTTACGACCAGTTGTGGGAGATTAGGAAGATTCGGGTGATTCGTGAACGCCAGCCAACTCATGTGCTTCGAACGAGGAGTCAAGTGGCCGCAGACGTGGAACAAGAACGGCAACATGATTTAGCCAGTTCTGAGTCTGGTGCTTCTTCCCTCAATATTCTCTCTGAAGAATTTAATTTTGATGATTCTTTTTTATGCATGACAAACAGGAGCAAACTGTTCCAAACGAGGAGGAACCCTTGGACATTCCACTGCCTTCAGGTGAACCAGTCAGCTCTGATCGTGCATTGCTAGTACAGCAACAGGATGATGACAGTTCACTGAAGAACACGAGGAAGATGGCTGAGGAGTCTGCCAAGGGATATGGGTATGACAATCATTTGCTAGTTCATACTGAGGTTGACGAATTGGGTACTAGTTGGGTGAGAGTTGTGTTGCCAGAATGCAGAAGGAAGACTGCCCTAGAACAAGCACACTCATCCCGAACAGGTGGACATTTTGGAGTGAAACGTACTTGTGCCCGGTTACGTAGGCATTTTACTTGGCCTGGGGTGGTGCGTGATGTAAGAAATCTCTGTACCACTTGCCCACAATGTCAGAGAGCCTCTAAAAATACCCAAGGCAGAGCACCTTTGATACCTCTCCCCGTGATCAAGGAACCTTTTAGCAGGGTTGCCTTTGATATAGTGGGTCCGCTCACAAGGACTAAGAGTGGGAATAAATGGATCCTTACTTCTATGTGCTATCATAGCAAATATCCGGAAGCTATGCCCTTAAAGAGGGTAGATGCTGCAACTGTTGCTGATGCCATGGTGGAAATGTTTTCCCGAACCGGCATCCCGGATGACATTTTAACAGACCGTGGGACAGTCTTTATGAGCAAGTTGAACCAGCAGTTGTGCAAATTGTTAGGTATCACCCACCGTAGGACTTCCCCATACCACCCACAATCAGATGGCATGTTGGAGAGGTGGCATGCCTCTTGTAAGGCTATGCTGAGGAAGGCAGAGGTAGAGAAGAAGGAATGGGACACCTACCTTAAGTATTTGCTATTTGCATACCGTGATTCGCCTCATTCAGTCACAGGCTTCACACCCTTTGAACTTATATATGGCAGAGATGTTAGGGGTCCCCTAGAGATCCTGAAATGCAATTGGTTGGAAGGAGAGCTGCCAGATCGTACTTTGCATGAGTGGGTGAGAGAATTAAAGTTGAAGATGGAAGCCATATCTGAGATTGTAGGAGAACGGGAAAGGGTAGCCAAGGCCAATATCAAAAGGTCCTATGATAGGAATGCAAAAGAAAGATCTCTAGTAGATGGCTCAATGGTGTTGATGAGGGTCCCAGGGTCGACTGGCAAGTTAGACGACACATGGGAAGGTCCTTTTGAAGTCATTGATCAGAGTTCTCCTGTCAACTACCAGTTAGCTATCCCTAGAAAAGTTCACAAACCTAAGATTGTCCACATTAACAGGCTAAGGCCATGGCATACCCCTGATGCTAGGGTATTGCGGATAACAGTGGCAGATGAGGATGACAAAGATGAAAGAGATAGAGTTGTGACTAGCTCCCATGCTAAGGACCTTAACCACGCCCAAGAAGCTGAGCTAGACGCATTGCTTGCTACTTTTAAGGATGTCGTGCAGGGTGAGCCAGGGAGAGTGATCTTGTTAGAACACCCCATTGACACGAGTGATTCCCCTCCAATCCGCACAGCACAATACAGGTTAGCACCTGCATGGCATGACCAGCTTCAGGATGAAGTGCGCTCTTTGGTTAAAGGAGGCATTGTCAGAACATCCCGTAGCCCGTGGTCCTCGCCTGTTCTCCCAGTCAAAGAAAGATGGGTCGGTTAGACTATGTGTTGATTTCCGAAGAATCAATACCATCACAGTTCCTGACCCTTATTTAATGCCCCGAATCGATGACATCCTGGATAGGTTGGGCGAAGCTAAATTCCTATCAAAGCTCGATTTAAATAAAGGGTTTCACCAGGTCCCAGTGAGATCGAGTGACATCCAGAAAACAGCCTTCTGCACCCCACTAGGCAAATTTGAGTATGTTTACATGCCTTTTGGTCTCAGGAATGCTCCGGCAACCTTCCAAAGGTTAATGGATAATGTTCTTGATGGGTATGGTGCATATGCTCAGGCTTATATGGATGACATAGTCATTTTCAGTGTGTCCTGGTCGGACCATATTCAACACCTGCAAACAGTGCTTGGTCGTCTTCGAGAGGTGGGTCTCACAGCAAAAACATCCAAGTATGAATGGGCGGTGGCCTCTTGCACATACCTGGGCCATGTGGTGGGCAGAGGCAGAGTATAGCCAGATGATTGCAAGGTCGCTTCGATCCGAGAATTCCAACGACCATTGACGAAGACAGACGTGAGGTCTTTCTTGGGCCTCACGGGATATTACCGCAGATTTGTTAAGAACTATGCTAACAATTCTGTTGCTCTAACTGCAGCTACACGAAAGGTGGCCCCTCAGACTGTTGAATGGAACACACAGATGAACGAAGACTTTTTTAACCTTAAACAGCAGTTGTGTAAGGTTCCCTCACTAACTATTTTCCCAAAGTGACGTATTTGTGCTACAGATGGATGCCTCCTCAAAGGGCATTGGAGCAGTCTCTTGAGCGTGTTGAGGGACAAGAATGAACTACCTGTGGGTTTCTACTCCCGGAAGCTCCGACCTAGTGAAGAGAAGTATGCCGCTACTGAGTTGGAAGGGCTTGCTCTGGTGGAGTCAGTCGACCATTTCGCCATCCACTTGGTGGGACGACCCTTCACAATCGAAACCGACCACCGAGCTCTTTCCTTCCTACAGTCTGCCAAACTGTCTAATGGGAGACTTGCCAGGTGGGCTTTGAGACTACAGCCTTTCGATTTCACAGTGAAATACAGACCTGGATCCAAAAATGGAAATGCGGATGGGCTCTCCCGCCAAGCCTGGCCAACAACCAATTCCACTTCCTTCTCACATGGCCTCCGGCCTCCAGAGGAGGGGGGGAGTGTTATGCCCCAGACTGAAGCTCAGGGACATTAAACAGTTTTGTGTTGTAGTGAATGCGTGTTGTATAGATATCAAAATTGTATCATGTTCATGTCAGCCTTGATTTCTGTTTTCATCCTTAGTTTCTTGTATGCATATCCAAACTGAACCCAACACGAACCCTGCACACACACACACATTATTTCCTTATTTGGTCATTTTTAGTAGCTCTGCTGGAGCCTATAAAAGCGCCAGCTGAGCACGTGACTAGTCAGTTCTGTCTTGCTGTTCTACTTTTAACCTACTTTTTATTATAAGGAATAAAAACTTTATCTCTTGGGAGAAGGAGGTAGTAAGACTTGACTCTGGTGGCAGCATACCTACCACTCTGACTGGATTGGCTCGTTGAGCTCAAGTTAGGTGTGTAGCATACGTTGGGGCAAGATTGTTCCCCAACAGCCGTGGACAGGCTTTTGATGGTGCATCAAATATCGAAATGGTGTACAAGCATTGATTAAAAAGGAGACAAATCAAGTGCTTTATGTTCACTGCTTGGCCCACAGTTTGAATTTGTGCTTAAAAGATGTCACCAAAAATTGCAAGATATCATGGGTTTTATTCATGATTTAGTTCAGTTAATAAGATTTTCTCCAAAGAGGCTATCTTTGTTTGAAAAGCTGTAACCATTAACACTGGAGAAATGTTGCCTTCATTAAGATTGCTTGGCCAACTCGATGGACCATAAGACATACATCAATAGATAGTATCCTAAAGAATTATGAGATCTTACAATCTGCTTTAGAAAGTGGCAATGATGGGTATGCAGCAAAGGGTAGTGGACTTTTGACATCCATGCAGAAGTTTGATACTTTATTTGCTTTAAAACTTGCTTACCTGATTTTTTCGGCAGTTGAACAGCTTTCATGCAATCTCCAAGCATAGGATACAACAGTTCAGGAAGCATTGCATCTTCCTTTTTCACATTTAAACTCTAATGAGAACTGAGGAAAAGATCAAGTTCAATACATTTTATGATCAAGTTCTCCAGGAGTCTGCCACTTTGACTGATGAGCCAGATCTTCCACGGTGAAGGAAACGTCCACGAAGATTTGATGATGGAGAAAGCCCTCATATGTATCAATCCCCCAGAGATATGCATAGACATGCATATTTTGAAGTTCTTGAAGTAGTTGTTGGTGAGGTAAAAAGAAGGTGGTTTGATCAGGCTGATCTCTATGTCATGAAAGACCATTTTACTAAAAGCTGCTAATGCTGAAAACTTCATAGTACCAGATGATGTAAAGAAGTTTTTGAACAAAGATGTTGATCAAGACCAGTTGATGATTCACCTTTCAATGCTTCCTGATGCCATCAAAACTGCACGTTCGACTTGTGCTGTTACAAAAATAATGCTATGAATCAATCAGAAAGCATGTTGGGTGAAGTTGGTAAACTCTTAAAACTGTATTTCACTTGCCCAGTTACCTCTGCCACAGCGGAACGTTCGTTTTCATCTTTACGTAGAATAAAAACAAACGCCGTAAGCGCCATATGGCGCGAGACCTTACATCCTTCGCCACACAAAAATATATAAAATGAACCTAACAGCCCCAGTAGGGTTCTGCACATGCCTAGTAGACTAGAGAACGTCACAAAAATGATTATTTCCGGTTGATGCATCGTGCAACAAAAATCCTGCGGTTGAACGCCATTTTTGTTGGTCGAGCTTTTTTTTTAAACTGCTCAAAGATGCTCTCCTGTGAGGACGTTATTTCTCAACTTTTAGCCGACGATTCTGGCGATTCTGGGTCAGATTCATTTGGGGGAGAAGGTGAAGACATCTATGCATACCGAGGAAACACTCTGGATCCAGTTGCTCTAAGAGAAGAGGCGCGCTTGGATGGACTTCTCGATTGTAAGTTTCTTCTAACCTTAGCGCTTCATAGCCTTTGTTTACCATAGTCAACTGAGAGTGTACTATTGCCAAATACTAGCTTATTCTGTTGGTATTCCAAATTCAGACAGGATAGTTATAGAAAAAAAGTTATAGCTAAGAGTGTAGGTTGGAGTTGTTGAGATGTTGATTTTCATTTGAATTTGAATTTTCAAATGTTGACCACAAACTTGATATATATATATATCTTGTTTTTCCCACCCTCCCCACTACTTTTCCTACAGCATCAGATGATGAGAGTGGAGATGAGGCATCTATGACTCCTTTTGTTACATTGGAGGATGAGGAAGCCTTGCCTGAAGTCTCTACAGGGCGTGGGAACACGACTGGTGCTGGAGTTGTGCGAGGGAGAGGCGGGCGAGGGAGTACTGGCCGAGGGAGAGGCGGGCGAGGGAGTACTGGCCAAGGGGGAAGCAGCTCAAGTGGTAGTGGAGTCGTAAGTGTTGCTAGTGGTCCTCCAAAAGGTACTGGTAGTAGGCGGGCCAGAGGTTATAGGCGTGTGCGAGCATCTGGCACTGGTTCTGTCCGAGCATCTGGCACTGGTTCTGCCCAAGCATCTGGCACTGGTTCTAGGCTAACTGAGGTCACAGGTAAGTGGGAAATAAAGGAGCCAACTCCTTTGAAATTGGACTATACAGCAACAGCTGGTCCAACTTCTTCATTGCTTGGTGCATCAAGTACATTTTTAGATGCATTTTACCTTTTTTTTACTCTTGAAGTGTGGGAACTCCTAGTAGCAGAGACGAACAGTTACGTTTCTAGGATGGCTAGTCTCTCCAGGCCATGGGTAGATACTAATATAGAGGAAATGAAAGCTTTTGTAGGAATGTTGATAATAATGGGAGTTTCCACACTTCCATACTTAGAATTGTACTGGTCCACTAATCACTCGGATTTGTCTGGATCTTTGGTTCGTAAAGTAATGCCTAGGACTCGGTTTTTGGAGCTAATGCGTTATGTACATGTAAATTCTATTGATGGTTTGTTGGTTACAAATTTGATAGAAGCTTGTTTATTGAATTCATTTATTTTGTTTTCTTCTGTCCGAGCTCCAATATCAGTAAGGAAGGGTAATTATCTAGAAGCTAGGATTGTTCTAGCTAAATCTTTGATTGGTTCTTTCTCTTCTCGGCAGCGTGCAGGTCAACGTTGTAAACTAGGTCATTTCCCACAGTGCTGTGCAAAGAAGCGCTGTGTAGTTTGCATTTGTAAAGGTTACAGGCATGAGGCAAGGTCCCAGTGTTGTTTTTGTAAGGTTCCTTTGTGTGGTGGATCAACAGGCCGTGACTGTTTTCGTAAATACCATACCTTGGTGGACTATCAGTAATGTTTATGCACCCCCTGCTCCTTTCTGTGCTTCTCTCTTGTTCCCTGCTCCTTCGTCTACTTCTCTCTTGTTCCCTGCCCCTTCGTCTACTTCTCTCGTTCCCTGTCCCTTCGTCTACTTCTCTCGTCTCTCCAGTATTCAAGTGTTATTCTTATCCTGGTATCTCATGTTTGTGTAGAATAAAAACATGGTGAAATATCATGCCGGAGACCAAGCAAGCTATACCCAAGACTGAGCAAGTTCTACTCTACCCGTGACAGCAAGACCGGAGCTCTACCCAAGACACTCCCTTACATAATTGTGTTTTATATTATGGTTTTATTCTAGTATGTGTTAGCATTTTCACTCTCTTATAATTTGTTTTTTGTATTATTATTTGTTAGCATTTTGATGGGGAAAACAACCCACTGGCTTTGCATATGGTAGAGGGTTTGTAAATAGATGCTCCATCTTGTGTTGGCATTATAATGTGTGTATAATTTTCACTCTCTTATAATTTGTTTTTATATTATTATTTGTTAGCATTTTGATGGGGAAAACAACCCACTGGCTTTGCATATGGTAGAGGGTTTGTAAATAGATGCTCCATCTTGTGTTGGCATTATAATGGTGTGAAAATATGAAAATATTCACCCCCAAGAAGATGACAAGATTTTATAATGCTGGTTCTGCCCAGTTCGTAAGGAAGGCTCGATTTTTTTTACAGGAAGTAGAGCTATCATGTGGCTGAATATGACCCAAGTTTCATGGGTGGAGTCCCTGCAGAATGGAAGATATAAAAATAATAAGTAAAATACCTCGTTAATTCATGAATAATTTGCCCGCGGGTACTAGGAATACGGCGTGCAATCGGTTAATAAGATTTTCTCCAAAGAGGCTATCTTTGTTTGAAAAGCTGTAACCATTAACACTGGAGAAATGTTGCCTTCATTAAGATTGCTTGGCCAACTCGATGGACCATAAGACATACATCAATAGATAGTATCCTAAAGAATTATGAGATCTTACAATCTGCTTTAGAAAGTGGCAATGATGGGTATGCAGCAAAGGGTAGTGGACTTTTGACATCCATGCAGAAGTTTGATACTTTATTTGCTTTAAAACTTGCTTACCTGATTTTTTCGGCAGTTGAACAGCTTTCATGCAATCTCCAAGCATAGGATACAACAGTTCAGGAAGCATTGCATCTTCCTTTTTCACATTTAAACTCTAATGAGAACTGAGGAAAAGATCAAGTTCAATACATTTTATGATAAAGTTCTCCAGGAGTCTGCCACTTTGACTGATGAGCCAGATCTTCCACGGGGAAGGAAACGTCCACGAAGATTTGATGATGGAGAAAGCCCTCATATGTATCAATCCCCCAGAGATATAGTGCTCTGCAACATGTAGTTCCTCAAACACTAAAATAAAGTGTCATCACAAAAACCTGGATAGCCTTGGCTAAGCTTAGTCATTAAGGTTTGTAACTTTGGGATATGATAGATTACGAGTGACAGGTCACATTGCCATGCCCATTTTTCACATTCCGTTAACCACAATAATGGAATTTAATTTTCGCGCTGGTACTTAGAAAAAGCCTCTTTTAGGATTTACTCAAGAACCCCTAGGTTTGAAGTTTCCATATTTGGTATGGTAGTAGTAGACAGTAGATGTGTTGATTCTAGGTAAGTACATTGTGGTTGGCACACTACTAACATTTTCACAGCCACTTATAACTTTTACAATGATTGAGCAATTATAGCATTCCAGTTACTGATGAGGACCTAAAATTGCATCAGTTTGTTAATTAAGATACTCTCTTCAAACTAGTGGAAGCATATGCAATGAAATAAAATTTTATCAGAGATGCATGAATTTCAATATCAACACATCCTACACACATATCGATACACACATATCGATATAATTAAATTGTTTTGACTTTGTTCGTTTCCTTTGGCCCCTCTGTTCGTATAGAACACCATGGTGTACTCTAGAATACTTCAACACGGACTCTTCTTGATATGAGTTTCTTTTTATCCTCATCAGCTTCATCACGAACTCGGGCGGGCTCATCTGAACACAAAGGAGGTGGCTGATGATCTCTGCGAAGAGATTCCATCTCCTCTAAATATTCCTGTATATAATAATAGTGTATATATACATTGACGATGCAATATGTAACAACCATACCTCACGATGTTGAACAACATCCGGCCTTTCGTGTCCATCAATATATACGCCTTTCTTGTGGCTACGTGGCTTAAACCCAAGATGATGGAGCCATCGCCTAGCTGTACAGACTGAAATGCTTCGAGGATATTGTGGAGATAAGTGGCAAGATGGTAGCAAATGGTCATTTACCCAAAAACAGAATATTAGCTTCACCCTTCCTAAAGGCATTTTCCCGAACCCATTCAGCTGCTTTGAGGTTTATCTATGTAACAAATACAAACAAAATAAAACATACACACCACACTTGGATGTATTCACACATTACACATTACACACACACATATACACCACACATGGACGTACACACACACACACCACACATGGACGTACGCACACCACACCACAAATGGATGCATGCATATGCCACACACAAACCACAAACAACTATTTATTAACAAACTGACCTTCTCGTCATGATAGACTGTTATTCTTTCATATTTTCCTTGCTTACTCTCAGGTAGTTCTCCTTTATTCTCCATGAACTGGTTCATGTACTTTCGAACAGTTTTTTCGTTGAAACCCAGCATGGATGCAGCTTCTGTGGCAGCCTGTGTCTTATGACGAACTCTAAAACTGTTCATAATCATCACCGACAACATTTTACGGAGGTCTACTGGCAACGTCAGTACAAAATCATCCACACACTCCTGGATATCTTCCTCAGTAAAATCTAGATAGATAAGCAGTTATTGCAGCTAGAATGCTGACATAAATACAATCATATAGCTGCAGCTAATAACCAGCTAAATTCAGAGTAAAACTTACTAGTAGACTGGTCATCATGATGATCTCGCCATTTTCATCCTCCTCGACGTTGCTTCGATCCATAGCATCTTCCTCACTGGCAATAGATCCTTGCTCAACTGTCTCAGAAGGCAAATCCTGCTGCTGCAAAGCAGGCTGTGAAGAAGCCATCAGAGGAGCTTCAGAGACACCGCCAGAAACACCAGCTTCAGAGACACTGCCAGCAGCATCGTCACCAGCACGATATACAGACGCCCCGCTCTTCTTCTTCTTAGACTCAAGCATTTTCAAAGCCCTCGCTGTAGCCTTCCTTTTCTTACTCCAAGAGGTATCCATCATAGATAACAAATCCTCAAATCGTCCAACAAAAACTACTGCCGCGTAGTATTGCACGCGCACGTTTTTGAGCAGCGTGTGGTCAGCCATTTCCTTGGCAACGAGCGTCCGCGTGACCAAATTGCCTAATCTGATTGGTTACTTTTTAGTTTTCCCTTTCAAGATGCAATAAATTCCTCACTTGTGTTATTTTTTATGTAGATTAATAATATAATTTTTCTATATTTTTATCTGCAACAACAACAAAAATATATTAGAAACAATTTTGGAAGAGTTATACTGCACTGCACTATATATATGCATAGACATGCATATTTTGAAGTTCTTGAAGTAGTTGTTGGTGAGGTAAAAAGAAGGTGGTTTGATCAGTCTGATCTCTATGTCATGAAAGACCATTTTAATAAAAGCTGCTAATGCTGAAAACTTCATAGTACCAGATGATGTAAAGAAGTTTTTGAACAAAGATGTTGATCAAGACCAGTTGATGATTCACCTTTCAATGCTTCCTGATGCCATCAAAACTGCACGTTCGACTTGTGCTGTTACAAAAATAATGCTATGAATCAATCAGAAAGCATGTTGGGTGAAGTTGATAAACTCTTAAAACTGTATTTCACTTGCCCAGTTACCTCTGCCACAGCGGAACGTTCGTTTTCATCTTTACGTAGAATGACCTAGAATGACCCACTGCAGACTGAATAACTTGTTTTTACTATATATACATCAATCAAAAACTGATTCACTTGACTTACGAGAGATAGCGGAACAATTTATATCTGTGAACACAAAGAGAAGGAACTATTTTGGATTTTTTTTGGTAATAATTATATTGTATTCTTATATTGTAAAACATAGTCATTGCCAATATTATATAATCACTAAAACATCATCCACATCTCTAATAATTAAGGTTACTAATGTGGGTCCCCTTACCAAATGATCTTCCTATGCCACTGCTTCATCGCTACTTACTGAGCATAGGGAAAAGTTCTTCATCACTACTTACTGAGCATAGGGAATAGTTCTTCATCGGTTTAGGGAATAGTTCTTCATCAGTACTTACTGTGCATAGGGAATAGTTATTCTCACTACTTACTGTGCATAGGGAATAGTTCATCGCTACTAACTGAGCATAGGAAATAGTTCTTCATCCTGTGCATAGGGAATAGTTCACCGCTACTTACTGTGCATAGGGAATAATAATCGCAACTTACTGTGTATAGGGAATAGTTCTTCTCGCTACTTACTGTGCATAGGGAATAGTTCTTCTCGCTACTTACTGTGCATAGGGAATAGTTCTTCATCACTACTTACTGTGCATAGGGAATAGTTCATCGCTACTAACTGAGCATAGGAAATAGTTCTTCATCCTGTGCATAGGGAATAGTTCACCGCTACTTACTGTGCATAGGGAATAATAATCGCAACTTACTGTGTATAGGGAATAGTTCTTCTCGCTACTTACTGTGCATAGGGAATAGTTCTTCTCGCTACTTACTGTGCATAGGGAATAGTTCTTCATCACTACTTACTGTACATAGGGAATAGTTCATCGCTACTTAGGGAATAGTTCTTCATCGCTACTTACTGTTTATAGTCATCGCTACTTACTGTGGTTAGGGAAGAGTCATTGCAACTTACTGTGCATAGGGAATAGTTTATCGCTACTTACTGTGCATAGGGAATAGTTCATCAGTACTTACTGTGCATAGGGAATAGTTTATCGCTACTTAACTGTGCATAGGGAATAGTTCATCGCTACTTACTGTGCATAGGGAATAGTTCTTCATCACTACTTACTGTGCATAGGGAATAGTAAGTGTACTGTATAAGTACTGGCATGTGCTGGTGTGTGTAGTGTACTGTATAAGAACTGGCATGTGCTGGTGTGTGTAGTCACTAAGTGTATGTATAAGAACTGGCAAGTGCTGGTGTGTGTAGTGTATGTATAATAACTGGCATGTGCGTGTAGTGTATGTTTAAGAACTGGCATGTGCTGGTGTGTGTAGTGTATGTATAAGAACTGGCATGTGCAGGTTTGTGTAGTGTATGTATAAGAACTGGCATGTGCTGGTGTGTGTGGTGATGCTGTGTAGAATTCTCTGTATTTTATTTTTATTGCCAATGGGAAGACTTTTGTCTCCATGGCGATGAAGACCCAGTTGAAGCTTTGGCAATAAAGGCAGTGAAGTTAATCAAGGGGAATTCCCCAGATCATTTGATTACATCAGAAGTAATTTTATCGAATTGGATAAGTGTTTTTAAATCCAGACGTCTCTGAAGCTCTTAGTTAACTTTGTGCTGTTACCATTTAGGGGTAGTCCTCTGTCAGGACTCTTCTTCTGGGTGACCTCTCTGTAAGTCACCTAAGAGTTCTGATGACGCCCTCAGCCTTACTAACACTCTCTTCTCAGTGGTAGTCTTACTGGGACCATACAATACCAATCTCCAGCTCAATAAGCCCTTCCCTTCTCTGCTTCGAAAAAGGTTATGGTATAACAATTTGATATAATCGCAAAATAGCACACAGCAGCAATATATTCAAATATCACAACCACAAGCTTAATCATAGTAAATAAAATAATGTCTAAGTCTAGTTATACTTGGATCCAACAATAACAACGATACAGTTATAGCTCCCAGCTCAAAACTTATTGAAGTTCGTCTTCTCTTTGAGTCTCTCTCTTGGATTCTCTCTCTCTCTCGTTCTCATTCGATCGTTTTTATACCCTGACTCTGTGCTGTCAGAACAGTCTGCAACATTTCCTTTTACGGTCATATCAGAGTGTTGTTGTGACGTTTCCTCCCACCAATCAGAACTCTTCGAATCTTTTAGCACAACATCCCCTTTCAAGAGTGTGTGGTTGAGTGGTTTGTGTGGTTGATGTCGAGGTTTGTTTGTAGTTGTCTGCTCCCTGTACACAACACCTGCTGTTCCAGAAAGGTCAGATTCAGCCATGTCAGAAAGGTCAAGGCTTTTCTCTGACATCCGCCAAACGACATCTGCAACATACACAAACAACAACAAACAAACAACAATTATCTTGTTGTAATTTGGTTAAAAAGGAAAGGAAACATGGCAAACCCCTAGACTACAGCTCAGTATATGACGACCCTTTACCATTCAAACTTATGTGCATCAGCTTTTAAAATGACTTAAATGGTAAAGGATTATCAAACTCATTGCGGTGTACGTGTGTCCAACTCGTTTGCATTATCTTTTTATCAACATAGAATTTCCTTTTTTAAATAAAACTGTTTTCTTTCTTTCTTCCTGTTACTGATGTAACTAAGGAGCTTGGTGACAATACAGACAGGTCTATAGAGTGAAACAGGTCCTGTAATAAAGAATAAAGATGGTTCAGACCATCTGGCAGAACCTCAAAAGAAGCAGGTAGCATTCATGTCTTAATGCAGCATAAGAACTTATACACGTACTGATTGTATATCGCATTCCGAGTATTTTGTCTCTGTTAATATGTAAGGGTCTGTGCAAAAGACTAGTGCTGATATTGGGCTACATAGGACAGGGCCAGTCTTGCTAGACAGACTCTCAAATACTAGCAAGCTGGTTAAAATGATAATAACCAATCAAAACGACATTGACATGTTATCTCACAGGTCAAAGGTTGAATTCCCTTGTTGTATTTGACCCTTTACCCAACACTGCATTCCAAAGGGCCGACACAAAGAGTGTCTTGCATAGAGCCGCACTTGAAATTGGAGAGGGGGGGAGGGGAAGTCCTGGGAAATCACCTCTCTCAAGCCTATTGTTACAATTATTATATTAATAGATTATTATAATATCTATTATTATAATATCTATTATTATTATTGACATTATTATTATTAACATTATTATTATTATTATTATTATTATTATTATTATTATTATTATTATTATTATTATTATTATTATTATTATTATTATTATTATTATTATTATTATTATTATTATTATTATTATTATTATTATTATTATTATTATTATTATTATTATTATTATTATTATTATTATTATTATTATTATTATATATATATATATATATTTTTTTTATTTTTTTTATTTTTTTTAATTTTTTTATTTTTTTTATTTTTTTTTATTTTTTTTTTTTTAATATAATATAATATACATAATATACATAAATACAAATATATAACATTATATATATATATATATATTTTAGTTTAATAAGTACTATATATTATTATTATTATATTATTATATTATTATTATTATTATTATAAGTTAATAGCCTAGGCACAAGTGCCTAGGATAGCAGCCGTATTTCCCCTATTAACAATAATAATAATAATAATAAAAATATTCTCTTCTTATTATTATTATTGTTATTATCGTTGTTATTATCATATTATTGTTATCACATTATTATTTTCATTATTATATTATTATTATTGTTGTTGTTGTCATCATCATAATAATTATTATTATTATTATTATTATTATTATTATTATTATTATTATTATTATTATTATTATTATTATTATTATTATTATTATTATTATTATTATTATTATTAATTATTATTATTATTATTATTATTATTATTATTATTATTATTATTATTATTATTATTATTATTATTATTATTATTATTATTATTATTATTATTATTATTATTATTATTATTATTATTATTATTACTACTACTACTACTACTACTACTACTACTACTACTACTACTATTATTATTATTATTATTATTAATTATTATTATTATTATTATTATTATTATTATTATTATTATTATTATTATTATTATTATTATTATTATTATTATTATTATTATTATTATTATTATTATTATTATTATTATTATTATTATTATTATTAGTTCTTTATTGGTATTATATATAGCAATATATATATATATAATAAATTAACAATAATAATAATAATAATAAAAATATTCTCTTCTTATTATTATTATTGTTATTATCGTTGTTATTATCATATTATTGTTATCACATTATTATTTTCATTATTATATTATTATTATTGTTGTTGTTGTCATCATCATAATAATAATTATTATTATTATTATTATTATTATTATTATTATTATTATTATTATTATTATTATTATTATTATTATTATTATTATTATTATTATTATTATTATTATTATTATTATTAGTTCTGCAATATCTATATATACAATAAATTAACAATAATAATAATAATGCTTCTTCTTGTTCTTCTTCTTATTATTATTATTGTTATTATCGTTGTTATTATCACATTATTGTTATTATCACATTATTATTTTCATTATTATATTATTATTATTTTTGTTGTTGTCATCATTATAATAATAATAATAATTATTATTATTATTATTATTATTATTATTATTATTATTATTATTATTATTATTATTATTATTACTACTACTACTACTACTACTATTATTATTATTATTATTATTATTAATTATTATTATTATTATTATTATTATTATTATTATTATTATTATTATTATTATTATTATTATTATTATTATTATTATTATTATTATTATTATTATTATTATTATTATTATTATTATTATTATTATTATTATTATTAGTTCTTTATTGGTATTATATATAGCAATATATATATATATAATAAATTAACAATAATAATAATAATAATAAAAATATTCTCTTCTTATTATTATTATTGTTATTATCGTTGCTATTATCATATTATTGTTATCACATTATTATTTTCATTATTATATTATTATTATTGTTGTTGTTGTCATCATCATAATAATAATAATAATAATAATAATAATTATTATTATTATTATTATTATTATTATTATTATTATTATTATTATTATTATTATTATTATTATTATTATTATTATTATTATTATTATTATTATTATTATTATTATTATTTATTATTATTAGTTCTGCAATATCTATATATACAATAAATTAACAATAATAATAATAATGCTTCTTCTTGTTCTTCTTATTATTATTATTGTTATTATCGTTGTTATTATCATATTATTGTTATTATCACATTATTATTTTCATTATTATATTATTATTATTTTTGTTGTTGTCATCATTATAATAATAATAATTATTATTATTATTATTATTATTATTATTATTATTATTATTATTATTATTATTATTATTATTATTATTATTATTATTATTATTATTATTATTATTATTATTAATAATTATTATTGTTGTTGTTGTTGTTGTTATTATTATTTTTATTTTTATTATTGTTATTATTATTTTATTTTTTATTATTATTATTAGTATTATTATTATTATTATTATTATTATTATATATTATTATTATATTATTATTATCATCATCAAAAGTCTCTAACAGAGAGAGAGAGAAAGAGAGTGGGTGAGAATATGGTCTGAGAGAGTGATTTAACCTCATGTGAGCGTAGGCTCTAAGAGAGAGAGAGCGAAGGTGAGTAAGTTGTATGAGAGAGTAGGGAACTTCATGTAAGAGTAGGCTATAAGAGTGGGTGTAGTAACTATAGTTATCCAACATGGCTCTACTGGACTATGATTATGTGTGGGTATCTGCTGTGGGTTTGTGATGTGGACTATTGTAGCTGACTCTGTTTTTGTCTAATGTGTTTGTGTGTGTGTGCGTGCATGGTTGGTTTGTTGGGCTAGATAACTGTGGAAGGTTCTAGAAGCACATCATGTTATCTATTACATAGCAGCCTGGTGCACTCTCCCCCTCCACCCCGTTCCCTATCACATATATATTCTAAATGGATAACTCAGTTGTCAGAGATTGTGAGTAACTAAGTTGTCAGATTCTCACAATACATTGTCAGTATAATTTTGCATAACACTTGACTCATGAGAAGCAAATTGAAGTGGTATCTGTATCACCAGATAGCTAGCTGAGTTCACTAGACAGACCTGGCTACTGCAACACCTCCATAGTTGGACCATGTGGAGAAACTGAGTAACTTTGACATCAAGGAATTCCACCTTGCCTGTACCGGCAGTTGTTCACTCACAACTTCTGTGCAGCCAGTTCTCTTTCCTCAATCTTAAATGCTCTCTCAATCTTTTATTTCCACTAAGCAGACATTTCGGAGTAGATGTAGTAACCTTAAAGGTGAATGAACATGCATAACTACATAACTATATACACTGCAGATATGATCATGCATGGCTCATAAACTTTCCCTCAAATCAATTACATATGCAAAAATACCTACTTGTAAATAGTCGGTCATCCAAAAATATGATCAAGGGAATCTTCTCATATTTCTGCTATGTGACATTAGCAGAGGACTATCACTTCAGGGGACCTCAAACTCGTGTCAACATTGCCTGTTGTGCCTGCTCAAGATAGTCTCTATGCATGCAATCTACTCCCAACAGATCTCTGTATGTGCTTTTAAAATATTGGAGGTGTGTGGTGAGTGGCAAGTAGGTATTGGTTTAGTAGATGCATGTGAGAGAGTGTGGGGTGCCTGTGATGGGATGGCTCTGGCAATACTCCTGGAAAACTTGATTTATTCTGACAATATAATTTACATTATAGAAAGGCATCTCTACCCGTGGAGATAGAGATGGCACAAAAAAAAAAGATGAAATGGAAGGTGAAATGGAAGAGTTTGGTTTCGAAGGATTTGGACTTAAAAGTTCAAACAATGATGAAGTTGAAGGAAAGTGTTTTTCAGAATTCCCAGAAGAATTTTGCTTTCTCACAAGCAAGATACAAAATGGATTATGATGCAAATAGGAAGTTATGGAATGGAATGATACCCGTCTTGCTATTCTGAGGTGGCAATTCATTTTAGTGTAAATAGGCTAGATTTCAGTGAGGCAGACATCTAAGGGTTCTTTTACTGCAGCTAGACCAGTAATATTTGTCTTACTAAGTTGTGACCTCTCTGAGGATGGGGTACATTTGAATGAGAACACAATAACCACTTGTGCAGTGACTACTGCTGAATGGAGTGACCTCGCCCCAGTTTGTTGTCACCTATCCCAGCAGGTATTATAGTGACCAGAAATTCACTCTTTCAAAGACACAAAATAAATGGATCAGGAGTGGATGTTAAAGATAACCGATCATGTCTACATAATATAAGCTATCTATGTTGTGTTTAGGACAGACCTATTATCTTAGCTAACTATTCCAATAATAGATGCTTTATTCCCCTCACTGAATCTATGCTAAAATGAACTCCCTCCTCAGCTGATCATCGACGAGAAGGGGGGTCACTCTATCCCTTGGTAAGTCACTGTATACTAGGATACAGTGGGGTCATTTTAAAGGTGAGTCACCAGATTCTGCAACACCGTCCCACCATGGAGTCAATTAATGCTTAAACATGAACTGCAAAATAAAAGGCTCACCTACGGAATAACCCCCATCCGTAATTAAATGCCACTGTTTCAACTAGACCAAAATATCAGAAATTATTGCTATATAAAAAGAATCTCATTTTCAAACTTTTTTAAAAAGGGGCTGTCACTTAAGGTGTATTTTATTTCAAAAGCTATCGTCAATAGCTGTTCACACATTCTCTCCAACTAAATTGTGTAATGATAAAAGGAAAGCAAAAAGGAAGTGCTGAAAGGTAAGGAAAGGAAAATGATTAACTCATTCACTGGTGCAAGCGTATATATATATATATATATATACGCCGAAAGACGTAGGGTTAAAAAATATCCCATAAAGGTTAACAACATTCTGGCTCTTAAAGTTCGGTAACTAAGGGGAAAATATTGAAAAGCGCGGCATGTGCAGAATTTGAGCTGCTTTTTCACCTGAAAACAAGGTGTCCTCTTCTAACCTTGTGCTTCCTCAGGTTCTGGACAATGATTTTGGACTTTCTCAGGGCAAAAGCAGTGATGAAGAAGGTGGTGGTATCTCATCCTACCTTGGCCAGACCAATGTTAACCCTGAAGCTCTGCTATTATCTCGGCAAAGTAGTCGTACCCGACTTACCTTCAAGCAAGCTTATTCGATCCAGATTGGTTCACTCGACGTTTCAATTAGATGCTCTAGTCTTCAACATTATACAGCGAATAAAATTTGAAGTTGATTATTGAGAAGATGATTTTAGTGGTGCTCATTATAAAGGCTCTTATAAGTGGTTGTGGTCCACTGACACTTGTCTGTCCTGTTTCTATTCCATAGTCAAGCAGCTGCTTACAAGAAGTTACTCAGTGTAACTCCAGAACTACCCAATCATAGATACAACACTTTACCATATTTATTACTATAATTATGCACACACACACACACAGGTATATATATATATACATGCGTCATATGTCCCTATGCACAATTATGCATACACACACATAAATACATGCATGATATGTCCCTATGTATTTAATATACACACATAGATACATGCATCATATGTCCCTATGTATTTAATATACACACACATAGATACATGCATCATATGATATGTCCCTATGTATTTAATACACACACATAGATACCTATGTATTTAATATACACAGATATATACATGCATCATATGTCCCTATGTATTTAATATACACACACATAGATACATGCATCATATGTCCCTATGTATTTACACATAGATGTCCCTATGTATTTAATATACACACACACATAGATACATGCATCATATCTCCCTATGTATTTAATATACAGACACATAGATACATGCATCATATGTCCCTATTTATTTAATATACACACACATAGATACATGCAGCTTAATCAGTTATCTAGTGTTGCTGAAGGTTTGTGTTATCAACTATTGTTATAAGCGTAATCTTCTGAGGAAAATTTCTGATAACTAATAATAATAATAATAATAATAATAATAATAATAATAATAATAATAATAATAATGATAATAATAGTAGTAATAATAATAATAATAATAACAATAATAAATTAATAATAGTAGTAGTAGTAGTAGTAGTAGTGATAACAACAACAACAATAATGATGATGATGATAATAATAATGATAATACTATACTATTATTACTAATGATAATCATGATTAAAGTAATAATAATAATAATGATAATGACAATAATAATAGCAATAGTAGTAGTAGTAGTGATAGTAATAGTAATAATAATAATAATAACAACAATAATAGTAATAGTAGTAGTAGTAGTAGTAATAATAATAATAATAGTAATAGATAATAATAACAACATTAATAGTAATAAAAATAATAAATATTTAAAAATAATGATAATAATAATAACAATAACAACAACAAAAATAATAATAGTTATTATTAGTATTATTATATATATATTGGAGGTGTGGTCCCTTTATTGGGGTGACTCTCATGTTATAAAGTGGCAGACAAGCAACAAAGTTGATGCCTCAGCTGACACTGGCATTATAAAATGCTGGTATTATTAATGCATTATTGAGCTGAGATGCAGCAGGTGTGGCTGGGGGAGGAAGAGGAAACATGCGGGGAAGAACACTTTTTTGGCTTCCCTTTTCTTTAGGTTGGCCAAGGAAGACTGGAGAGCTAAAAATGGCCGAACATGAAGTCTTTAGCACGTATTGGATCTTTAGCTCATATTGGACCTTGAAAATTTATTTATTTATTTATTTTTCATTTTTGTATATAGCCTGCATTTTGAAATACTGGCAGAGTGCACTGTATGCTCCAATAATAATATACTTGAAGACCACACAATTATAATAGCAACAACTTCTCAAATTTCAGTTGTTGTACTTCCTTCCCTAAACTTTTTGCTCCACAAAGACAACACAGTGGGAGGAGCATTGAGAGATGATCCTTTGAAGAAATCTTATAATGGAAAATATAATAAACAAAACAAAACATGGGCACATTAATCTGCAATGACCTTTAATCAATTGATCAAAAGAAAACATTTTGGCCAATGGCGTATATCGGCCATTTTGAATTGCATACATGCAACCGGATAATGCATGTATGGTATATCAGCAATTCAAAATGGCCGATATACGCCATTGGCCAAAATGTTTTCTTTTGATCAAATTGATTAAAAAACCATGTGCAATATCAATTTTAACTAATTTTGGGTCAAGGAATTCATTAGAAACACAATTTATCCATTTTAAAGTCATCTTCATTGTAAAATTACAATATGAATTATGATGTGGTCAAGGATCCATTCAAACATAGTCTGATTCGTAGTAAGTATCCTCATAGCTACATATTAGGACTCTTCATCTTCATTTTGGTTTGACTGCTGGCAGCTAACCAGGATTTCTTCTAGGTCAGTTGGCATCATCTCATTTTGAGTTCATTGGAAACGCAGTGAGCCTTGCTCTAAGCCCAACCATGTTTCAATGGAGATGGAATTTGTGGAGATTTGATCAGTGCTCTCCACCAAATGTATGTTTGAATGTGTATTTTGAGACTAGATTGGCGAGGTGGGAGTAGGATTATCGAGAAAAGAGTGACAAGTTAATCATGTTGACAATTGAAGAACTGTGAATTGCCTACACAATACCTGCTTTTTTTTAAACTGTCGAGTTGAGTTCCAGGGCAGCATCATAAGCAACCTTATCAGTAACCTCACCATTAGCATCACAAACATCATCACTGTCACTGTCCAGTGTGGGAAGCCTCTTGCGGAAAACAAATATAGAAAGAGGTAAGGTATTCTCACTTTCGCATCCAGAAGAACTGTGGGAGTACTGTGACTGTTCCATCTGTTCCATGGATATTTGCTAAAAAATAACCAACAAAGACTATTGTAAGCAAGAGAACTTATATTTCGTGATCACTCGAAAAAAACATTAATTAAAAATTACCGCTCCAGGACTTAATTCGTCAGCTTCTGCCCAAAATTCTACAACTGCCTTTAGCTTGTCTTTATCATATACCTCACTATCACTTTTTAGGTCCACATACTCCTCAAAAATTTGGTTGTAACGTTCAAAAGTAACGCTGCAGGATCCAGATTTTATCCCGAATGTTTGAATAAAGTGCTTAGTTAAGAAGTCAATATCTTCGCCAATTCCTTCAGGAATATTAAGGATTTTTTTCCGTTCCAGGTAGGACACTAAAACTTGTTTGGAGGCATTCATTGTCGGCTTCAACTAACAGCACGTGGCTAGATCGAGTGCACGATATGGTCACGTGAATTGGCAGAGACATGTTTTCTCATTAACGCGAGAAAAATTGCGGCCCGAACTAACAGTGATGGAAGCTGCTTGTGTTAGAGTGGAAACTTCGAGAGGTGGTGAGTTCATACTTAAATTCTAAAGCGCACGCTACCAAGTGATCATTTTGGCCGATCACTACAGGTTACTGGAATTGTCCACTCTGCAGCTGGTTTGGTGTTCCAATAATGAAAGCAGTTGTGTGCCACATTGGAGCAGTTCATGCCCAAAATGCAGATTTTCACATCTGTTGTGGTATATCTGGGTGTTCTAGAACTTACAATAAATTTCAGTCCTACAGGCAGCATTTATATCGGAGACATAGAGGAGCATTGGATAGTATTATCTTCGATCCAGCGGTTGAAGAAGCCGGCCAGAATGATGGGTATGGTCATACACTTCTCAAAGTGGTGATGCTCCAACTGAGCCAGAAGGCAGCTTCCCTTTGTGTAGGAAACAAGCTGGACTATTTTTACTAAAAGAAAGTATCACAGTCCGACCTTGAGTCACTCATAGGTGACATATCGATCATTGTGGAATTGACTGTGAATCATTTGGAAGATCGATTTAGATTGCAACTGGATGGCATGAGTATTGGAATGAATAATGAACTACGGCAAGTTTTTCATTCCCCTCAACTCAGTAGCATTTTTCAAGGATTGCAAACAGAATTCCGGCTTAAAAATTTCATTCGCGAGAACCTGAAATTGGTGGTGAGTGTATTATTAAATCTAAAGATATCCACTCTTCAATGCATGTCTCACTTGTGTATGTTTAGGTTCCTACAGAGAGAAAATTAGGCAACAAGGTGGTGAGTGTCACTAGAAGAGGCAGGAAAATGTTTAAGAAAGTATGGGATTATGTTTATGATGTGCCTCTGCTGTCTTCACTCAAACAACTTTTGTCGGATTCCTTTGCCCTTGATGAGGTAATATTGTATCAATAGTTAACCAAAAAATCAGACCAACATCTGCTTGTTGGGTCCCAAGGAGTGGCCAGTATATATCAAACGAGCAACCCATCTCTGTGTAACAGTTGAATGGTTGTGTCCTTGATGGCCACTCCACTGTGCAATCAGCTTGCCTGTGAATAGCAGCCAACTTGTTGGTCTATATGTCCTGAAGAGTTTTAGTTACATACCACAGTTCTTATTCATATATAACCCCAACTCCTCCCGTCTTCAATATGCATAGGTCTTGAGAGGACATTGCTACCAAGATGGATTGTTAGCTGACTTTTGTGATGGTAGTGTGTATAAGAAGCATAGCCTCTTTTCTACTGAGTTGCATGCACTGGAGATTATGGCCTACTATAACGATGTCAAGCTGTGCAACCCTCTGGGATACCGAGCCAAGAAACACAAGCTAGGTATGTATAATGTATATTCTGTTATAAACATTATAACATAGAGTTAATCTACAGCTCTGTTCTACTACATATTGGGAAATATTTGGCCCAGGCATCGGTCCTCATTACGAGCCATTCAACTGTTTGCTGCTTTGAAATCAAATACCCTTCAAAAATATGGCTGTGACAGAATTCTGGAGTGCTTCATGGAGGATATCAGATCACTAGAAGGGGTATATAAATATGACTGTGTCATTGTGTTTTCAGAAACTGAATGAGGTGATTGCCCTCCCCCTCCTCCAGAATCAATTTTACAGTGGGCTATCAAATCTAACCCCTTTTTTCAAGGTTTTAGAGTGCATTAAATAGAACAAATAGACGGGCATCTTATCCGAATGGGCACAGGTTCACAGTTGTTTGGGTGTATCTTGATCATAGATGAATAACTTGAAGCTTGGTCTGAGGCTGTGGAACAATCTTACATATATATTTGAAATTCATGACTATTCCATGAATTACATTTATAATCTACAGCATGAATGTAAAATTTGAGATCCAGTATTCATTTAGAGGCACACTAACCCTTGTCCCTGCAGACAATCTGGCAAGTCAGTATTTAAGAGGGTACAAAGCTCTCAATGCTGCATTGCGGAAGTGTCGAAACTGCTTGGCAGTCAAAGGGACCATGGAATCTCAGGTATGTTATATGTTGGGGAAAGGGAGTTTGTGTGTGGAGGGGTAAAGAAAACTCACCTCTTTGTGGCTACACGTTTCTTTCAGAATCATTTCAAACAAGAGACAGGGAAACACATGCCAGTTACTGTTCAACATTGGGTGGTGTCCTCCATGACCATTATGCTACAACTTTTGGTATAAGCAGAGATTCTATCCTGAACAGTTCCAGATACTTTCATGTAACAGAAGGTCTTGTACCCGATATTATGCATGATTTCTTGGAAGGATGTCTACCGTATGAAGTAAAGGAATTGCTCAAGTATCTCTTTCAGTCCAATGTGATTACACTAGCTCATCTGAATGAGATTTTACTAGCATTCCCATACAATGGACCAGATTCACGAAACAAGCCAGCAATGATATCGGTGACCACAATGTCATCGGCTGACCATGCCCTCAAGCAGACTGGTTAGTGACAAAGTCATTAACAAAGTCTTTTAACTGATTCTTTTAACTGATACTTTGATGATTTACTGTGTCCGATGTAGCTACACAAATGTGGTGCCTAGCTCAGCCACTCCCACTAATGATAGGAGACAGGGTTTCTCGTAATGATGAGCATTGGAAGAATTTTTTACTCCTGCTCACCATTCTTGATTATGTGTTTGCACCTGTGATTTCCACTGACTGTATAGTACATTTGAAAGAGTTGATCTGTGAGCACCACCAAGCTTTCAAGGAGCTCTGTCCTACTTGCTCCATCATCCCAAAGATGCACTATGTGATACATTACCCTGAGTGCATAGAAAAGTATGTCTGCAATGGGTTCTTGGTTGACATGTCATTTATAAGAGTTCCATATTTATGTTGGTTTGGACCTCTTATTTGCTTCTGGTGTTATGAGGTTCGAGGGAAAACACAACTATTTTAAAGACTTAGCTCACAGGGTGAAGTGCTATAAAAATATTCCGAAAAGATTGGCCAGCCGTCATCAGCGTATGATGTGCTACTATTTTGGTACCATGAGTATTACTGGTAGTCCATTTGGCAAGAACACCACTGTTGGACCATGTAAGCATTTACAGAGTATGTTCTAAATGGAGCATACTCATTTTAGGTGTTACTGCTGTTTGGTCCCTCCTCGTGCCCATGCGTTCATGTATCTCTTCCCTCTCTGGTGTTAATGACCCCCCCCCCCCCCCCCCGCCACACACACACACACAAAAAGTACCATATAAGTGTGAAATTCTCTAGCAGAGCATTCATTGAGTTTTGCAAACCTTTTGTTGAAGTGAATCTGTAGTGCAACCTCTGATAAAAGGAATCTCTGGAAGTAATTGTGGCTCTATACTTTACACCACCAAATATTTGTGTGGAAGTTTCACTGTATGGGAATTATGTCTTAAATTGTGTGCTTCTTTTGATTACTAACATGCCTCTCTTCTCTCGAATAGCGTCGACATACATGCTCTCAGCCCTTCCATACAAGGATCAAGTTCTCGCTATGTTCCCTCAATGCAAGGAAGAATCATCACTAACAAGGTACATGTACCTGCGTAAGAGCACACCATCATAATTATTAGGAGGCCTAGTTGAACTTCTACTTCTACAAATGACCTCTGAATTCGGGAAATACATGTAATTACTCATGGTGGTCCCTCGATGAAGAATAGAACTTCTGAAGGGTTTCTTGTTATATTGAACCACATTTTTCCACATTCTAGGGTGACGTGGATTGAGATAACTGGGACTAAGTACAGCTGCGGGAGTGTGGTGGTGATTGGCATGGATTTGCTTCCAATTTTTGGAATAATTGAGAACATTATTGTTGATGATTTACACTCGTACTTTTATGTTGTGGAAAAATTATATACTCGATGTTTTTCTCCCCATTATCATTCCTATGAGAGTTGTTGAACACTCACCTAAAGCATATTGTATATGCATGCCATCCAATATTTTTGACCACACTGTGTTAGGACGATACCAAGTTCCTCATTGCCACTCCTTCTTTGTACCTCTCAAATATTACCTTGTTGAAACTTTGTAGAATACATTACAGAATTATTTATCATGATCGTTTATGAATGAAATTGTGCCAATATCAATGTCTTTTAAGAATATTGAATTATGATGTTGGGTAAGGAGGGACAAAAAGTAATGAACTGAGGGGGGAGCACTCCATGAAGGAGCATAAGTGAATTATGTTCCACAAGTTCACTTTTATAGGAGCTACCTAGGAATGTTCCAATGCACTACATGTCCTAGGAGAAAATGGGTTGACACACTAAAACTCACAAGGGTAGTGTGCACTGCCAGCAAATGTCATATCCACCGTCGTATCCAAGAAAATATATAAGCTACTTTTGATCATTACAACAGGCCCTAAACATGCATGCTTGTATATAAGGTGTAAATCAAGTGTTAATTTGTTGATTAAAATAAATTGTCCTATTTACATATTCTAAAGTATTCTCTACACACTCAATGATCTAAGAAGTGTGTGGTGCATGTTCTTAATCAGCGATTAGGTGTGCTAGAGTGTGTATAGCACACTACTTACTGCAGCACATCTATGGTGTGCTGGGGATTTAGTGTGCACTACATGCTGTAGTTTTTACAGTAGTGTATAACTATTCAACTATCTAACAATGTCCATTATTCCTGTGTCAGGGATCTAATAATGTTCCCTACTCTGTGGTTTGGGCTGACATAAGAGTTTGTGGGTGTGTAGGTAATTTCCCTGACATGATGCATGCTCTGGACTAGTAATAGAGGCTCGATTAGAAGGCTCGTTTGATGATGTACATACATTAGCATAAACAACCAATTATCAACCAATAGCGCATCAATTATCAACCAGTCAAATATCCGAAAGTCAAATATCTGAAAGTGTGCGGAGGAAAGTGGGAGTGTTGGTGTGGAGAAGCGTGAGAGAGTTTTTTTTAGGCTCTGTTTGCACTGAGTTAAGTCTTATCAGTGATTTATGGAGCTATATTCTAGCTCTTCTACCCTTTCATTTCATAGAGCTCTATGCCTCGGAAGGGTGTGAGAAAACGTTTGTCTAGGCAAAAATCTCAACCATCGCCGTCATCATCTAGCAACCCAGCTCCTAGGCCATTAGTAAAGCGAAAACAATGGACTGACCAGCAAATGGAATCAGCAATGAAGGCAGTTGAAGGAGGCCATGGGATACATAAAGCAGCTGGCGATCATGGAGTCCCTGTATCCACTTTGCAGAATCGAGTAAGTGGCAGAGTAAAACATGGTGACAAACCGGGGCCTAGGCCATACCTATGTTGCCAGGAGGAACATGATCTTGGCTCCTTTTTGAAGCAGTGTGCAACTGTAGGCTATGGTAAAACAAGAAAGGATGTCATGCGTATGTTGCCAGAGAGAAGGGTTTGCTGAAAAAAGATTACATTACTCATGGTTGGTGGAATAGATTTATTGAGCATCAAGGTGATTTGTCACTCAGAAGAAGTGATACCACTGCTCATGTTCGAATGAATGCCATTAACAAGGAAATGATGGAGCAATACTTATCCCTGCTCAAAGATGTTCTTGATAAACATAATCTGCATTCAAAACCAGCTCAGATATATAACGTTGATGAGAGTGGTGTGCCATTCAATTACAAAGTCCCTAATATTGTTGACTAGGTCCAAGAAAATTCAATATAGGCAGTCTGGCAAGAAGAGACAAGTTACAGTGGTAGCTTGTGCTAGTGCAGTTGGTCAAGCAATACCGCCAATGATTATTTTTGATGCTCGAAATCTCAACTATGCATGGACCAAAGATGAGGTTCCGGGAACTCGGTATGGGATAAGTGTCAATGGCTGGTATATACGAAATTATTCGAAGGATGGTTGGTTGAACACATCCTTCAATTTACAGTTCCTGGGCGCCCCCTTTTGTTGCTTCTCGATGTGCAGAGCTTCTCGATGGGCAGAGCTTCTCGATGGGCAGAGCACACATTATCAACCTGATGCAGTTAGATTTGCAAGGGAACATGATATTATCATGGGTATGATTACCTCCCCATACCACCCACGAATTTCTGCCACTGGATTGTAGTCTTTTCAAGCCCCTCAAGAGCAAGTGGACTAGACAGGGCCCAGCCAAGAAAAAAAGGCCATTTTTTTCCTGTCAAGGTTTTCTCAGTGGTTCCATCATCTTGAACATATACCCTTTGATATTAGCTTGGGGGCCACCCTGAATTTGGCCTCAAATCCAAGATGGCTGCAAAATCCAAAATGGCCGCCAAAATTACATGATTACTAAGGTATTAATTCCCCCATAATTAACTTTTTGTATTTAATATGGGATTTACATGGCCAATATTTGGACTTATTTGAGCTTTGTTATGAAATATGCCAAGAAACCATAACAATCATGTACCACAGGTCGGAAAATCCATTCACCAACAAAATGAGCGATAGAAACAAGAAACCCAGAGATACTATTTATTCACAAGTATCCAAATCACTGTCTGTCTGTGAGTCAGATGAGTGGACTGCTTCAATACTACTGCCAGAAGAGGTAGACCACAGCTCATCAACAATGTCACTTTCAGTAATCTCATCCTCTCCTGAGCTGTCAGCTCTTTTGTACTTGTGTCTCAATTTTCTCTTCTTCTTTGGATGCCCCTCATATCTACAATATCTGCATCATAATTGATGTTTAATCAGAATGCTTTATCAAATAGATAGGCTGTGAATTGTATTACTTATAAACAACAAGTCTGATAGTGTAAATGCACAATATTATGTATCTCTGCTATATGATTTACCTGCTGTTAACCTTGTTCTTCTGCTCGTCACTGTGAGCCTGGGTGGGAATTGCGAGCAGGTGAACCATATTGGCCTAATACCATCTTCCGTATCTTCCCAACCCCTGTCTTTGATAGAAGGATACTCAATATCATGCTTCAGACATTGATACCAAATGAAAGCTTGTAAATCACTTCTCTTGAGGTGTTCATTGGTGCTATTCTCATCTGGCAAGATACTTGAACTGGATTTCACTTTCTGCATTCTGATCCTTGTTCTCACAAACTCTTCATGTTCACTTCCAGCATACATACACATTCAGAAGAAACTCTTAGCATCAGTGAGGTCTTCAACTGAAGTGAGTGATGTGCCGAGATGCGAGAGGAGATGGTATGGTATGTTCCCAGTTTCTCCATCTTCTTCAGTGGTTTTACTTTACCAACACCGAACGGATAAGAGGTTGTATCACACCCAGTGATGCTGTGATAGGCAGGAAGAACTTGACACATCTTTTCACCAAATCGGTCATTTAGAGCTTTCACACCAACATACCTCTCATGGTCAATCTTCATCAGCCAGTCTTGTAATGGCTTACTGACAGAATAGGCATAGGTCAGGAGAATCAAGACATCTGTATCTGTAGCCCTGACAATTACAGGATCTTTTGACTGTAAGGCCTGGAGGATGAGCCTGGTGTCAGCTTGATGGTGGTTGCAGGAGTCAAGCATCTCGATCTTTAGCTGCGTTATTAACCAGGTGTTCTCTTCCTCTGTTAATGTCAGTGGAACTTTCAGCTTGGATCTCACAGCATCAGTCTTGTAGTAATCGACCAGAAATCGAATGAGCTCTGTCTTGTTTGCTGAGTTTCCCAGAAATGAATCCCAATCTTTCCCCTTAGGCATACTCTGTTCAGAGCTTGTGATGTGAGTTCTTCTTCCAGGTATACCACGCCGACGTTGAGTGAGTTCCTTCGTTGTGGCTGTACTGTATGAATCAAATATGATTCCCAACTGCTGAGGTTTGGAGTCACATGCTGGCAAGCAAAATTTTAACAGGGCTTCGGCATATTCTCTCCAAGTTTGCTGAGCAGTAACAGATTTCACAGCAGCCATTCCGTCAATAACCAATTTCCCCCAAGTGGTGGTTTCTCAAGCACTGATTTAGTCTCGGTAGTTTCTCAATGCTGCCTTTGAACCTTGTCTCAAATCTCTCTCTGGTGTGGCTAGAGCTAGTGGAACAGTAGTCAAGGGATATGAATGTACCTCATCTGGACATGTTGCTTTTCCTACCAGTAAACCGAAGGCCTGTCTATCCTCTTTGAGGATATTAACAACTTTTAGGTCTTTTTTGGCCTTCTCCATCCCAGTTTTGATGTTGAGCCTGGTAATCTTGGTGAAAAAATTGACTCGCTCTTTACCTGTTGCTCTGAGTCTCAAGTCAACAAATTCTTTGAATCTGTGCTCTCCAGCTTCCGTGGATGACATCATCCTCTTACAACATTACAATGGATTTCCACACCAGTCTTCATATGACGAGCAGGACCATTCAGGAAAGGGTTAAAGTATTTGTCAAGCTGAAGTACTAGATTATGAACCATATTTTGATGCTGTGTTCTAGCCCCTATGGTGGACTCCTTGTGGGCTGAGGAGGTGAGGATATTTAGCCTTTCCTTCAGCGTAGCTCTGAGCTTAGCCATGATATGACTGGTCTTGATGAATGTGTCTGTTGTGCTCTCATTGGTACTGTATCCACCTTGCATTGGACCACCTCAGACCTTCACTTCTCGGTTGATTGTGGACTCAGTTATCAGATCCCCATGGATTGTAGAGAAGGGTTCACCAGACAATGATCCACCGAACCCATTTTGGGCCAGATCATCCATGCTTCTTTGTTATTCAACTTGATGTCTTGGAATTTGACATGCTGGAATGTAAGGTATCTGGCATAGTTGATATGCCCAAAGGCGAAGCATTTAGGCCTGTTCGATGCATTTCTCCCTGACTGCACTTATTAGACTCAACATCGCTGAAAAGTCCATGAGATATTCCACAATCATCTTTGCCGGTGTCCCTTCTGCTGATGTCAATGAAGAACAGATAACTTTGAACCCAGGCAATCGCAATAGTGATTCAAGATTTTCTGGACAAGGGTACTGTCTGAGGCTAGCAATTGCTTCTTTAATGTGCAGGTCCAAATTGCCTTTATACAGTACCTAATTAAAGCCTCAAATAACTGTTTGTGCAAACGGACACTTCTGTAGTGATGGCGGCCCTCAATCGCTTGAACCACAGAACCTTCGGCTATAGCTCCAGCTTCCACCCACCAATCACTGCAACCCAGACAACCATACTTTTTGAACAGAATCTTGAGGTTCACCAAAATTGTGTGGAACCCTCCCATGAGAGGTATTATTTTTTCATACTTTTCCTGGTTGATCCACGAAATGATCAGCATCTTGGAGTTGATTGCCTCATCAGCATGGGCAAATATATGACCCAACTCAAGGTGATTTGCAATCTGCACTATCATATCCATGTACCACTTAATGATTTTGTCATCTGGTAGCAATGGAACTACAGGAAGATACTCTAGCTTGCATTTAGTAGTTGAGCAGTCAGTCACACCTTTCATGAATGTTGTCCAAGAAGCGACTGGGCCCAGTACATCTTTTTCAACATCCGGAAAATATTCTTTTAGGCAGTTATCACCAATGGTACCAACCAAAACCCAGGCAATGTTCAATGTCATTGCGTCATCTAGCAATGGGGAGTTTTTGTAGTCATCATTGAAATTGGGGAATGATGGAGGGAGTGTCTTTTTTCTGGAGATTTTGAAGGAACCATACTCGGATATCTCTTGGTCAATGATATCGGACTGCACTGGTTTGGATGTTGAGCTGGTTGTGGTATCACTTAGATACCTAGCTTGGAATATAGTTCCAGTTGTGTGGTGAGTGGTATGTGTTACAAACTAACATTCCTCTCCAACCAGAACAATAGAACTAGTGTTAGAAGCATATAATTGAACTGTTGTACGTTTGTGTGTTTGTCATTGCTGCTTGCCTGTCATTGGTCCATATAGGTGTTATGGATTGTATCATTACCTTGTTTGGTCATAACTGGAAGAGGCCGGCTCCAGCCTATTTAAGGGCAGAGTTTTAGGACTTGACAGACTTGGTTAGATTTGGCATTTTGAGTGTTGTAATTGATATGTATTGCGAATTATAACTTTAGTCTAGATCCTTGACTGTTGTTAGCTAGTTCTCTTGCCGTCTCAAGAGCCCTAAGCCTAACATCTGGTGGCAGCGGAACTCAACCCTTGTCTATTGATTCGACCACTTCGCTCACCTACCTTGACTAAGGATTCCAAGCTGCATCGACGACTTCATTCCAATCGGCAAACTCCTTGCCCAGCAAACATGGATACAGATAATGACCTGCACCATGACGCCTACTTGCCACTTCCTTCCGTGACTGAGGGAGCAACTACCGGCGACTGCTCTATCGACCCTCGACCCCCAGCTTGTAACGCTGATGACCATGTTTCAGTCCCAGTTTGCTGAAGCCCAACAACGAACTCAGCTCCAGCTTGCCAATATACAAGAGCAATCCCATCGTCAGACCCTGGAGATGCTCCAGACTCTCCACTTGACCAACAGCGACAACCGAATGCCCAAGCTACCTCACATTAGGGGATGCTTCACTAGAAGACGACCTCCTCAGATTTGAAAGGCACATGAGTTTTGTCAATCCTGTCCCAGATGTCAAAAGACTGCCAAGAAGCTCCATGCTAAAGCTCCCATGGTTCTTCCTCCTCCCACTATCTTTCGACCCTTTGAAAAAGTAGCCATCGATGTCGTTGGTCCACTTCCGTTGACCCAGCTGAAGAACAGATTCCTTCTGACCTACATCGACCTGGGATCAAGATACCCAGATGCTGTGCCTCTTCGTATCACTACTGCTAAGGTTGTTGCCAATGCACTACTAACCATTATGTCTCGATTATCTGTTCCCTTAGAAATTTTATCCGACCGAGGCAGCAATTTCCTCTCAGCCATGATGAAGGAAGTCTTCACCTTCATGGGTATCAGTCACTCTAAAACAGCCCCATACAGACCCCAATCTAATGGCTCGGTGGAACGCTTCCATCACACCCTCTTACAAATGATCAGGAAGTCCGTCGCTGATCATCGAGACTGGGATGAGTACCTCCCATTCCTCTTGTTTGCATGCCGAGAAGCTCCCTGCCATGCTACTGGATTCTCACCATTCGAGCTGATATTTGGTCAGCACGTTCATGGCCCTCTTGACATTCTCCGGAACAATTGGATGCCGACCAAATCGACTTCTCATGCTGCTACTGACTGGCTCCTGCAGCTCCAACAGGATCTCACCCAGAGCAAAGAAGACGTCGCACAGAATTGACACTGGCTTAGCCATGCCCATCCGCCTGCACCCTTACCGCATTCCCAAGGTGTGGGAAGAGCCATTAAAAGCTGAGGTCAATAAGCTGCTTAGCAAGGACTCATTGAACCGTCCTCATCACCGTGGGCGGCCCCTATGTTCGCGGTTCCCAAGAAGACACCAGGCGAAGTACGGTTGGTTAATGACTATAGACGACTTAATCTAGTCACCCTTCCTGACCCATATTATCAACCACGAATCGAGGAGACCTTGCAGAAGATGGCCCCAGCCAAATACTTTACTACCTTTGACCTTGCCCGGGGATTTTACCAGGTCCCTGTTGCTCCGGAAGACCGTGACAAGACCACAGTAGTCACTCCATTCGGGAAATATCGCTTCACCGTGATGCCATTCGGGCTCAGAAATGCACCGGCCACATTTCAACGGCTAATGGATGACTTGCTTCATGACCACTCGGACTTTACTAATGTCTATATCGACGATGTTGCAATTTTTAGTGCAACTAGGCCAGACCACATCCATCATATCCATTTAGTGCTCGATGGACTCAGACAGGAAGGATTGACCATCCAGCCTGCCAAGTCACAACTCGGCGTGACTTCGTGCACATTTTTGGGCCATGTTGTGGGTGAGGGACATATCACACCTCAACAGGCTAAAACAGAAGCAATTCGGAACTTCCGTCGACCTTCCACCAAGTCAGATGTCAGAACATTTCTTGGTCTCATGGGTTACTACCACCACTTCATTCCCCACTTCAGTGGCATCGCTGCCCCTCTCTCAGACCTCACCAGGAAAGCTGCCCCTGATGTGGTAGAATGGAGTCCTGAGTGTGAACATGCCTTTACCCGTCTCAAAGAATTGCTGTGTCTACCGCCAGTGTTGTCTCCCCCTCGTTATGACAGAGAATTTATAGTCCAAACCGATGCCTCTGACCACGGTATTGCTGGTGTGCTAGCTCAACTAGATGACGACGACAAGGATCACCCGGTTGCCTATTTTAGTAGAAAGATGCTCCCTCGAGAAACCAGATACTCCGCCACAGAAAAGGAAGGACTTGCTGTAGTTGCAGCCTGCAAACACTTTCTCCCTTATCTATTGGGTCACCAGTTTACCATCATCACAGATCATCGTGCATTGGCCTTCCTCGCGGACAAAGACCCTCACAGCGGTCGCCTAGCAAGATGGATGGACGCCCTTCGTCAATTCAAGTTCCAGATAAAGTATCGTCCTGGATCGGCGAATGCAAATGCGGATGCCCTCTCCCGACAGGCCTGGGATGCATCTCCCGTACTATCTGAACCAAAAGAAGAAGGAGGGGGAGATGTTACAAACTAACATTCCTCTCCAACCAGAACAATAGAACTAGTGTTAGAAGCATATAATTGTACTGTTGTATGTTTGTGTGTTTGTCATTGCTGCTTGCCTGTAGTGATCTCATTGGTCCATATAGGTGTTATGGATTGTATCATTACCTTGTTTGGTCATGACTGGAAGAGGCCGGCTCCAGCCTATTAAAGGGCAGAGTTTTAGGACTTGACAGACTTGGCTAGATTTGGCATTTTGAGTGTTGTAATTGCTATGTATTGCGAATTATAACTTTAGTCTAGAACCTTGACTGTTGTTAGCTAGTTCTCTTGCCGTCTCAAGAGCCCTAAGCCTAACAGTATGTGCCCCAGTTAGTGTCTGTTGTTTCCCATCAGAGTTATCAAACGTTATATGCACACTGCGACCTTTTATGAAACCTGGAGGCAGCATCTTCTTGTGCTCCATTGATACAGACATCACCCATTTGTTGTTCAAATGGCGGACATCGGTATAGGGTATTCCTACTCCACATCGATTTAGTAAAGTGGTTGCTTCTATACTACCTGTGAGTCTATGTAATGTCAGACTCAGGGCAGTTCTATTGGTGATAGCTCACCAGTGACCATCTTTTCCCAACTCTGACTCAAAGCTGAAATTTTCTCTGCTTGAGAATTGCTCGGAACTATGACATAGCCAAGGATATTTTTTGATCTCTTGGGATCTATCGACCAGCAAATAGCATTGTAGATGCAGCACAGTGGTTTATGGTTATCAAGCAGATCAATCAACTCTTGTGCTTCAAGGGGCCATTTTTCAGATTCCCTCTGTGAAATCTTACGACGAATCAGTCTCGAGAACGCTTTGGTCAAGTCATCTCCCCGGAGTCCGTGGCCTTGAAGTGTAGCTGCTGAATACATGATGGGATTTACTCTACTAGGGTGCACTATGAGGCGCTTACCAACCACATGAAAATCAATGGAATCACCAAATTTCTCCATCAGCTTTTGCTTTAAGGTAAATGTTTTCTTGATTGGTGGATCATCAAGGTTATGATCTTGGCTCAACTCTTTCACACCTTCCAATAACTCGGTCAAAAGATAAGCTTCTTGATCCTTGATAACTTTATTGTTAAATAACCGGAAAAACTGGTCAATAACTTCTGACCCTAACTCATCCTTCCTGATGTCATGTGCAGAGGATTTTTTTATGATCATAAGCATAGGTGAAGTTCATATAACATGTCTTGTGGTAGTAAAGATCAATTGCAAAAACATCATAGGATGCTCCACTGAGTAATACATCGACACGCTTGGCTGCAGCATATTACTTGTTCTCCTGACCTTGATTTTTAAGTCCATTTGACTTTTAATCTTTCTGAAAGCATTACCTTCTGAGCATCTCCCAAGGCCACCATTGTTATACTGTTTACTGTCAGCACTTGTCTCCAAATTACAGATAAAGCGGACACGCTTCTTCTGTGTTGATTCCCTGGGAAATCTATATGATTTGCTGTCTATTCCACTGGGCCCAGGAATAGACTCTGAACCAGATTGCCTAAGTCGACTGGCCTGAGTTTCCTTTCATTTCACTCGAATTCGAAATGTGATTTGGCACCCTTTGTGAATAAACATATCCTTGTGGTGACTGGATAGTCTTGGTGCAGCTAATCGGAATTCAGTGTAAGGAGGATGAGAACATACATTCTTATCAACACTCAACCATCTGTCAGCAAGTGCTTGGAGAGATTCCAGTCCACTTATTGTTATATTTAAGATGTCATCCTTGTTTTTGAAAGTTTCATTACACAGCAGGCACCGTCTTCTGTCATTAGCTCCTGTACTAAAAAATGGTATAGCTGCCATAGTTCCTGATCCTGAATAAATACAAGTCATTAAATTTTTGTTCAAGTTTTTGGACAAGTTGTGCAATACATGTCATCTGGCAAATAACCTAACTCACAAGATAATTATACGTACCTGTCAATTAATTATTCAAAGGTTGTCGTTTGATACTTTCTGTCATTAAGCTGGACTCTCTTATAACTGGCTGGTTAGTGACTGCACAAAGCACATGGCTGGTACAACACACCAGCACTGACACACCCATAAAACTATCTACCACTAATTAAACCACAGGTAAATCAAGTTAGCACTTACTTTAATGGAAGAGGTGGAGTGACAAATGTAGTGCATAGGTAATAGAGGTTTTGTGGCATGACTTGAAGTACACTGTACCTGGGTGATGTGTGTGTCTTGAATTGTCATTATCAGTGTAGTTGTCATTCCTGAATGTTGGAACTGTATTTTGTTTAATTTGTAGAAATACTAACGATCACTAACCATGTTCTATCACACACACATTATGCACATACCAGTTTAATTATGTCAATGAATTCTTCACACTTTCTATATGTGATGTCTGGATCAAAGCCCCCAGGCTAATTTTAAAGGATGTAGGTTCCGGATAATGGAACCATTGAGAAAACACTGACAGGAAGGGGAAAAATTAAGATAAAAAAGTAAGATAAAATTTTGGCAGCCATTTTGGATTTTGAGCGGCCATCTTGGATTTTGAGGACAAATCCTAGGAGGGGCCTCCAGCTAATTTCAAAGGGTATAGTTTCAGAATGACAAAAATACTGAAAAAACTTTGACATGAAAAGCTAAGAGGCAATTTTGGCAGACATTTTGGATTTTAGCGGCCAATTTGGATTTGAGGCAAAATTCTGGGTGGCCCCCAAGCTAATATCAAAGGATAAGGGTTCAAGAAGATGGAATCACTGAGAAAACCTTGACAGGATAAAATTGCAGTTTTTCTTGGCTGGGCCCTGCCAATGTAGTGTGTCATCAATATAAGTACCCTGGGAAAGTGATAACAAGATTCAATTTCAATATGTTGTTCTCCCAAGCATGGTTGAAGTCGCTTATTCCTTCAAACATCATTGCCGGTTTTAAGACTTGTGGAGTGTACCCATACAATCCATCTGCCATTTCAGTTCAAGACGATGACAACACTAGCAGTGATGAAAAATCGTAATCGATCTGATGAGGGGGGGAGCGGAGATGAGGGAACAAGTGCAGATTGGGAAAGTAGTGGAGATGAAGCAGGAAGTGCAGATAGGGGAGGTGGTGATGGTAGACAACTATCTATTGAGGGAGGAGATGAACTGCCATCTGGTGTGGGAGGGCATGGACAACTGTGTGGTGAGGGATGGAGTGAACTGCAGCCTGGTGAGGAATGGAGTAGACGGCATCCTGGTGCGGAATGGGACTGGGGGGGTTCTGCTCTGGGAGGTGGTGCTAGAGCTGGATGTGGTGTACATGTGCGTCAACAGATCCTTTTGGAAGTAGTGGACAGTCGGGTGCTGTGGGAAGAGGGGGGACATCAATGCTTGGATCCTTCACAGATGAGCAGTTAGATCTCTTTCAGTGTCGGTACAAGGAGGGATACAATCTCTCTATTGATCCATGTTACATCCAATGACTTGACATAATCATCCTGAAGCACTACCCATGATCTAACCCTGCTAGAGATCCAGTCTCATCTGTGGTGAGTCGTCACAACCTAACCCCTGCTGTAACCCCAGATGAAGATGTCTTATCCATGGCAAGTTCCTTTACAAACATCTCTCTGTTATGTCCTGTTGTTGCTATTACTCCAGGGGTTGCTCCAAAACCTAGTTCAGCTTCAAAAGAGTCGAACAGTGCAGGCAAGATGTCCAGTGCAAAGGACTCTTCAAGAGAAGTGAGTGTAGTGTCAAAATCATATACTTGGCTATTCCTGTAGAATCTACTCCAAAACATGCCGCGAGCAGTTTTCCACTTGCCAAACTCTTAACTAGTGAAGATTCACTGTGGATTACTTGAAGAAAAAGAAGCAGGAAATGAAGGCAAAATGGAAGAAAGAAAGGGAAGAGAAAAAGAAACTAAGGGATGAGGAGTCGAAGAAGAATGCAGAGAATAGAATCCTAAGAGAACAAGAACGAGTAAAGAAAGCAGAATTGAAGGAAGAAAAAGAAGAAAAGAGAAGTGAAATGGAAGTGTGAGGAAGAAACAGGAAGGAGAAAAGAAGTGAAGAGAAAGCGACAGTGCATCAAATTGCACCCCATGCCAGCCGCAGAGAGTAGAGCCAGTCAGCAAAAGGAAATTGACACCAATATCTGCTGTACGTGCAATGGCTCATACGAGCAAGATGTCATTGAGGGGAATGGTGCAGATTGGCTGGCATGTGCATGTGTGAACTGGCTCCATTAAGATTGTGGGGATAATTGCATAAGAGATGAAGATGGAAAAGATTGCATTTGGCCATTCTGTTGGGATGATCTAGCTACAAAGTTTGCATGACAGTTTCTGCACAAACACATGATCTAATACATGTACATAGACAACAATATTGTTATTAAATACTGCAATTCAAGATACAAATCTGGTAAAGGTTGAACTTCTACAGAATTGCTTGGGAGGGGGGAAATCTCAGTGAGTGATAATTGATGTACATAATATTAATGAATGGTTGATAATTGATGCACATGATTGATAACCAGTTTTCAGTGAGCAGCATAGGGTTCCGTTTTGGAATATGACATATAATTGGAATGAGACTATACCAGTTCACTGTTAAATGGTTGATGGAGCTCCTGGTCTGGAATGAAGTCTTTCAGCACAATCTGCAAGTAAGATATAGCATTGGGACAAAACTTGGGTGATAATTGGTTGCTTATGCTATATGAAGGATTGAAGATGCTAAAGGTATAGGCAGTTCATATAGATATAATTATTAAATAATATTTACCAAGACTACTCTCTTGGTGCTTTTACAAAATTGATGGGGAAGATCCTTCATCACTATCAGGCAAGACCTTATCCATCACTCGTTGTAGACTATAGCAAATTCTCTTAGCCATGTTGGCTGCAGCTATATAAATATATTTCATGTTATACATCTTGTTATATGCCATATACTCCATGCTTAATAATGTAAGTTTTGTCATGTTATACACCTTGCTATATAATTATCATGCTACACATTCACAAAGCAATTGAACTATGATTAGATTCATAGTGCTGCACATACCTGTGGGAAGCTTTATTAACCGATGAGTTACTTGACTGTTACCGCCAGTTATAAACAGCTCTCTCTGGTACTAATTTTTCAATGAACTATGCTTCTACCACCATTCATGGCACATGCGCGAATGTGCGTCTATCCACTATAATCGGTTAATCTTACAAGCCAAATCCTTTCCAGTTATCCCTTCGGTAGATATGAAATCCAAAAATTCTACACGTATGCAGTTACTACTACCTACAAATCTTAAAACAACAGAAAGTTGCTCTTTATTGGACACATCACTCACTTCGTCATATAAAATTGAGTAATATTTGGCTTCTTTTATTTCACTTATTATTCTGTCTCTGATATGATCACCAATTATTTCAACTTTTTCGTTCTGTATGGTTGTATTAGTGTAAATTGCATTTTTCAAAGTTTATTGAAATGAGTAGCAAGTATAATATTCCCAGACATGATATATACTATAGTTCAGTATTGCTAAAAAGTTCCCTTTATTACTTCCAGAATCAGCAGTGCTGTCATCTCTGTGCCCACGGAGAGGTATAGTTTGTTGGCCACAAAGATGAACAGAGCAGAAGCAATGTGTTTTATAATTGTTCTATTTTTAGCTATCTCATCTTCCTATACCTCTGAGCTGATTATCATTCAGGCATAGAATGGGTAGATTGTAAAGCTTGAGCCTGAGTTACAGCCAATTTAATGGTATTGATTGGAATTATTGACTAGAGGTCTTACTATTTTGGGGGGTCCAGTGATTAAACGTTTTACTAACAAACTGGCCTAACCTTCCTTTACTTGCAAAAAGGACACATGGCAAACAAAACAATCCATCTTCCTTCTTATTGTAAACAAACCATGGATTTTCAACCAATTAAGAATATTGACAACTCCTCTAACAACCGTCCATACATTTTCTGGGAAATTTAAAGTTGCTTGATGGCTTAAAATGGTTAACTAAAATGGAATATTTCCTGTGGGATGAAAAAAATCTCATGGATGGACTGGTCACTTCAAATTACATTTCTACTCTTGGCTCTTCCTACAAAGGGCGAAAAAAGTTGAATTGGTTCCTGCATTCCAGACTAGCTAAATAGCTAATAGCCAATTACTGTGGAGGTAAAGAGAACAATCAAGATAGGAGCTCTGGGTCACTGGTAGCCATCTAGGAGACAAGCCCTGACGGCAGTTTTTCCCTTTATCGGAAAACCACAAGCATCCAAACTGCTAGATTCTGCTGCAAAAGTGGCCTCTAGCCAACTGTTTCATGCGAGATTGGATATGTCATGGAACTCTTCTCGACCACTGCTTTAACTATACATACTATTTATTATTGTGCTGTCATTATTTGTTTACTGTCTCACAAGACCTTGCCAAGCCCCTTCTCTGGGTACTTCCTAGAACCAGGACTCCTTGTGTTCTGGGGTCATGATACATTACTTCTGTGTATGTATTCACTTTATTTGAATAATAAAGTTGGTTTTCACATACTCTGGGAAAATACCCAACATTGCCTGTGTCATTCTTGGATACTGCACACTGCTAGTTGAACTGCTCTGAATATTTTGTTTTGAAAAAAAAATGGTTTGATAAGTACTAACAATGATGACAGCAACAGCAATCACTAGGAACAGATCCTTCCTATATATAACAATCTCTCCGAGGATCTGGTAAAGGATCAAAACAGAACTAAAAAAGGGGGGTTCGATTGAACCTGGTCGAACCCTACTGGATCCGCCACTGCCTGCAGCTCTGTATATGCTTCATTAACATTCATTAATTTGCTCGGCAGTTCATGCTTTATAATTTCCATTCTTCAATCTTCAAGAAGGATTCTCTTTCCAGTTTGGTTTTCCACAAGGCAGTGTCACTAATAGCTGCAGCCAACACCTCAGAGAGAATGGTGTTAGTTTCTCTCAAAATCCAGTAAAAGCTTGAGCATGTTTGCTTCAGCACATTTCAACTTGGACTCTGCATCTTTGAGTTTTTCAAGCATAGCATCTTTTCTGCAATGCAGTTATCACATCCTCAAGCCCACATACAGTATTCTCCTGTTCCCTTGGGAAAAATCCAGGGACCAAGTCATATGTTTCATTGACACATGAATAAATAATGACAACTCCGAATAAAATTACCAAAACTTCAATATCCATTATCAAGGTCAGCTTGGGTATGTAAATTGTATGTAAATTGTCAAAGCTGTACTCTTGATGGTATCTGAATTTGTTGGATGCTCTTTCTTCATGTCAGGGCGTAGGTGGTGTTTTTTTAATTTTTACATACACCTGGTTATCCATAGCTACATACGGGAGGGTGGAATCAGAAAAACTTAACAGTTAAATCAAGGACAGTTGTTTGCCAGTTGGTATTGGGGAGCCCTTTCTTAGGATCGTCTGCAGGGCCAACTTCATCTTTTGTAGGAGGTCCATCTCCATGCCATATCCCTTTGAAATAGGCTACTCATTAGTAGCAGTGCTGTAAACAGCAAGGTTAACATTGTAATATACATTTATCAGATAAATCAACAATCAAGTTTTACTTTTTCAAAACTTTTAAAAAGGTGACGCATTAGTTAGCGAACGCTACCTACATAGCATGTGCAGAGTCAGACAGTGCTCACAGGTGCAGAATGGCCATGCGATCAAAATCTGGGAGAACTTAATTGTGCAGTGAATTACAAATACACAAATTCTCTGTTTATATCATTTTTTCAATATTTAAACTATTATGGTTGTTAGAATATTGACTAACGGTAATTGCTAGGTTTGAGTGGTAGATAATTGTAGTCTTGATGTTTATCCAGTAGCTCTAGCGCTTACAGTCGGCGCACAAATAATTATTGCCTCACCGTGGTTGGTAGACCCTAAGCATACTCTAGACTCTAGAGGTTATCTGTCACAATTTTAAATCCTTCAGTGATAAGTATGTTTGCAAAAAGAAACAGTTTAGCTAGCTACAAATAGGAAATAAATTGCTTGATTGTAAACAACATCAATGGCGCTTCTAAGCTTTAGCTACTTACCTTGGCGTGGATGTGGTGTGGTAGCTTATCAATTAGATAACCAGAGAACAGCTTTGACAACTTCTGTTTTCTGGCGGAAACTGTATCATAGGAGACGTGGTGCTCAGTAGGGTCTTTTTCAGCAAAATTTCTAGTTAGAATGTGCCCGCTGGATGTGGTGATTAACCCGCTGAGAGGTGACGCAGTTCCTGTTCCTCTTGCCTCTCTGTCTAGCAGAGCCATTACGGAAGGTTGGCTATTTAGTCTCTACAGAGCTAACTAACCAAACTAACCAAAAAAAAGGAAGCTAACCAATGCCTAAACTATTTCCTTAATGAAGCCCAGGTGGCATCCAAAGTTACTTTGCCTTTCTATACAAATCATGGTCATAAGCTAGCTAACTAGCTCTAACCCAACTCAAGTTATGGAACTGGCATATCTAATGTAACTATGCTAGATCATGGAAGTTAGGATGATACAGCTACAGCACATTCCAGAGTATATCTGACAATTTAAGTGTTTCTGTTTTGAATAAATAAATGTGGGAGACTGCAGTGATGGTCATGTTACTTGGTCACATGGTGAATATGCTTATTGCCACTGCCTTCAGTTGGACTTGGTCTTTAACTGTCCAACTTTTTCCCAGCCTTCTTTGATCACTTTTCCCATCACACTCTTTGATGGTTGCGGATGAGCCATCGAAGAAAAGATAGGCAAGCTCAAATTATTTATAACCATCATCATTCTTGCAGGACAACTTTCGATTCAATGAAGTTGAAAATGTTCTCTAAGACCTAACATTTGCAAATGAGCATAATAAGTATAAATTTGGGGAATTGCTAAAAATCATATAGATAATGCATTTCAACTCTAAATGTAGGCAATATTTCCATCTTGTGGATGTGGCCAGAAAAACCTTCTGTAGCTGGTGGGAATCAATCGCTACAATAGCTTACCCAAGGTTGATCATTTGGAGAAATTAGATGTGAACCAAGAGAATGTGAGTGCCTATGCGACTTAACTTCTTTCTTTGCATATATTATGCCATGGAGTTTTTTATGTGATTTATGAAGGAGATGGGGTAAGAATCATTCCATATTGGAATTTTTTTTGTTATGCAATATTATTCATCATGACATCCAAACTATGCAAATGAAGCAATAAACTTTCCATTCCAGTATTACACTCTCTTTTTTCGAAATACACAATGAACACTCAACTTTATAATCATTCAATAAGAAATTTTTATCGGACTTTTAACAACTCAATACATGTTTTTTTTTCTTATTAAATAAATAAAGGAAGCTATTTTTATTTGTTTCCATATAATTTTTGTACCATTGGAAAGCTTATTTTATATACAATATTGTACTAAGCTCCTTTTGCTCATTTTTGGAAGTATTAATTGAAGTTTGTGTGAACATGTGTTGGAATGTTATGTGACATGAATTGAGAATGTTATATTGTGCAGTGTTATTACAAAAACTCTTTAGAGGGCTTATCTTGTGTTATTCATCAGTCCATAGCATGAATTATGGCCAGTGTAGACCAGCCAAACTACTAGAAATATTTTAAAGATAGTATATCAGGTGACCTTAGAACTTCAGCCTATAGTACCTACAATATTATATAATAACATTTATAATTGATACCATTAAACAGATAAATTTAAGAGCTACAATTTGATGCCAAAATCAGTTATATAGGTGGATGTACCAAAAACATTATGGATGAATTAGTTCGAGGTATTAAAATGCTCATTTACCACAAAATAGTCTCCTTAAGATCAGGAGGTCTTGGAATCAGAAGTGATGTGCAGAATCTAGCCAGATCACAAGAGATTGCCTGTTAAGATCACTCCCCCAATAATTGTTAGTGAGATTCTGGTGGCAATGAGGATGAGGTCTTGAAAATTTCTGAAGGAGTTGAATGGAAGTGTTGATGTCTTGTTTCAATTTCTTGTTTTTGTTGAGTCATTACTATTATTATTGTTATTATTATTTATTTTCTTGTCTTGCCTAGGTAGTATACACTTTTTTAAAGATTATTAAAATTATATCTTTATTATTATAATTAAGTTGGTCAAAAGATGGAAGGGAAGATGTTAAAAATTGTCCAAAAGTCTATCTTACTATTGGTCAATTTCCCCAGCATCGACAGCATTTTCTAACTGAATGGCCACAGAGAGTCCCTGCAGGAGGAATTGGAACAATAATGGGTCCTTGATAAAGGCAAGGGTTTGGTGGCCCAAAGCTCCTAAAGTGTCAACTGCCACAGGAACAAACTGGTATATACGATGATCTTTGTTCGGTGCATTTCAGTTATTATATTATTAAAAATAAATAAGCAAAAACAAATATTAAATAAACAACTACACACACAAACAAATAACTAAATTAAACCAATGAATTCCCAAAGAGAAAAACTTTCCCCAGTGTAATGGCACTTATAGTCACTGCACAAGGTAAGCGAGGGATTTCATCTCACTAGTTCTCTGACTAATTTTGTGACAAAGTCTTTGATGAAAACCACTGAATTACATACAATAACCCACCATGGTCTCTATGATAACTGCAGTGAAGAAGTGGTTATGGTCCTAACATGTAATTGGCCAGCTTTCGTCTGCTGCATCTACTGCAACTGAACACCTGGTACTTAGCAAAACCACGATATGAGGAGACAATGCATCCCATTCTAGCTTGCCATGTTTCTAAGGTTACCCCATTTGACCTTTTGCCATCTGATTTGTGGAGCCAGATGATTCCAAGCTCTGTAGGATCACAGCAGATGACTGGCATAATTTAGGATGTCACTTATAGCGTGGGGTGGGCATTGCTGGAGTTTGTCAGGTCCTTCAGATGCAGAGGCCGCAAACCATCTGATGACTTCTATTCACACATTTGGGAAAGACTTGATTTCCTAAAACACATCTGTTTCTTAGATGAGGAGATTAGTGAGACCACACTAGGTGTATGGTATGGACAACCCTGAAGGAAGTGAAGGATTCTTCACCCTTGAGCACAATAAGCCTGAATTCACTCTAAAAGGGTGTTCTCAGGACAACCCAATCGAATAGCCTCCTTGAAATACCTTTCTTCCAGCCGTAAAGACAGCTAGCAGCCCAGAAACTCCAAAGGAACTCGGATACTGCTTCTGGTTCAGATTGTGTTGGTGGGGGATGGTTAAAGTATTAGGCATTTAGAGGGTTAAAAATCCAGAATTCATAGGATTAAAGCATCAAACATTCAGAGGGTTTAATCATCCAGCATTCAGCGGGCTAAAGCAGGTGGTTAAAGGATATAGCATTGAGAGAGTTAAAGCATCCACCAATCAGATGGTTAAAGCATACAGTATTCAGAGGGTAAAAAGTATACAGAGGTCAGAGGGTTAAAGCTTCCATATTATGTGGAAGCAAGAGATGGCAGATTCAGTTTCTGCTAGAGCCAAGAAGGCACAGAAAGGTGCACCTGTTAGTTGTGTATCAGCAGAGGAACAGAGGAACGAACGTGCCAAGCATTTCAAGGACAACTACCTTCTGCATTCATTCATTTTTAAACTTCTTTTCATGATGAAAATTTTGAAACGGAATTTTTCTAAAGGTTAATGATGAACCTGAAATCCTGAAATGGAAAATGGCATTTACTGAAAAGGTTAAATGTTTCTCTGCTTTAAGATTATCCTGTGTCTGCTAAAATTGATATAATGTTTATGGCTGGACTCTTGGCAACAATGCCCTTTTTTGACAATTATCGCCATTTGCTACCTTCACTAATGGCTACTTGATCACTAAACAGAGATGGAATGTACAGCTAAAATAGTTCAGCGGAGAAGTGGGCATAGGCGTTGAAGAAAGTATAAAAGTGGTGGAGCACTTGCAGATGAATATTCATCAGTTGAAATGCGACGGTCACATCGTAGAGGACAACATATACTCCTTGCCTTGCCAATTCCATCTGGTCATGCAGCCTGCCATCGACACAAAGCTAGGGGGAGGTTAAATCAGATGAGGTTCTCGATTACTCTAAGCTAAATTTCTGCCTTTGAGTCAGGCACCAGGCAAAATCCAGTATATCTTCCAAAACTTCATCAGTCACCCCCACCTCCCCCCAAAACATAGCCACATACATCTTCCTGAACTTCACCAGGCACCTCTCACAGCCCAGTAGATTTTCCTGAACTTCACCAGACACCGCTCACAGCCCAGTAGATCTTCCTGTACTTCATGACACTGACCCAACGAAATGACAAGCTTAATGAACAAATGTGTAGAATACTTTGCCGTGATATAGCCACTCTCTTACATCATTTGAATGTTGAACCCAGATTGCAACCGGAGTCTCAATTAGCTCTATAGCTGCCAGTGGCTTGTAGAGTGGCTTTCCCTTGGTTTCCTTTCAGCCATGTCATTTTCATGCCTCCACATCTCCGAAAGTTGCTGCAGGTTTCCTTCCAGCAAAGTGTGGCTTGGCAGTCCTGCCAAGTATGGAGACAGTGTGGTCTCGCATGTCAGTATTGCCAAGTAGAGAAAGGAGCACAGTCGCCCTTAACACTGCTGTACGGCTGTTTCTTATGGTCGTTCAAAGTTCAGTCATCTCTATATTGCATTTTGACCATTAGTATAATGCACAAGGCCTACACTTCACCTCAGGCCTTCTCTGTGCCCTAGGGGCATGCACTTCACCTCGGCTCCTCTGTGTGTACATGAGGATCCACTTAACCTTAGCCCCTCTGTGTGCCCACAAGTGAATCAATTTTATACAAGTTTTTGCCAGTTTTGAAGACCAGTTTCAGAAAATTTACCAAGATGAAATTGTGTTGGACCACATGTCCGGCAGTAAAGGTGATGCATATTGTTTTGGAAGTTTTTTTGTAGCCTGTGGCTAGAACTTCTTTTCCTGGTCAGTAAAACCACAGTAGTGTTTGCTTATCAGTAGTTGAAGTGGCCTTGCACTACTAGGTCTGCTGTGTAAGCATGTGTGTATAGCTTCAGGCTTGCATTTTCCCTTTCAGCCCAACACCTTCCTTCACAAATGTGGTCTCTCTCTCACCAAGTTTCACTTGCGTCACTAGAATCAGCCTCAAATGTACATGTACGACTGCCATTCTCTCTTTCATTCTCTCTCTCTCTTATCCCACTTTTTGTTTGACTTGGCCATGCAAGCAAAGGAAGAAGTCTCTTCTTAATAACAAACTATCCATGGACTCACAATACTCTAGTTAATGTGCAACTGAGGTCGTGGCACTTCTTATTTTGGGTTGGGTTGGGGAGAGGAGGGGATGCATTTCTTTTCTATTTATTGTGCATTTTGTGTCATTGTGGTTATTGTCACTCTCATGTGTTGGGTTTTGTTGTTGTTAGTATATATTGTTGTTTTTGTTGCAGACTTTTTACTTGTCTTTACTCGCAGCTTTCAGATCTCGTAGTAGATGTGCCTACTCTAGAAAAGTACTGTGTTTTCAATGTGCTATGTAAGTACCTACACACATACATAAACCCATACATACAAAAACACACACACAATGTCATACACATACCGTTTAATATGTAGATGGACTCCCTTCGTGTCTTTTTCTAGCCCTGACTGATTTCTTACTGATTGTTAATATCATTAGATTTGAAGATTGTGCAGTATAATTATAGCACATGTAAATGGCAACTTTGCTCAGAGTGTCAAATCCCTTGGGAATTAGTTTGGGAAAGGTACTAGTTCCTACATATAGCTTGAGCTCTTTAATATGTCTCTCTCTCTCTCCATTCTATATAATGTAATTCTTCTGTATACAAATGAATGCAAAGCATCGTGTGTGTGTTGCAGCTGAAGCACCCATGCCATTAGCCTGACATCAACCATCTCAAGCTATCATTAAATAATGGAGTGGTGAAATTGTGATGCTAAAAAAAAATTACCCACAGTCTACTCCATTATAATTAGCAGATTCCTCTCTGTGTAGCAAGTTCATGCTCCTCTATAATTATGCAACCAGTTCTTTCTCCTTGTTGACTGCATAGTTAGTTCTATTTCCTTATATATTCACCCATTTCTCTCTCCTCTACTGACTATGCAGCCAGTTTTCTCTCCTCCACTGACAGTGCATCCAGTTCTCTCTCCTCTACTGACAGCGCAACCATTTCTCTCACCTCTACTGACAGTCCAGCCATTTATCTGATGGCTCAGCCATTTCTCTCTCCTCTACTGGCAGTACAGCCAGTTTGACTCTTCTCTTATTTACTGTCAGTGCACTCAACAGCACATTGTACAGTGTGACTAAGGATTAATGTATAAGGGGTGTCAGATTAGCATATGTATTATAATTTCTCCATCAGAATTACATACTTGTACGTATTAATCTACTGTGCCTTTCATAAAGCACTTTATAAATTGTTGTGTGTATGGGTGGGGGAGGGGGGGGGAGTACTAAATGATTTTAGTGGTGAGCACTTTGGAGCTCCTTAGATTCATACTCTTGTAATGCACTTTCTTATTCGTGTATCTTGTATTATCTGACATCTTGTTAAGCATCAAGTTACTTCGTCGAGTTGCCACTATTTGGTCCTTACTCAATTATGCTGCCTTAGATACATTTAATTATAATTCTGGACATTTCTATTCCCCTCATCCCCCCAACCCCCAACCCCCCTTCTTTGTTTCCTTCCACCTATACTAACTATTTATTCAGAGTGATACTATATAGCTAGCAGAGAGAGTTACAGTAAATACCCATGACAGAAAGGTGGGCTCCGAAAGGTTGATATAATTATAGTGATATCTCTGCTGGATAGTATGTTGATCATTTTATTATTTTTATTATTATTATTATTAGTAGTAGTAGTAGTAGTATTAGTAGTAGTAGTAGTAGTAGTAGTAGTCGTAGTAGTAGCAGCAGTAGTAGTAGTAGTAGTAGCAATAGTAACAATTGCAATTACTTTCTCAATAACTCGAAATTTACCCTCTCAATGCTTTGGTGTTTGATGGTAATCATTATTATTATAAGGCATGAGATTAAATTAGAACAAGAACTTTAGATGTCCTCTAACTTATCATTTCAGAGAGACATACGATTACATACCAACCAGGTCTATTATTCAAGGTAACCATTATTACAACAATGTTTATTTGAATGTTCGAAAAGTTAAACCAAAACTGTTTTCAATCAAAGTTTCTATATCTAGATTGAGGAGCTTTGTATTACAGGAACTGCAAACACTGACTAAATGATGAATTAGTTTACATTGTACTACCTATCATCAGTGTTATGGTTTCATTAATCATGGCTGTTAATTTTGGGGTTACAACTGAATAGAATGAAATCCAAGCACACAGCTTATATCACTCTAAGTGTAACAGTCTCACTAGGAATAATTCTACTTGCAAGTATTTTGAATTTTATGTCTATGGGACAATTTTATAATTTTTGGATTGCATTATCATTTCAGATTGACGTAAGGTTACATCTTCCCATTGGATAGTGATGATTTCTTCAACCCAAACCTGACAAGACAAAATTAAAAGAGTACATTAAATACTACTGTTTCACAATATTTGCTTCATGTGCATTCAGAAGGATGTTTTATTATCCTGGAGTGATTGGAATGGCAGAAAAAGTAGGGGAAGATGGTACTGTCACCAAATACTCGAAGCCTCATAAGGGAGTAATAATCTCAAGCACCCATCCACTCCATGAAGGCCATTGTGGATTTTTCATTTCATAATGCCACATGCAAGAGATGTTTGCTGCCAGTATATGGAATTGAACCAGAGATAGAATATATACATGGCTCATAATAGATTGCATAATGGATGCAAGTCGTACTAAGTTCTGCTAGCATTTCAATTAAACAAAAATAAAAACACACTTATATATTATATTTTTAATACTTAATTTTTTTCAGTTGGTATTTTGTTTTGTTGCAACTTTCAATACCAAGATTAAAAATTGTGGATGTTGTGAATTAGATTTGTAGTATAGAGGAAGAAGGGATAGGGAGAGAGAAATGAAAGGAAGAGGTAGGGATGAGAAGAAGAGAGATGAGAGGGAGATAAAGGAAATGGAGAGAAAGGAGCAGGGGAGAGTAGAGGGAGAGAAATAGGAGAGAGGGGTGAGGAGGATAGGGGGGGTGGAGAGAAAGGATTGGTAGAGAGAGAAGAGGGAGAGAGAAGAGGGAAGTAGACATAATGTATGCAGAATATGCTATATACAGTACTATGCTAGCATTAATACTTATTCACCAGGCCAAAGTGAATCAACTTGCTGGAGACGTGCTGTATATGACTAATTGATCTGACAAAAAGGGTTATCGTACAGAGTAATTAAATCCAAGTCTTAAAATTGTGTCCAAGAATAATTATGAACGCTTACCTCCATCATACATCATACATAAATCCTGACATGATTTCTCAAATATGAGTGCTCTGTCCCTTTTCCTCTAGCTCCTCCCTCAATCTATGGAGGAGCCAAGCTGGATACTCTGCAGGTCTGACAGAGTCATTTGATTTCTAGCACCTGCTTTTCAAGAATGGACAGTTTCTGATAGCATGTGATAGACAAGCTTTGCACATGAATATTGCGGTTATATAATAGGAGATGTAAGATGAGACTAATCTGAAAAGCAAATTTTGTCATAAAGAACTCTGTGCAAGCACAGCATACCTGAAGTTCATGAATGCAGTGACAGTGCTAAGAAACATGCTCAGAGAGAAGCTGGTATCTCTGATGATCATCATCCCGTGATAAAAGTTACTGATAGCTAATGTCCATTGTGACATATTGAAGTAGTTAATGGCAGGTTAACAAATCTTTCTCACATAGAACTGTGATTAACCAAAATTATGTAAGCCTGTTGGTTAATGCAATCCTAGGATTACGCTAGCATAATTTTGTAACATAGGTTTTTTTTAGCAACATGAATTATGCTGGAAAAACATGTAGATGCAATAAACTTGCTATTCAGATATTCTGATATACAATATATACCACACCAATGTCTGTAGCAAGCCTTCATGGCAACTGCAGGTAAGTGATCTGATTGATATGTCATTGGAATTCGTGCCTCCTCCATGAGCATAACTAGGAATTCATGTCCTCCTCCACAGAGTGAGTGGATACTCAATCTGAAGAGATGCTACTTCATACGGATCACTGAGATTGCCTGCTCTTGGCAACAGAGATTAACTGCATGAGAACTGTGGTTTGTTGGACAAGTGTCTAGCAGCTAATGGGCACACACCTTTAACGTCTTGCAGGTGCCAAAATTCAAAGTGAACAATATTCTAATTTCCAGGCCAGGTTACCCACGGGAATGCGTTGCCTTCCAGGATCAGGTTACCCACGGGAATGTGTTGCCTTCCAGGATCAGGCTACCCATGGGTATGCGTTGCCTTCTGGTCCAGGCTACCCACTCTTACATACCTTCAAGAAGGCATGAAGCAAAGAAACCTGCTCGCGTATGTACTGTGGAGCATATGGGGAACAACTCGGTCCATCCAGATCTTATGCAAACTGCCAGCCCAAGCATGATCCAAATAACTGGAAAATCTATAGGGACTGTATGTCGTGCTTATCAGTGTTTTTTAAACTTCTCCACCTGTCCAATTCATTCTGATTCTCATCCTCCTCATAGTTTGGGCAAAGGCTATGACACTATTTCCATTCTACTCAACTCATAACATGTTCCATCAACAGTCTTTTAAATTCAGATGTGGTCTTTAACAAACTATCTTAGACAAGGTCAAGGTCTAGACTGGCAATAAGGCATACCAGCAATATCCTGTTGGCCAGTGCTTAATATGGGATGGTCCCTTGACTAAGCCAAAAAAGGGGAAAAATAAAGAGAGGGCTTATTCAACCATTGTTGAACTAGCGAACTAATTCAACTTATTTGATGCTGGTATAGGAGGATATTCTTTCCCTCCAAATTCTTGTACTGATTATTATGTGATAAATTCTGCCTGGGGAACAAAATTTGACATGAGTAATTTTGAGATGGTCAGGCCATGAAGTAGGAGTGTTCTAGGTGAGGCTTTTATGTTAACACAGTATTGTACAAACATTACTGTATTTTAGTACTGCAGAAAGAAGTCATAAAAATACTTGTCTACACTCACCTTTACCTACAATGTCATTGGCAACAACAAGAAAATTATTATGATGTGCAGTCTAATCGAAGACATGAGAGGGAAAAAAACGGTAATTTTGTCTGTGAGATTCTTGTGTACATGTAATATCTCGAGGTTATCAGTCTCTCTTACGAAGTAGTAGAATGCAGATATGATTGCATTGCACTAAATGATTATTCCACGACGGTGCTACTTGTAGCTGGCATAAATAGCATGAAAGTCATGCACCTCAACACTCGTTAATTGCTGGAAGTGGTTAGCTTTGGCCAGGCTGCATTCCTGTCCCCCATTAGGGGGAAGTGTCCCAAGGAAAAAATATATCTGTCATTTTAGGCTGGTATATATTCCCTTAAGAGGGGAAAACTTATAATCAAGTATATAGAAGAGAGATGTTAAGCAAACATCAGCACATATTTATGATGTTCTGTAACCATAAGGATTGATAATTGTCACCCAACATCTGTGGTTGTCATCTGTATCACATCCCTCAGCAATCTTCTACCTGTGCAATTGCTGGCCTTCAACTTTCTCAGTGTATGGAGTCTTCATCAATTTATTACTATCATTTTTAAACCTGTTATATATAATTATTGTACAACCATTATTATTATACATATTATAAATGCTCTTAGTTTACCTGGCTTGCCAGCTCAGTTGCTATGTTGGACTTGCCTCTTTCTGCTTACTTGGTGCTCACAGTTGCCACAACAGTTTTCTGATCCATGGATGCCCTAAAACTGAGGTGACATAGAGTCTGTGTATGTAGTTGTTTCTTACACCTGCCCAGCATTTTGATTGTCACATCTCCAATTCAGCTTTTGGGGAAGCTGGTTTTCACTTCCATGATGATGGAAAAGTTTAAGCAAACATCAGCACATATTTATGATGTTCTGTAACCATAAGGATTGATAATTGTCACCCAACATCTGTGGTTGTCATCTGTATCACATCCCTCAGCAATCTTCTACCTGTGCAATTGCTGGCCTTCAACTTTCTCAGTGTATGGAGTCTTCATCAATTTATTACTATCATTTTTAAACCTGTTATATATAATTATTGTACAACCATTATTATTATACATATTATAAATGCTCTTAGTTTACCTGGCTTGCCAGCTCAGTTGCTATGTTGGACTTGCCTCTTTCTGCTTACTTGGTGCTCACAGTTGCCACAACAGTTTTCTGATCCATGGATGCCCTAAAACTGAGGTGACATAGAGTCTGTGTATGTAGTTGTTTCTTACACCTGCCCAGCATTTTGATTGTCACATCTCCAATTCAGCTTTTGGGGAAGCTGGTTTTCACTTCCATGATGATGGAAAAGTCATGCTCAGTGGTCGAAAAGGAAGTCAGGATCTTTAGAGCCTGTCTTGCCAAGGTTGGTGTGTTATTTAGCTGGGCTATCCAGAAGTTTTCCAAGTCCTTGTTCTGGAATTTCAACTTCTAAAGCCTCATTCACTCTAAGAGTTACCCACTCTTCTTTTGCTGGAAAGTCATCTTCATCAACCTGGTCCTCATAGGCCACAAAAGGCTGCTGGTACCACTTAAGGAACGAGGTATCCAGATCTGGAATATTCCTCCATCTTACGGACCAATTCTTCCAAGTGGGCCTGGATGTCTGCTTTCGAAATTTCTAGGCTATCTTGTTCATCCTCGCTCTATTCAACAAATTTGTCAAGTATAGGAAATTGTGCCACTATGACCTTTGCAATTCGCTTGCGCACAACTTTAGCTTTCCGATGCAGAAATGGCTTGTTTTATGTCATTGATTGTTATAATTATTCCTTCCTTGAAGTGCCAAGTTTCCTTTGTAGAGTTCAATGATGTCCCCTGGCATATGCATCCAGCACATGAACCAGATGTGACAAAAATACAATAAACAATAATAATAACAATAGAAATTAAATCAACTCCAAAACAGTAAATTAAAATTTAAATAATAGTAATAAATTATATATAGGACCTCTTACAATCTATATTATATGGCATTCATTATTTGAGTAGATTTAGGACCTATAAACCTTTATTCTTCATTTCTTGTATAGTTGTATGAGCAAATTGAAGTAGTAATTTATTGACAGTTGTTTTTAATTCCTTATGTGATATATTGATATGCAACTCCATGCAATTAAATTCAAAGAAAAAACAAATTCGTAATTATATATACTCCAGCTGTAGTTACTAACCTCTGACTGAATGTTAATTAAAACTCGAGTATAATATAATCAAATAATCCCACAATTGTAATACAGATGGTTGATCATTACAATAATTATTGACAACCCTTGGCAAACAGACTGGATATATGTAAAATATACTTCAAGAATTATTTTTTCACTATTGTCATAATATCTATGCTTAATTGTTGTTAGTAAACAGGATAGCGATTATTTTAGCATTCATCATCATCATCAAAGGAGTTGATTTCGAGCTGGCACTCCTTGAATATCCTCAAACGGAACATGTCTTTATGTAACAATGTCCCACTGCTTCCCCTCCACTCTTCAATATATCCCAGGATCTCATCGGCAGTCAGGAGGCTACTTGTCCCATTGATGATGGCTCGGTAGGTGACATGACTAATGGCAGTAGTGGATATGCCACACCCACTCTCAGAGTCACAACTCCTGGGCTGGCAGCTGAACTCTCCAGAATTAATGGCACTGACGTTAAAGGTACACTTGCAGAGGTCCTTAACTGCTTTTTCGATGCCTGTCTTGATGGATGCATCTAGTTCCCAAGCTTGATAATACTGTCAAGTACATATACAGGAAAATATGAAAGGTATTATAAGATATTGAAAGGACACACTCTGATTAAAATAAGCATAACAGAATAACCTACATTAAGCTTCAGCACAATAACCATGTAAACGTTTACACATAAGTAAATAATCGAGTTGACCACTCTTTAATCACACAACAATGCTTAGTGTGTAGTTAGCCACTAAAAGGAAATAAAACAAGTTGAATTCTCCTGTCATTGTGAGGCTGAAGGATGAAAGATTGTGAAAGGTCCATATAGCTCTGTTATATCTATCGAAGCATATAAACAAGCTAGGCTACAAGAAGAGAGAATATGCACCACCTTTCTGTGTCAAACATTTTTAGCCATTATTTTTCAACCACCTGATCTGCTAACTTTGAGAGTAAATGATGATGATTAAGGGTTTTGGAAGCAGGCAGTCAACCTTAAGCCCTGATTGCAGCTAAGAAAAGATGTTGGAATTAGTAGCTATGATTTGCATGCCTACTACATAATATTATGATACTAGCTATAATGTGCAAAGACAAGATTGAAGTCACCATAAATAAATTTGGCATGATGAAATTTATTCTGACAATCAAGTTTCAAATTATACTTTCCCAAGTATAATATAAGTATTGGTCATAGTATGTGCTAAGTTACAACATTTCCTTCTTTACAGTTAATGAGGTTTTCTGGATGAAAATAATCGGGAGGTTGGTAGAGCATCTTAGTTTTGGGGGCTTCAGTACTCATATTAGTGTTTGGGACTGATATAGATCCCATTATCTAGGATCTATCCTCCACTAAGAAGGGTTGTAAGGCTTGTGCTGGGCAATTGAAAATGTCTTTACCAACCTCTTAAACCTTGGCTGAAAAAGTTACAGTACCTCATGTCTATGGGAAGATGTAACCAACATGGCAGCAAACCACACACCCTTCTAATAAATTGCTAAGTAATCAGATGAGACCATTGGTAAAATCTCAAATCAAAATACGGGCACATTGTTTGCACTCTCTCTCCTTTGTTGTGAGTGGTTTGTGGTGAAATTTAAGGCTCTGTAAGGTCACAGCTAGTTTAGATTAGAATGTTTAGATAAGAGTGTAACCATCTTCCTGGGCTAGAAGGCTTCCAGTAGTAATATAAGGTGTGAATTGGTATTAGAAACAGAAATCTAGCAGCTATAACCAAAAAAAATCCTTTCTATAATTTCTCAATGAACTCTCAGTTGACATAACGATACTTGAAATTTAATCTCTCAATATTTCGACTAGATGCTCTAGCCTTAATAAGGCTATAATGTTGCAGCCTGACCATTGTATGTTGGGTGGTATTGGGGCATATTTTATCTGCCAATCCCATTCTGATCATGAATTCCTGATTCACTGTTAGTTAAGGCTGTTGAAGGATGAAGGTAGTTTAATCCTCTGCAGTGGATTTACATGAGAGTAAAATCAGCTGATACAAACAAACATCAACAATGGATCAGGAATGCTCTAGAAACCCATAAGCTGTGAGATCTTGCTGTTGATAAACATTCCTGTAAAATTTCATTTAACCATGGGGTAATCAGAAATAAATATTATGCCCTTAGTTTTTTTTCCTCCATCATGCTGAATCATTTTCAATAAATATTTATTTTACATAATGTACAGTCATTCGTATGCACTCTCTCTCTCTCTCTGAGAAAGAGAGAGAACAGAAATATATGCCACACTGTGGTTGGATGCATAATTGTAGCAATGTTGTAGCAATGTTGTTGATTGATTGCTGGCTGTTGATTGATTGCTAGCTATTACTGATATATTGCTGCCTTGCTGATGTTTGATGATAGTTGTTGCTAACACTTATGGATTTCTTGAAGGAATACAATACATGTACTACTTTTCCTATCCTTAACAATTAAATGCTCAGTTGTTTGTGATAAGTACTCTAGATAGATCCCTTCACACACCAGAGAAGCCATGTTAATCACAGCCACCAGAAAGACAAGCCATCACATCTGCTTCAGGTTAGGTTTGTCTTGAAGTCCATCAAACTCTCAGTGGCCAAAGAAAAAAGAAAAAAAAGTCAATGCTTCCATAGCTCCTGATGCCACCAAAGTAAGTAATGCCTCCTGCATACTAAGGTGGCCCTCAGAGTTGTCAAATAAATAATTATTTACCTGAGGTTGCTTCTTTTTAAGCTCACTTATTAATCATAAAAACTTGTAAACAGTATGGAGTGGCATATGGCACTTGTTACAGTGAGTGGGTTAAGTGGCTCTCCATTTGGGGACACACATGATAACAGAAAGTCCACTATATATTCATCCTAGACATGCCAGGGGGTCATTCATGTATCATAAAATGAATGTGGCACTGAATAATTACAACTAGTAATGATCCTCACAAGAATAAAGAATGTGGTTATAAGATGTGCATTTGAGTGTTAATTCAAACCATCACCCTCAGATAAGGATAATAAAGGGGTATATCCAACATAACCATGTATGTATATACAGCCTAGTGTGCACCAATGCAATGTGAAACTACCAATGTTGCATTAAATAAAGGTTGGCTGTACCCTATCATTTCCAGCCATAACTGAACTTGAAGAAAATCACCTCCCTATATAGGCTATGCATGTGCTTGCTCATTTCTAAACTCACATCCCAAGTAGAGCAATGTGTCACTGGATAAATCTTCAGCTGAAACAAAGCCTGAGCTGCAAGCAAGAAAACATTGACATAGAAGTCACAGGCAACATGAAAAGGCTTTAAATTTGAATTTTGTGTTTCTCAGTTCTACAATACACATTTAAAATTATTTCATTAAGTATTCCATCACCACTTACTAATGATAAGCATTTCTGTGGTTGCAGATAACTGCTGAGGTTGTTGTCGCATCCATGGGACATGTACGGCAGCTTGACAAGTATACCTTCCTCCATCAGAGTTACGAATTGAGTCAAAGGTCATGGGAAGAGAAGATAGTAATACAGAACTAGGTGATGTTCTGCATGACTCTTCCATTTGTGATGAGGCGAGGATGGAAATGATGATACTCCCCACAGTCCTGTTTCCCTTAGTAGTAACTTCAGTGCCATTAGGCAAAATCCACTTGATATAGACTGGGAGAGACATTCCAGGAATTGTGTTCACTTCACATGACAAGGTAAAGGAATTATTAAGGAGAGCAGAGCTTCTGGGTATGGTAGTAGTGGCCCAGTTGTTCGGGACTATGACAAAAGAGTTAATGTAAATATCAGACTCATACCCAAGACATAATTTATAAAGAGCTATAGAGCTTTAACTGAAGGCTTCATTATGAAAATCTAGTAAAAGCTTTAGGAAGTTCTGCACATACAACACACATACACATACATACATTCCACCCAACCACACTGCAATATTTTGAATGCCTTCTGACTGAAAGCATTCCAGTTGCATTTAGCTTGAATCACATAAAGAAGTGTTTTGACATATTCAGATAAGGTGCACATGCTTTTTTCTATGCTGATGCAATGGGAGAAGGCAGCATTTCCATGGTTGAAGTATTGATCAAGCATCTTTGAACATTAATAATGACTACAAGCTTGTACCTAACAGCTATAGGTGTATGGTCTAGTGAAAGACTATTCATAGATAGCTATTTCGTAGTTTTATTAATAATTTTTAGCTAGCTTTGGTGCTAAGCTCCTTGCTATCTTGCTTGCAAGCCAGTCATTTTCCTCAAAATTGCTGGCTAATGAGACTATTATGATAAACATTTCTACCATATGCAGCTAGTTGTTGTGGATAAGCATCTTGTGGCCTACAAAAATAGAGATTACATTCTATTCTTGCAAGAAAATTTACTATGTAACATAGTTACATCTTTCTCAAGCATGTTGTGCATGTAAAGCAGCATTGAGAGGGTTTAAGAGGTCCACCTTCATTTAATTTACAAAAATTGTTCTGGTCATTTTCTGTGGATTTTTCTCGAACAATTCTAACCAATTATTGTACTTTTTTTTACATATCTAGAGACAAATCTCAGTGACATATCCCAGTTGTAGCCTCTAACAACTTAGGCAATACAAATGCTGGCATGATATCATATACTCTGGTTGTTAAGCCTCTGGATATTTAGTGCACATAAAGTCGTTAAGCACCCATTTTATTGTTATTGTAACAAAGTCTTTGTTAGGTGTCCTTCTGGTATTTCACTGTGAAGCAGTGGTATCGATGTCACAATGACCTTCTCAATAGTCAATTTTTATTCCTGATCAAGGCTAGAGCACCTGTTCGAAATGTTGAGAGAATAGAATTTGAAGTTGATTATTGAGAAGGTTATTGTAATGTTATTATGTCAACTGAGAGTTCATTGAGAATATCAAAAAGGTACGAATTATGCCCATGTGTATTAACTGCACCGTCTAGGCAACATGTTTCATTTAGGCAAGAATTTTATTAGTATGAGCTCATTATCAATTGTTTATAGTTGTTCATCATATCCCGACAATCCCTAGCCTTTACCCTGTCTTCTAATATACTGTAGGTAACTCCTCCATGGCCAAAGAAGTTCCAAAAAATACTTTCTAATGTCCCCAGCAATTATACTTTTGGCTTGTGAAGGATGCCAACAGCGAGTCTGTTGCTTTTATCATTGGCTAAAAGGAGCACCATGTAAGATGTCCAAATAGTTTTGTAGCGAACCTGTTTCCAAGGAAAAAAGCCAAAGCTAGTTCCTTTAAGATCCCCTGGAGAGACTTGCTCTTTCTTAGCCTGCCATGATAAACTGGGTCTTTCTTAGTCTGGTTTGTTTCTTCTCTGACTAACTCGAATGTTTAGGTCTTCAGTTCTCCTTCCATGGAAAGATGTTCATTAGTGCTAGTAGGCACCTGATTTACTGGTTACAAGTGGGTACTAAACAAACAGAGTTTATGGTATTAAAATAATACCAATTTGTCAATCGTACACCTCTTCATGCCATGGCATGTGTTAGTCATGTGGGTGCAAAACATCCACATCGGTTTTTTAAATGATATGATGATAGTTATTCTCCTGATGAAGTCTAGAGCATATGAGTAAATTCAAGTGGATTAGACATTGTATCTACGTTAAATCAACTCAGAGATAATAGTTGTAATACCAGATAAATGTATAGTAGATATTACAGTAAGTACCTTCAACCTGCACTTCAAAAGATTTCTCCTGTGAGCCATAAGGGGTGCTGGATACACACCTATACACCATCCCATGGTCTTCAGTTCCCACTCTGATCACAGCACTACTCGAACCAGAGACAGATCCATACAAGGCAGGGTAGAGAGTTTGTGAGCAGAATGGACTGACTTGCTCTCCTTTATACCAACTGATGGATGCAGGCTCAAGGTCACTGGAGCAGGTGCAATAGACAGCCTCACCTACTATGAATAGACTGTTGTTGCACACCACCTGAAGTCCTGTTAATAATAATTATTATGTTGAAAAGAAAAGTTAACTCAGTGCTTCATGATATAGTTAAAAATCATCACTTGTGCAAAATTTCATGGCTATAGCCAGAGCAAGTGGAAGGGGGTGAAGGGTAGTATCAAGAGTCAGATCTTTTTACTACTTCGCTATAACACAAATTACAAAGTTTATGGCACATAAGATTTATTTCCTTGGTGATGTGGGAGAGATGGACGGGAAACTGTAGCCCTGCAGTTAGGGAAACTAAATGGAGAACAATGTAATCCTTGGAAGGAAGACACTTTTTTCTCCCCTTTTCTAATACCAGCAGGATGGCAGCTCAATCACTTTAGGGAGGAGTAGTAAAACATTACTATGTGAATTAAAATAAACATAAAACAACTCAAAAACGAGGTGATATGCGATACAAGGCTACCACCTCATTGCTAGCTTCAGGCCTCAATTAATTGCAACCTCCATTCTGCAACGTGGAACCTATAACATTTGTTTTTCAGCTCCCATAGAGCTAGTCCACTAAAACCTGTACCTGAACCTGTGTTATTAGTTACACACCTTAATTATTTAGAGTAAAATAGTATGGTCACCTTCATAGCAGCCACATAACAGGAAATAACAGGAATAGGAAAGGGAATGATAAAGACAGAGTTCGTATCCCTCTCTATACAATTATTGTTATCTCTCACCTTCGAGAGGTGGAAATAGTACCAAATTGGTTGTTTGTACGTCATTTCCGACAGTGACACTGTAAGTCCCAATGAGGTTATCAGGCACATCCTCCACCAAGAGAGTGATTTCATAGTAGGAATTCCATCTGTCTGTGACAATGGTAGTCATGGAGACATTGCCTTGGGTCAGGTTGAGAGGGATGTTGTCCTTGTACCAAGTGATATTTGTTGGAGGAAAACTTGCAGTCATGCAAATAATATTCAGAATATTGCTATCTCGTGGAGAGCGTTCCAAGCCAAAGAGATCCACATATGCTGGTAAGAGAGAAATGTATATTAACATAAATGTGAATTATTTAAGAGAAACTCACTGCTTGATCTTTCACTGTAGAGTCCAATGTTAGTCATCTGACTGGCACCAAATGAACAAGTGTATATACCAGGATAGTTAAGATTGAAGTAATTATAATAGCTATAACTATAATAAAATCTGATGCATCCTCCATATGTGCTTGTGCTTCCTGTGTACTGAGTGACATATCCAATGCTGTATTCACCACTAGTAAGTGCCACACCATCAGGAAATAGAATTGTTCCAAGAGATGAGCTTGAATTGGAGCAGCAATACATACTAAATCTAGTAGAAGAATAAGAATTATAGCTCCCAGTTTCTACAATAGCATAGCTGTTGTCAGGCTGGGCTCCTGAGCTTAATCCCGTTCCAGTCCCAAGACTAGTATCCACGTATATACCAGAACCTGCAGTCACATACATATACACAGAGCATTTGAATGCAGGCATATGTCACACATAATTATGCAAGGGTTTTTCTAAACCACATGCACACACATACATGGACTCGAATGGATATTTTCTTAGCTACCATGATGAAGCCAAGAGTTGCATTTGGTAGTTGTGGAAGTAGTATGGCATATGACAGCCTTTTGCTATGTAGATAAGTACACATTTTTCTCAACATTTTCCCCCCAAAAAATAGTCCACGTAGAGCACATTGGTGTTAATTTCATGAAAACTAATCATGTGAGGATATTGTACTCTTGGTTTGTAATGCTGGTACCACAAAGACCTACCTGTGGTGGTCCATGTGATTTATCCAATGAACATGTTATACAATATCAAATGTCTGTATAATTTACCAATAATATTCATAATAGTCTCATTGCTCCCTGTATCTCCAGAGCCATCAATCACTGTACAACTGTGCACTCCGGCATCACGAGCCACCAAAAATGTTTTACTGATAGTTGAACTTGAACTGTAAGGTACGAAACAGTTGCTGCATGTGGAGCTCCAGAGATATGTAACTTGACCAGTCGTGCCTGAGGCTATACAAGTCAATGTAACAGCAGTAGCGGCTCGATAGTTTGGTGGAAAGTAGGATGGGTCTGGAGAAGTGTAGGATATCTCGATGCCTACCTGGATAACTGCAACAATGTAATCAAACAATTGCAATGTCATCTTCATAAAGTGCACCTTGTTACATGCAGCATTATTGTATAACTTTTGATCATTAGTAAAGAAACTACCCAATTAAGCTTTGATGATCATTGAAAACTGTTACAGCCATCAAAATCCAGCTGGCCACCCAACATGGACTTGTGGCAAGAAGTCCTACACACAAGCCTCTGTAGAGTATCAAAATTGCTGGGAAAAATTCTTTACTAAATGTATATTTATGTACATGTATATCGGTATTTACTACCAACACCCTCCCTCCCCCTACCCACCACCCCTCCCCCTACCCACCACCCCTCACCCCACCCACCCTCCCTCCCTCCCCCTACCCACCACCCCTCCCCCTACCCACCACCCCTCACCCCACCCACCCTCCCACCCTCCCCCTACCCACCAGCCCTCCCCCTACCCACCATCCCTCACCCCACCCACCCACCCTCCCTCCCTCCCCCTACCCACCACCCCTCACTCCGCCCACCCTCCCTCTTACCTGCATTAAGAAGAACTGCGTTTGACTCAGCAGTACTTGAAGCAATGAATATAGAATAGGTCTCTGGACGTACTACAGAGGAACAAGAATAGTTTCCAGAATCAGATGATTCGAGTGAAAAGAAGATGAGGCTTGATTCAAATCTTCCCCGGGATCCTGTAACTTGACCAACACTTTTCTGGCTATCTGATCCAACCAAACCGCTTGGCCCAATCCATTCATGAGAGATTTGTACGGCGATATCTACAGCTGCATCAATGAATGTGAAGCAGGTTAGTGTCAGGGACATCCCCATGAAATGATGGCCAGCTGGTGACTGTATGATACTGACCAGTTCAGGAACAACTATGTGGAGAGAGAAACAAGTTATGATTCATACTGAGTAATATCGTGATATAACAAATAGAAAACAGAGAAACCATCATTGTTATAGAATATTAATGCTCCACGAATAGTAAACCACCATTTATAACCAATACTCAGGCATTTGATACACTATTGTAAGTGTGTTATTATAGAATCAATCACTCTATCATTCTACAGTACAAGCCCAAAAACATTTGCCGTACCATTTGCGTTGGACGTATGTGGGTACGCTTGAGTCACAGTATTGCTATACCATCCACCAAATGGCTCCGCCCCTGGACCTTCCTTTTTCAGACCCACCATTTCAAGGAGGCTATATTTTTCCCCTCCCCAGACCATGCTACTAAGGTCCTTCTGGCTCTGGTCAAGGTTATCAACCTTCTATGCACTGGCCATGCCTCACCTGAAGTTGTGCCTCACTTATGTGGAGTACCCTTTATGCTTATAAGAAAAAAAGTGGTGGGCTTCACCCGAATTGCTGTGGGTTTTACGTCCTCTAGTCTCCAAATGCATTTCACATGCAGTGCAATGTACAGCTGTCAGCATCCTGACTTCAACCTAGGTGGGTGTTGGAGCCATTGTCGACGACTCCATGGCTAGAGTTCAGGAGACTCCAGCATCCAACCTGAAAAAATGGACCTTATTCTTGGACTTTTCCAACACCTTCAACTGCGTGGTCCGTGAAAAAAATGTTCCAAGAAATGAGGTCCCGCATTCCTTCAATGTCTGCATGGCTAGAGATGTGTGCTATCGAGGCCTACCAACTCTTCGCCTTGGCGACCAACATTTCTAGTTGCTATGGAGTCCAGCAGGGTAGATTCTTTGGGCTTTTCCTTGCCCTTCAACCCCATTGTTGAGCAGATACGAGGCCAACTACCAGACATCCAAAACAATGCCCGGTACCTCGACAATAATGCTCTGTGGAAATGCCAATGAGCTCTGTGCTACCCTAGCTATCATTGAAGAAGTTGGACCACCCCGTGGACTTTACATAAATTGGGCTAAGGTTCTCCTCTACATCCCAGAAGAAGCTGCACCATTTTAAGACATTTACCTACTGACATCCCATTATCAAGGGTGGGATGGCTTCTTGGTTCTCCCACAGGCCCGCCTTCCTATTGTGAGAAAATGGTCCTCCATCGGGTGAGGAAGATGCAGGAGGTTCTGGATAGGGTCACTGACCTCCAAAACTCACAAATGCACTCCTTTGCTCTTGTGATCTTCACCTTCCATTACCACCCTCCCAAGCCACATCAAGGGTGCCACTGAGGCTTTCAATGATGCTATGAGGGAAGCCATGTCATACTTCACAGGAAGGTCCTTGTCAAATGGGGCTTGGCTGAAGACTTCCCTTCCCAGCTCTCTTGGAGGTTTGAACATGAGAAAGGCATCCCTTCATGCTCTAGCTGCATTCATAATCCCTTGTCCAATCTAGCACTCTCATAACTAAGATACTGAGGTAACCCACTGATGCCTCCCATTTCTTGGCCCATGCTCTGGAAGACCTGGCTCAGTTTGCATGTAAACTGGATTGGCACTCACTTGAGGATGTTAATATCTCCCTCTGGTAGCGATCCCTCTCTCACACAATTGATATGGCTTCCTTTGACAACCTTTTGGTTAGGACACAGGACTCACAATCTAGAGCATTGATGCTCTCCACCTCTACTGGTTAAATGTATGCCCTTGCCAAGACCTTGGTCTCCATCTTCCATGATGGAGTTCTGTGTAGCCTCCAATACTGGCTGGCATTGCCGATAGTGGAGGAAAATATACTATGTCCCATATAACAAGCAGTGACTGACTCCCTTGGTGATCACCAAGTCGGATGTGGGGGTAATGGGGGTCAGATCCTCTGGCACGACTCCACCTGGGATGCACTTTTTTCCAGCTACCCTGTCAGCTACTTTGGCAACCCAGAAGGAAATGCCAGCCCTGATTCCTGGTTCCTGCAGCTGCCTGGCCAATGTATATCTCCCTATCTGGAAGAAAGGTTTACCAGCAGCTTTGGATGTCACCGTATATCTACTCTCCAGAGGCAGACCCTACAAGGGTTAGCCATTACCCAGAGTCATGCTCTTTCTGTGGGCCATGAGAAGAAAATGACTGCCCATGTCAAGGCTGTCATTCAGTTGGGGTGTCATTTACAACAATGGTAGTTCAATTCCTGGGACGCTAGCTACTTGTGTAGCAAAGATCACTATAACTTGTTCTTTTTGAGAGAATCTAGACCAGTAGCTCTATTAATATATCTTTGAACTCTTGATACTTTACAGACTATTGTTTGTTCTTCTGGCCCAATGAAAATTGAAAATTCGGTGTCTGCTGTACCAAGCAGCAAAGTTTTAGGGATTCCTCAGTCGGAGATGATTGCAATGTCTAAGCAGGGAGACTGACATAAAAAGGGAAGATTTCAGTTGTAGGTAAATTTAAAAGAAAAATTCTTTAAATTAAATTCAGGTGTGATTTATTATGTTGAAATATAAGTGCCCAGTCAGCCATGGCGGAGCTGGAGGAGGAGTTTGAGCCGGTTATCGAAGACAACCTTGCTCTCCAGAAGTGGCACAATCATGTGTAAGCTGTTCAAACAAATTTATTTCAGAATTCAAAGAGGAAGATGGGGAAAGATCGAGGGGAAGAACCGCAAGGAAAGAAACCTGATGGTGTGTTAAACTATTGTTCAATAACCAACTTGAAATTTAGTCTCAATATTTCTATTAGTTGCTCTAGCCTTCATCTGGAATAATATAGATTGATTTTTGTTACTATGGTCATATGATGATACATCCCGCCTGCATAGCTCGGGCACATTCTCCATTGCTTATACTTGACTGGGTCCTCTGTGCTAGTTTTTTCCCCTTCCCAATAGGCAGGTATACTTACTGCTTTGAGCCAAGGTAGCAGCGAGAGTTCTTTTAAGAGCCATAGGACAAAACTAATGTAAATGTAGATATGAGCAACGAGAAGCAGCAGACTGATCAAGCTGAAGGCAGTAAGTAATCGATTAACTTTTTATGTGCCATCTCAAAAACATGGTGTAGGTTACCATAAATGTTAATTATGCATTTCAGATAATTAAATAACGGTTCATGTGTTGCATTTGAAAAACATTGCTTGAATGGGAGCCCAATGCAAAAGGTACATAAAGTTTGTTTGGCTTGTATATACAGTACCTATAAAAGAACCAAGAAAGACTAAATGCTGCATATTATATGCAACAAAAAGCACAAACTATAAACTACTCTAGATTTATGTGAACCATGACTCATTGATTAGTTTCTTCATTGAAATACATGTATAGTGTTGTATTGGGACAAGAAATTGATCTATCTAGATATTATATAAACAACATGAACTTACGTTGAATCACAACATTCCTGTTAGCCATTTTGGTGGAAGGTGGATAGCTGACAGATGATTGGCAGGAATATCTCCCACCATGTGATGACTTAACAGGGTCGAAATTCAGGTAGAGATATGTTATGTTGCCATCAGTAAATGGTTCTTCTGTGAATAGAGAATTTCCATCAATGGTAACCGGATTATTATCTTTATCCAGCCATTTTACTGATGGGACAAAGTCACAAGTGACGGCACAGACCAACGTGACTTTTTCTCCCACCAGGATAGGACTAGTGTCATCTTCTATTGCCACCACATGATCAAGTTCTGGAGACATAGTGTAATGTCAAGAAAAAAATTAAGACATAATCTTTGTTACATGATAACAAAAAGTAAGTAGCAAGTCAATCACATTTACCTATGTGCCAAAATACTACTAGCAAATATTGCACACCCATTAAGGTTAAAGAATAATTATCTGTGCAGTTTTTTTAAGACTTGGCCAATGGTGAATGGAAGAGCTAAACTGATGATCTAGACTAATAAAGACCTGTCTCTTGAAATAGATTATGAAGGAGCAAATGAGATAAACTAAAATATAATCTCTCCAGCGTTCACTATGACCAACATGACCAACATTACTCATCGATTTATGTTCATCTATGCAATTACGTGTACGGTGAAAAGATCCAAAGTAGAGACAATTCTTGTAACCAACTCGGTGTTTGCATGATTCACGAGTTAGACATACAATTGTTGCACATTCAAAGTGTTTAGGAGCTTCGTAGGACACGAAGGAAGAATTAGCTAAATATGCTTCTAGATGACAGGTAAAATATGGACAACTATTCTTGCCTCAATATTTTGTGAAATAATTATCTTGACAGTGAAAGCAAAGCGAGTTTAAAATGATGATAAAAGTGATTTAACCAACAGAATTTATGGTAGTGTACTAAATATGTTTTTTGACATAACACTAACCTTTTATCACGACAGTTATAGTCTCTTCAAGCACATCTCTGTTCACTGTGGTCACCCGACATGTAAATCGAGCTCCATTCAGCTCAGTGGCTTCAGGAGTTAAGGAAACTTCCAGAGACTTTCCTCCATCATTCCTCTCCTCCACTGGATCTCCCATCCCCACCCCTACTAGCACCCACTCTATCTTGATGATATTGAGCATTGTAGTGCAATTGATTATCCTGCTCAGGCCAACAATAATGGGAGACTCATGGCCTGTTATTTCAATCGCTGCACACAAACAACAAGAACAGGAGTACATTAATCATACAAGAACTAATCATAAGAGTAAAACGTTAATTTTTGTAGCTCTGCTTTATTGGGATTCCAGATACTGGGCGCCTAGACACTCCTCTATGGTGAGACCATAGACTAGGTATTTAAGCCCTGTTTTATCCAGGTGCCCCTGCTAGTAAGCCATAAACTTTACCTTACATTACATTTTTAAAGCATGGCTTGGGTTTCCACCACTTCTAACCCCAACTTGCAAGAAAATGGGATACTTATATAATTGATAATAGGTGCTTTTGAATAACACATACTTATAGACAATTATAGATTCATGATTGAGGACCTAATGTCACGAGTAAGCTGAAGATGGAGTTAATATCTAGACTCAGACTAAGAAATGACCAGTCTCTTTAGGCAAGTAACAGAGGAGCAAGTTTCTCGAGTGACATAAGAAGGAACTAACGATGGCCTTTCAAGTATACTTTGTATTTCAATTTATTCCTCAGAATCATCTTTCGATTTCTCACCAAAAGCCGTTTTCTGTCATTTAAAGAGTAGAAACAGTTCCATAATATTGCTAATGTGCCCATTTTGACAAGAATGAGCGATTTCGGACAGTCTTTCCTCAAAACGCTCAAAAAGGTCCCAAAATAGAGTTCACTACTAAAACATTTGGACGCCCTTCATCGAAGAAAAAAAATGTTTAGCAGAGAAAGAAGAAAGAGTAATTTTTGTAATAGCATCACTATTGACATCCTTCAGAATTATGAAGTGGTATATCTGAAAGTGTTGGGAACTTCATAACCATAAAGGAGTTTCATACACTGCTAGAAGACTGGGGAAATAGTTTAGAAGTCCCCTTCATATAAACTCTTCCGGAAATTATGGATAACTACAGATAATTGTTAGAAGTGGTAAAATTATTGCCTCATGCAACACATTGCCTAGGTGGTGCAGCTAATAAGAATGCACATAATGGCACCTTTTAAATTACTTTTTGCTTCACAATGAGATACCATGAAGTTTGCAGAATCTATGGAGCTCTAAAGTTGTAACCACAAGTTAAAATAAAAAATAACATCGAAACTCACCCTCCACGGACAGTCTTCTTTCCCAACAATTGAATGGAGGTGTATGTACAAAAGTCACTATAAGTCCAGAATGGAGCATCCTAATCTTCTCAAATTTGGAATGCAGCATCTTACAAGTTCTGGCAACATATTTATGGGAAGAAGAAGAAAAAAGAAGAAAACCCCGCCAAAAAAAATTGTTGGACCTGAAGCACCCCCTTAAGCTGTAGATGGCTGGACTCGAAGAAGTTATTGTACATTTAAAAGGTTCTCTGCCTCTTTGATTTCTAATCTTTGAAATAGCCAGCAACTTTAAGGTGTTAAGAGTAGCTCATAAGCTTCTTTCTGGTTGAAGCCACATACTCAATACTGAAGCAGAATAATTCTGTCACACTTGCTAATATCATGCCTGCTTTTAGATTTAAACATCACATTATTGATAGTGTAAGATGCATCCATAAAACAGGATCCTAACAAGTATATAGTTTTTATGCGATTATTCCAGGAAGTGAGTGTAGTCTAAGAATGGAGTGCATTATGTCACAGTATTATTAATAATCCATGAAACCATTAGCCACATCAATGTTGAACATGTTATGGCCAACATATTATACATCAATCACACCTAATATTATTAGTTTGTATCTCTGTATACATGTATTATATTTAAAAAATTGCTGTAATCCTTGAAGATTCAGTCTAGAGCTAATCCAATGTTTACTACAAGGATTGATATGATATAGCTATGTAGATAAAAGTCTGTAACCATTACTACCTCAGGTTAGGTAGAAACGATACAAGTATAAATATACATAGCAAGTTTGATTGTCACCAAGTCTAGCATAAAAGTTACTCATAAAGGCACAATCAGGATTATTAGGTTCTCAATTTCAAAGCCATCAAACAGGTTTGAACAGCTTTGATCTCGTAATGCTATTTAGAGAACTAGTCATGCTAGAAACATACAGAAACAACAGTAGATATCACGGGAATGTTAGAAAAATAAGCAGGTGATGTTTAGCTTCCCCTTCTAAATGGCTCAGGAATATACTCAATCAGTCATTCCTGGAGTGGCTTAGCAACTTGAGAGATGGATATAAACACAAATACTAGATAGTTGACCTTAGGACAGTAAACTCATTCTTGGAACTGTGCACATACTCCTAGAGAGCCAATAGCGTAAACTACTGATTATCAGCACGTACCTATTATGGGCACCAAAATCTGCCAATTATCAACACATCTTTTTTTCTTGATCTCTTTGTGAATTAGCTCGCTCCGCTCACCTTTAAATTGTTCTCGCACATAGACCCCACCTTTATTTGACTATTAATGCACTAGCAAAGACTGTGAATATTGTGGGTATAATTATGGTCTTGTGTCTCATATCCAGTTCCAGTTCAACTATGGCAGAGAGCTTTTCATCAAGGAACAACTCATATAATACAGAGCCATCGCCATAGAGACAATTTCCTTCAACAACACTGATGATAGATGATCACTTTTCCAGCATCAGCGAGGAAGAATTTTAAAACAGAAAGAAGCTGTTATAGAGAAGGACTAGCTGCTTAATAAACTTACTAATGTTTTTTACATCATTTTCCTCCAACAACTGCTAATAAGAACAATTGTGAATGAGGGGGGACTTAACAACTAAGTCTCACACCTGGCACCTGCTCCAATCAGAACAAATTCATCTTAGATGATGCACATGCTCATTTTAATAATCTCATGCCCATGCTCAGTGAAACAGGAAAAGCCCTCAAGCCTCAATCAGTTTATGTTCTTGTATAGTCCACGCAGATGTTCTAGTACCAGTTGCAATGCTTCAGTTGACATGTGTTGGTATGCTTTGTGTTCCCAAAAAATGTTTCTCCTTTAAGGAAGAGATGAATGACAAAAAGTTGATAGAGGCAGTGAGAACTACTCTAGTATTGGCTGTATTGCTCAAGTCATATAGAGATTAAAGATTAGTTAATTAATGGGTGGAGTTCATAATTTTGTAGGGTAGAAAGGTCAATTTAGGTCAATTTCAATAGTTTGAAGCCAAGCGAAGCAATGGAACCAGGTTGATATTGTGAACTGCTCAAAGTGGCGTGATAGAAGAGTGGTAATGAATTCACCACCATTTTGTGAGCTGCTTACAATAGAATGAAGCTACCCCATCCAAGAAGCAGCTAGCAGAGTTATGGATACAATGGTTTATGCATACTTGTTTATACTGAGAGGATCCCCATGTATTGTGGTGCACATGGACTGTACATTACCAGCTTCTATGACTACTATGTTTGAGCATCCATGAATGGAATCTTTTAATACAATACATATACTTCTAAAGACCTTAAAAATCCCAGAACTTAAGGTATATATTTGCTAAGAAAGCCATTGGGTATTATTATTCAAGTAGGATCCTGGCTGAGATAGACAATGTGCATAAATGGAAAAAAATATATCCGGTCAAAAGTGGGCAGGTATGTCTAAAAATATTTCAGGCATGCTCAAGCCTCAAGACACACTATTCTCCTTCACACCACCTGAAAATAATAACACCCTACTGGAGAACCCATCACAGGTTAGTTTAATGTGATTTTTTATCTCTGCTTAAATGCTATTTCACAGTACCTGCATACCAGTATACACTACAATTAGGGAGTTGGGGTGATAACCTAATGCGGTTATTACAATTACTGTGGTGTAACGGGTAATTATCCAAGTATATATCTAAAGAAAGTGAAAGGGTGATCTCTAGATATACTTGGATAATTACTCGTTACACCATAGTAATTGTAATAACCTCAAAGTACTGCATCACGGTATCACCCCTAACTCCCCATCATAAATAACCTGTATCACCACTGATATAATACATACGTTTAATGGTGGTGCTGATGGTGTTGGAAGTCCCAATGCTGTTCACAACCGTGCAGGAATACTCCCCCACCACATCACTCAGAACACCTTCCAAGGTGAGCATGCTAACATATGCAGATGTGGTACGATTCACCAGCACCTGGGAGGTCTTGTATTTACCAGTGCTACTGTTAAGAGAGAGTTCCTTGCTGTCTTTTTTCCACAAAACCTCCGTGGGTGGAGAGTTGAGAGAAGAGCAGAACAGAGAGAAAGGAGCCTCTCCTCCAAGGGAGAAGTCAAGGTCAGTCACTATAGGATGACCTAAAACAAGAATAATATTGACAGGCTATAATCAAGATGAGAAAACATTGATAACCATGGTGGCAACAAAACCACTAGCAGCAGCAACAACAAATCTCTACTGAGTCACTCATCATGGTTGTACTTCAACTTTTGGACTGACAAGACTTCGGAAATAATATGAACTGCAGTTGCTAATTCGATACTTCAGGTGATTATTGGAAGGTTACAGTTGTAAAGGTGCTTACAGATATCCTAGTTCAAATTTGAGGACGTGAACCCAATGATTGCAGATATCTTTGGTGGTCTTTTTGGTACCTGCTGGTTTTGGAAGCTGCTCTGCTGAAGATGACTGAATGGCTGAACAGGAACCTATGCTTACAGGAAAATGCTGTGATTCTTTTCCTAGACTTTGCTAAAGGAGCTGGTCAAGGTTTATATCTCTGTAGATGTAGTTACTATTCAAACTGCTCTACTTCATGGAGAGGATTCTTATGTCAAAGTGAAGCTTTCTGTGCTTGTCTTCATATGATGCCAATTGTTGGAATTAATTCTTAGAAGTAAGAACTGGAGAGATAGTATTAGTATACAGTTATAGTGGGAGAGGTGGAATAACTGGAGGTGGGTCTCTTTTAGAGGATATGCACTACACATCATTAGTAATAAGATTGACACAGTAATTGGCTACAAAGGTGACAACCATCAGTTTATCAACACTTCTCAATTTCATCAACACCATGATTAATACTTAATATTGTCAGACTGACCCACACAAATACTATTTACGTACTTGAAAAATAAGAAGAATAGATTCCCAGGTTCACATCTACAATATTCCCATCCTCTTCTGGTGTGCGATACGTGTAGATGCCAACTTCTCCCTGATTGAGTGCCCTAAAGGACCTCACATAGATTGATCCAGGATCATAACTTCTACCCCGAGAGACAATGAACGGGTCAGAGAAGGAGTGAGTAATGTCATTACCCAGAGGATCAATCAACTGTCCAACATCAGATTTGTTAGAGCCAGAAAGACCTCGAAATGAATGGGCCCTTGGAAAATATCCTGAGGCTACGATGAGACTATTATTAGGAAGAACTTCACTGATGGGTGATTCCACAAATATACCACCACCTGAGAGTAAGGGAAGGAGAATGGTGGGGTGGAGGTGAGGGGAGGAGGAATAAATAAAAAGGAAAGTATAAGGATGAAAAGGTGACAATCGAATATGACAACACATGTAGCTATCTCTTCAAATTCAAACAGGTTGAAATACATTTGCCTCTAAATAAACACAGTAAAACATACCCACAACATCCACAGTGATACTAGCATTCCCACCACACCCTCCTTGACCATGAACCACACAGGTATGGACTCCCTGGTCATAAGAATGAAGATAACGACTAGATACTGTCTTCAAAGTTCCTCCTCTTGAGAAACAGCTCCCTTTGCAAGTGGAAGTCCATTCATAGAAGAGTTCTGTAGCATTATCTCCAGCTCCTTCCACCACACAGGATAAGTTGAGGGCACTTCCAGCACGATATGAAAGTGCCTTGAAGTAGAAGGATAGAGGAGGACTGTAGCTGGCAACAATCTTCACATCAAGATGCTCGTTATACTCTGTTTGATATAACACACACACACAACACATGCACACACATACACATTTTAAGATCTTATGAACTATGTTGGGAAGAAGTAGGCAATGGCATTTATCTTTTGTAATTCTAATCTTTTTATATCATGATTTAATTTTGGCAGTTTTTACCTTGATAATATTTTAGGTCCAGGATTTCCTCTTCTAAGCTCTATTTTAACTAGGAACAACTATAACATTAGAATTCTAAAGATTTCCCCAAAATAGGTATAATTATAACTACCAGACTGCTATAGGAGTGAACATAATATTTTATTTTAGATTTCCACTGTGTTTATAATGAGTACAACAGTCCTTTTCTACTTGAAGGCTTGTAGCTAACTGGACAGTCTAACTTACCTGGATTTGGAATCTCGGAAATATGACTTGCTATTGTACTCTTGCATGAGCTAAACAACCCATAATCTTAGAAGTTATGCAAATGTGCAGGGTTTTTATAGGAAGTTTCTGAGAAATGGCCCTCATAAAGAAAGAGGAATTAAATGAATATTTAGAAGCCTAAGAATTAAGAAGGTCATGATTCCAGATCAGGATTGGAAAGAAGAGCTAAAAGCTTCTGCTGAACAGTATGGAGTAGGGATTTCGGCAATTTCAGACATAAAGAAAAAGGATATCAAGTTGAGAACCCACAAAAGAAAGCTGACAGAGGTGGGATGCAGCAGAGAAATCAGATCAGGAGTTGGAAGAAGCAGTTTTTCTATGGTTCAGCACATTACAATTCCTTTCCAGTATATATCTCATGCAGCAGCTTATCACCAATTAATATGTGCTGCTCATTGTGATTTATACTTCTATTCAGTAGGTATATCCACCATGCAGTAACCTGTAATAAGAAATGATATCCATACCTTTGTGATATTTTCATATTTCAAAAAAATTCACTAATCTGAGGAGGGAGCTAAAGAGGTTGTGGATTAGTCGGGGTTTAGATTATATTTTAGTAGCAGTTTCATGGGTCAGCCAAGTTTTTCCCAAGTACTTAGAGAGAGGGCAGGAAAATTAGAGGGAAAATATGCCAGATTATGATATAAAATTCCAGCAGTTCATGCACAAAATTTAAATTGCTCTATTGCTAAACTTGTTAATTGAAAGAGCACTCTTCAAATGCCTGATCAGCTCATCTCTGTGCTCACACTTTCTAGGTGAAGAACCTCAGCCCCAATCTAATGAGTCCACTTTCAATTAGCAAGTTCAATAGTATGTATAGATACAGGGTGCATGATCCAGTTTTTGACTTGAATTTTGACCCCATATCTTGATATGCCAGGTGCTCTCTGTTATAAATTTGTTCCACTTACCTATAAACTAATCAACTTAATAGTCACATAAAAAATTCATTTGAGCTGCAGCAAACAGTTTTCCGTCCTAGATAACATAACTGACTTGCAAGACCCTTAGATTATTATCGTAGAGCTACATCATTATAATTATATCTAGATATTATTGCAACCTTTACCGCAAGTATAAGTAGTTTCAGCAATCACGCAACTCCACATCAGAGCAACAGCTACAGCAACCAGTAAGAACTTCATCCTAGTAGGTGCGTGCCGACTGGATAGTAGCAGATAGCGAGTGGCTTATACAGAGGGTTGGGCATGCGCAGTTAGTATTCCGTGGTTTCCCTCCCAAGAGAGAACACACTCCCTCCTGTGGAACTGCCACTGCGCGCATAGTACCTCTTTTTTTTTTTGTGCCACCTGCTAGTTATTATGAGCAAAACTATGTGATAGGATCTGAGAAAAAGGGTCTTATGTAGAGAAAAATGGTTTTGCGGTATGACCTCAAAGTTATAGTTTCACTATTTTTATGTTTTTGTACTACAAGCATCTACTACCTTTCCTTTACATTTGCATGAAGTCTGAAGGCTCCTGCTTGCTTCTTTGTAGGCAACAGTGAGGTTAGAATATTGGCGGTCGCTACGTTGCCATGTAACGCCGACTGCCCGCGTATGCGGAAAGAGGGAACCCCCCGCAAAATGGGGGGGATTCTGCTATAGTGGCCGCATGGTTCTTCATCAAGTGCTGCCATTAATTTAAAACGCGTTTTTCTCAAAATGAATGCTTCGAGCGTCTAGCATTCAGGCTTTCATAACTTTTCTTCTCAATGGAAATAAGTGATGATTTAAGTTCTGGCATCTTTCACCTGGTATCACTAACTCAGTTTTTTTACTTTTTTACATAAGACCCCTTTTCTCAGATCCTATCAATGAAGTCTAATTGTTCAAGTAGTCTTATCCCATTCTCGGAATAGCTAGAATTAATCGGGGATATTAGCAGAGTTGTGATCTGGACTTTGCTGGTATGCCATCCTAAATATATACCTGAATGGATGAGTCACCTGGTCTTAAATATCACAAAATTGAATGGTGATCTCTTCTTCTGGCCTAAAATCATAGGTTCTTTTATGACTCTCAATGATAATTGATTTTCCCTCCTTGTTTAAGTCAGGGATCAAAATATACCAGCCATATAAAATGCTAATAAGAGTTATGGGTGCAGGTGGACAAACCATGCAATAAACACTTCAACAGAACAATATACAGTGAGTATTCTACATCCATCTAACACTTGTCTAATTATTATCATGTCCATTTGCTCTTGTTGGTTTAATAGGAGCTCATTGTTCTGACTCAGCAGAACAACTATTGCTAGGAGGAATACCAGTCTTTACTTTCCTTCATCCTGGATGTAAAATAACTAAGTGATCCATGCCACATGAATATTACCATCCTCTCACTTTGATACACCCTAGTAAGGCAGCATTGGGAAGGTTGACATAGTTAATAAGTTGTTTACCTGCATAGTGCACATGGCTGGGTTAACAATAAAGGAGCCAAGACCTGTCATATAATTATACTAGGTGCCATTGGGCTCCGAACACTTGCAATTAATGATGCAATGTGTAAAAACGCTCTTCTATGCAGACTTTGATCTCTACATTGGAATTTATTATTTCTGTCTTTTGGGGTTCTAGTGATTTTGTGTTTTCAGCATAATTATTATTCAAAAAGGATAGACTGAGTAATCAGCACTGACGACCAATAAAATAAAAATTAGGCAGTCTTCACATTGTGTGTATAAAAACACGCATAAATTGAGTGTCTAATTTTCCTCATCGACCTGGAAATCATGTCTTGTTGTGGTTGCACTTGTTGTGGTTGCAGCTCTCGTGTTGAAACAACTTAATTGTTCTGAAAGGTCCATGTGTAGCAACAATTATAGCAACATAATTATTATATATTCAGCATTTATATATTCAGCATTTATTATAATATGTATCGGATACCGCATTAGAACAGAGTCGGGCGAGCCCAAATCGACAGAGTACCAGCTCCAGAGACTATCCGTGGCGGTCCAGCGGGGGAACTGCACATCTGTACTGGGCAGCACGGGCATCTGACACTTCCCCATTCATAATTTTTCATTAAATTTGTATTGTTTGTCCCATTTATTATTTCTTTGTCATTTATATATATATATATATATATATATATATATATATATGTGTGTGTACAATCTCAAAAAAATGCTGGCATAATAAAAATTTAGGATAGAATACACTACACAAGTCACATACCTACGTATTATTTACTTCAATCACTAATCTACACAATATTGATCATTCTACAGCTCTACACAATGTGTACATTAGGATAGAAGTCATTTTATCAATATTCACTGCTCGGAGTAGGAGGAGCTAGATACCAGAGGTGGCCTTCTGAGGGTCTGAATCTGGTGGAGGTGACTAAAGGCAAAATTATTGTGCATACAATCAATTAACGTACATTAAATAAACACACAAACACACAAGTAGAGATATCTGGCATTTGTATCTGATGACTTCTCTCTAAAAGAAGAGGGAAATTGTATGCCCCCTCATCTGTTTGTCTCTTCATGGAGCAGCATGTACACTATCTCTACATCTCAATATTGCTTACATAGTTCAGCATGTAATTATCACGTTGTAGCATGATGAAGGTCTTCCAGCCAACAAGTGGCTGACCTTACTTTTCTCAAGAGAACTGTAATTTATGGTCTGAATGAGAACTTGTTAGTACCTGATCTTCTATCTAACCTATCTAACAAATAATCTGCACCACCTTGAACTACAGTTAGCACTTTCATTCATAGGAGAAACTTCTGTATGCTACAACACAAACCCACACCTGCACACACTCGCACAATGCAGGAGTGGAGGGGTATGTCATAAAAAATGGTCCAAGGATGGGGGGAGGGGGATGAAATTAGAATCAGATCTTCCCCCCATTCTATCAGCAACAGGCCATCACAGCCAAGCGGTAACCACCGCTGAAGCTGCACTTCATAGTGAGCCAAGCTGCTGAGTGCATGCTGTGCTGAGAGCCACACTAGGACCAGTAGGCTCCTAGTTGTGAGTGCCTAGGCCCTGCTTTGACAGGAATCCAGTGCTTAGGCTTATACAGCATTCAATAAAAGCATCCCATTCTGTTATACATAGTCTCTGGACTACTTTCGAGGTGACAAATGTAACATACCAATAGCAAGGAGTGTGTGTATATAAATGCATGCACGCTTTGTAATATAATGTAAGACCCCTATGGCCTGTTCTTTGCGTGCATAAACTGCCTCGTAGGCAAGCAGCTTCTCCCTCTGGATCTCATTCTTCACACTCTGAGGGACGTCTGGAATGAGGTAGGCCAAAAAAGCTGCTATCACAAAGATGAAGTGCTGGGTGGAAGGAAGAGGTAATGAAAGAAGAGAGTTCATTAATAAACATCCTATAGAGGTGCATCACTGCTCAAAACATCACTTTAATCCTTCCAATCATACTCACTCCCCATGACTCAAAGTATCACATCACACACCCTCCTGTGATCCACACAGACACTCCTCTCACTTTCAGAGAACCCTCGCCACACAGCCCTCTCTGCTCACCACAGGATCAAAAGATGTACACTTTGTGTAAATCATGAAAAACAATAATTACTGAGAAATAGACAGCTAAAGTCCACTCTAAGTCATTTGCTGATATGCAAGGCTGAGCCAAGGCACATATTCAGTACTGCCCAATCTTCCCTAGGACATGTCAGGACTATTGGTACACTTGGAACTAGTTTCTCTAGTGAAGGTGACTAATTGGATCCTGGAATCAAACTCTGGGTAGGGAGTAGGGCTGGTGGAGTTTGGCCATTTCACTTAAGGTGGGATTAATTACAAAATTAGCACTATGTAAGTTTTAGCTGTGATATCTGTCATATTAATGAATAGTTTGTAAAGTGATGATTAACACTGGGCATAACATCATGACATGCCATTTGTTTCAGCCGAGTGGTGATCCAGAGTGACTAACTTGCAGTAATGGCCGACAAGTGACCCAACTTCACTGAATTACCAGCAGTTCCTCACCAGCCACTTGACTTGTCTTTCTCAAACGTTCAAGAAAACTGAAGTAGGTCATTTTAATTGACAAGGTTCAACCAATGGCCATTTCTGCACTACCATGAGGCTACTATGTTTTTCATGTTTGTAAGTCAGAACCAGCCTTTGTGAGCTTATTTCCCATGTACTTTCCTTGCGGTCATAGATAAAGCACTGGATAATTCTCAACAAACTCTCAGTTGACATACAGTAACAAAATTACAATGACCTTCGCTTGACATTTACTCTCGACCTTTCAACTAGATGCTCTAGGGAATAATTATTACTAAGAAGGTCATTGTAAGCGGATAATTCTATCTTGGTCTCAAAGGGATGGAAGAACACTGCCCCATTGTTCAACAAGCATCAAGAGAGTGATGTCATAGACAAGCTGTGGTAGCTGTTAATACACTTCTAGCTAGCACCACAAATGCTGGCCATCTGTTGATCAAAAGAGGATCAACAGAGCAGGCTAGAGAACAAGAACATAAGAAGGAAATATTAATGAAGGTATTTTCAAACACAAGGTATTTCCTTTGTTAGGGATTAGGGAAATAGGATTTCTGAAGAAGATGGGAGCCTGCAACAACTATGCTGATGCATGAACTCTTGAGTTTAAAGCAAAAAGTTAAGAAATATGTTAACACATGAGGTACAAAGTGAAATCAATGCTCACATCTGTACTTCGGTATTGAACTGTATAGTTCACTTCTTTTTTTACATCGATGATTGATAGAGAGTAGTCACTTACATATTCGAATAATTGGGACTTCCCCCAGTTCAGATAAAGGGAGAGAAGTTAAAAAATAATAATAATAATAACAAAAAAAATCAGACATCCAAAAAAGTTAATGAACTCATGAATATATTTGACGCGTGGTGTATGAATAATTGCTAATATCGTTAACAATTGTTTTTATCGGCAGATCCTTGGTATGCGAGCAGCTTACTTCCTGGTCCTAGAAGAAGTAGCTATGTCTTCAGTAGCATGCCACACATCCATAAATTTATTTACAGTGTTCATACAGTTTTAAAAAGGATCCAAGAATGGTTTGCTTCAGATCATGCTTCTTCTTGCATGCCAGATGTCTCACTTCTTTAAGGGCCACCTCAGAGGGATTCAGACACCTTGCCCATAATACTTCAGGGGTGTATTTAGGGGGGGGGCGGGGGGGGCATTCGCCCCCCCCTTGTATCATTCTCGCCCCCCCCCTTGAAATTAGAGATTTTTTTAAAAATAATGTCAAGAAAGGTGTAATACAAGAAAGGTGTAATAAGCTTATGATATCAGGTTCAAATGATAGGAATGTCAAACTGAGGTTCTTCTTGGTTTTCTCTGCCATACGTCCACAATCTCTTCAAGGTCGCTCTCAGAGAGTACTTCTGGTGCCTCTATAGCAATCCTCATAAGGTGAGAAAGGCTGCAGTCACTTAGAGAATTACGCAAACGAGTCTTGATCATCTTCATCTGTGAGAAGCTTCTCTCCACAGAAGCAGTAGAAACTGGAATCGATAAGCAGATGGAGGCAATCTTGTGCAAATTGGGAAACATGGCCTTGAGCATGTCGTTTGAAACAAGTTCTTTCAGCTGTGATGCAGTAGTATCCCGTGGTTGCTTGACTAACAGCTGGCGGAATGTTTTCCACTCTGTAAGTATTTCAGTGGAAATCATGGCTGTCTTCACTGTTTCTTCTCCATCCAATGTTTCTGCATCTCTATCTTCTCCGTAGTGAGCAATCAGTTTCTCAACAGACGTGTCTCCATAAGTGGGAAAAGATACTGAATCTGGTTTTGGAACTTTCCGTGGATCGAATATAGACAATGCTGATACAACAGCGTTGGATGAAGAAAATCGGCTTGTTATGTTGGCCTTTAAATCAGCAACAAAAGGCTTACCAACAACATTCTGGAACGAAAGTATTTTATCAGCGTCAATAGACACCTTTGTAGATGACTTCAAGTCTTCAACGTTTTCAAGAAGCTCCAACACCCAGTTCGCTCCAGGCAAAACTGCATCATCCAAGGATTTAACAGTAGCATCAACAAGGAATGATATCAACGAGAGGTCAAGCTGCTCTGCCTGAAGTGCTTTGCTGAGCTTGGCTACTTGTGGTAGAGTGAAATCAAGCAAATATATAGCTGCAATCGTAGACAATTTGCAGAGGGCACCATGGATTCCAAGAGCTTCTGGCTCGTGGGACGTCTCGTAGATGTTCCCAATGGTGATTACAATTGCAGAATAACTTGCTTTGACAGCTTTGACACACCTTTCATGTGCCAGCCAGCGTGTGTCAGATGGCTTGATCACTTTCATTTCTGGAAGTTCAAGAACGTGCTGTACCTCCTTCAGACACTCTGCTCGCTTGGGGGAATTGCGAAAATGCTTCCAAAGAGTAGTCAATGTTCTGTAAACATGAGCAATTCCAGGAGTTTTATTGGCAGCTTGCACACAAGCCAACTGCAGTAAGTGACAGTGGCAGTGTATAAACAGAGCGTGAGGAGTATGTTTCTTGATACGTGCCTGAACCACGGTCTTTCGTCCAGAAAAAGTTGCAGCTCCATCAAATCCCAATCCAACTATTCTTCCGACTTGTAGACCTTTCTTCTTTAAACAATCGATGAGATTAGAATAGATGGTCTCTGCATCAGCCTTCTTCAATGGAATAAGCTCCAGAAAGCACTCTACTGGTACACCATCTTCCTCCCAGCGGCAAAACACAGACAATTCTTCTACGTTGGTGACATCTGTGCACTCATCTGCCATGAGGCTGTACATAGGTGCCTTTTGAAGTCGCTTCAGAATCGACTCCTCCACCCATGTCCCCAATGATTCGATGAATTCAACCACAGCCACTCTTGATGTGTACACAGCATTTCTTGGTGCAGTTTCTAAGAATTGCTTCAAATGTTGGCTGCCACATCGAACCACCACGTCAACCAGCTTCTCAAATTTTGTCGAATGTGCAACTTGTTCTTTCGTAAGAAAATGAGTGAGTAGGATCAGGCACTTCACTGCAGCTCTGTTCTGAGCTCTTTTGCGAGCTAAAACATTCTGGAGTTGCTGTACAACTGTTCCACCTTTGGCTGCTCCTTTAGCTGCAAAAAGAGCTTGAGTTGCATGGATATGGAAGTCACTTCTCGCATGAGCTTTCATTTTTTCAACAGCTTTCTTCCAATTTCTGCAAGGTTGTGTGACCCACACTCCTCCAGTACGCTGCAGACCAGATTGCTTGCAAACCTTGCAAAAGGCACCATCGCTATCCTCGTCATAATAGAGCCAACTGAAATCTTTCTCCCAGCTCTTAGAGTATTTTCTCTTCGTGGATACAGAAGAGCGGTGTTTGTTTTGCTTGCTTTTCTTTGAAGGTGGAGGACTAAGGCTAGGACTAGATGCCTCGACATGCTCAGAGCTATCTGTTCTGCTATCTTCGCTATCGCTGCTATTAGCATGAGAAGAGGCTTGAGAAGTACTTGCAAAGTATGAGCGAATATCCATATTAATATGAAGAGAAATCAGCTAGTAAGGTTTCTTTTATAGAGACTTTAAGACAATGACATAATGGACTGAGTTAAAAATACTGAGAGAGAGTGGGAAAGAAGGAGGGAACTGAAGAAGTGACAAACCTACAAAGGAGAACACGTGGTGGTGTGTGATGACTTTAAGACCATGACATAATGGACTGAGTTAAAAATACTGAGAGAGAGGGAGTGGGAAAGAAGGAGAAACAAAAGAAGTGACAAACCTACAAAGGAGAGCACGTGGTGGTGTGTGATGTCATCGTGTCATGACACATGCTCTCCTTTTTCCAAGCAGCTACAATATCATGAGAAATATATACAGTCTAGCCATAGTTCGGTATAGCATAATGCCATTGGTAGTCAGTCAAAATAGCTATCCTCAGACATTGTAAAAGCAAAAAAAAATATGGGGGGATCTTCCCCCCAGACCCCCCTTTTACGACTTATGAACATGTTAAGAAAATATTAACAAAAATTAGGGCACCAAGTGACCAACCATTTCCACCCCCCCCCCCCTCCCCCTAGAGAACTAGAGAAAAATTGTGTATGAAACCTGTTGTCCATGATTTTGTAAGAAAATGCATGGAATGCAACATAATTCGATTTCACAAAATCCCACCTCCATTATACGAGTGACAAGTGACTATATCTAATCTATATATGCTGATTGCCGTAGCATGCAACTTCAGCAAATATTTAAGATGGAATGTTGTACTAAAGATTTTAGAAAAAGTGCATGCCATCATAAGTAGCAGCTATATATACAGTTAGTACTGCAAAAATACCTGTGGGTAAAACACTTTCGTACTCCACGCGGAAGCCCAGGGTGCACGTCCCCTTTCCGCACCATCCAGGCTCTCCGCCCCCCCTTATTTTTCCATATCTCAAGTTCGCCCCCCCTTGGCAAAATTTCTGTATACAACCCTGTACTTGGTCTATTTTATCATCAGTAGTCAGCCTTCATGACAGTAAATGGTGGTACTTCTGATTCTCCTTCACGAAAATTTTCATGAAATTGTGATTTTTCTCACATAGCAACAATCCGAGTGCCTTCTACCCCTTTCTGAAGGAACCCGAGATATGGAGCATTTTCAAGCACGGCGCCCAACATTATGACTGGAACTTATTCCCTGACTATCAGGGTGCTTGCAAACTCTAGAAGTTTTTGGATTTGTATTGATCTCTCTTATCTTTGCCTTTCCAATGCCATACTCTTCTATCAGTCCATCTTGAAAGGCTCTTTTGGATATCTGGCCAAGAATAGCTAACTTTGACTCAATGGACAAGATGATGCTCTTCCTTTTGTTGGCCGTAGAGAACTGATTCAGCTTTCACATGCCAATCTTTAGCCACTCCCATGCAACTAATTTTTCCTGTGATGACCATTACCATGCTTTATCATTTAGTTAATCGCGGTTTAGATAGCGAGGGTGAACTATATATAACAGTGAACAGGCAACCATTATCTCTGATTGATAACCGAGAATTTTGATGTGAATGAGGTAGCATCATGTACCATGAATTAATGTAGCTACTCTAACAGAAATTTCTGTGGATACATTTAATTTGTTGCTTAATTGATTATGTGGTCAGTGCTATGATGGCCAGCTCAATGAGGGAGCATATATGGTGTTGCTGAGAGAATATATGCTCTTGAGCCGAGGGCAGTGTATACACATTGCTTTGGGAACTCAATCTTGCTGTAGATCTATACTATAATGGGGTGTCTTTGATATAGACAAGGAAATCAAGTTTACCCGTAGTAATAAATATTAGCATGACATTTTCCCAATGACTGATCATTTCTGTACTTAAATGTTGTTATAACTAAATCTTTTATTGCATTGTTCATCAGGATATGGAAAAACAACTTTGGTTTACTCTCAGAGGGGTAGGAAGCATTTTGGGATTGTTCAGGCGAAAGTGTGTGTGGGGGGAGGGGGATACACGCACCTTATTGAAAAGAAATATCATGGTAATTGAAAAGAATATATATACCTGGAATAAACCTAGTCTGAAATAAGTTCACAAGTTCCCGAACACTCGGAGTCTGTGCTCATTGTGAGGACATTGTTCCTCACAAATTCATTTGCAATTGTGACTAGATCAAGGCGATCCAAAGCTTCTTGGTAAATGTTTAGTATCATTAGATGATTAAGTCTATCCTGTTTCATAGTACTTTGTAAGTATCTTTTCATGCAGGAAAAACATCTTTCACTTGCAGCATTCGTAGCAGGCATGACAAGGATTAGACGGACAACCCAGCACACCTGCTTAAAAAATGCACGTTGACTATCAGAAAGATTGCGAAGAAAAGTCAAGATATCTTTCAGTGTTACAGTTCCATCTGACTCATGTGAGCTAAAACTTGAACTAAAAGCTTGAAGTTGAGTTGAAAGCTCACTCTTATTGAAGTCATCTCCATAAAAGGAAACAACTTCACTTAACTCAGCAGTACAGCTTTTACAAGCAGATTTTGGTAAACAGCATATCCTGGCTGATCAAAGCGATCTTGAATTGCTGCATGGCCAAGTCTATTGCTTCAAAGTAAAAGCAACGATAATAATCTTCAACTGCAGTGTACTGATGAGATTCTCCTGTTCCATTCTCAAAACGCTTTGGAGCTTTTCGATTCCAAAAAACGTTATAACATTTCGGGACTCTTGGCATCCATGCCAACCTGGCTTGGTCAAATACCTGGACAACTGATGGTGGTTTTGTTCCATTCCCTGGCCATTATATAATTAGTGGTTCTTTCCTATGTACTTTCATTCATTTTGCACTGTAGCTATTTACTCAAGATCTCTAAAGGATTGTACTCCACCTATTTTTATAGGTTAGCTATTATTATCTGGTGTTTTTAATCTGGATTATTGTATTAGTATGTAACTCGGATTAGACTAAACCAAGTTGGATGATTGGATTAAGGCCTTGTGCAAACATGGCTCTAGTGTACAGCTCAGTTAAAATAAGTTAAACTAGTTATTTACTTCATAAATACATTGTCCTGATAATGCAAACTCTATTTTGCCTTTATTGCTGGTGGTTGAGCCTCATGACTTTTCTAGCACTGTGAATTTTAATGCTATGTACAGTAACATAATACTGTGTCAGTGAAGGTGGCTGGCATCACTAGATGCCATGATTGGCAGTGCTGAATCAGCTCTAGTCTAAATTGTGAAAAATGCAAAAAAAATCTCAGGACTGTCCTGGACCATGGATGGTTGGCATGTAGTAGATTTAAAATAATGCTACTATAGCTATTATAACTGTGATGCAGTACAGATGAACCTAAGCTAGCTATAATGCTCAGCTCAGTTTTATAGTAATACCTCTCATCTTTGCCTTTTCCAAATTTCCACTTTGGAAACTTGTAGAGCCTGCTAGAATTGGTCAGAATTTTACTGTTTCGAGTCACTCGTGGCAATGATCTGCTCGCAAATAGAATGCGCAAAAATGTAGGGGCGTAGTTTGGTGGGCTTCATTTGAATTTTGAATAAGACAACTGAAGAGAGCTGGCTGGAGAAGAGTCTGAGAGTGCTCTCAGTAAAGATTAGAAAGTTGCTTGATAACTGGAGGTTGGTATTGAAACTTTGGTCCGAGTTTGCCGGACCAGTTCCTACCCCCCTGACTATGCTGTGTTGACAGTTCCTACCCCCCTGACTATGCTGTGTTAGCTTTGAAAGGAGGGGCACACATGTATCCCACACTCTTCCCTGACTTAGGCTTCTTTGACCATGTCAGCTCAAATGTCCATTCCTCTTTAGATAAGGCCCCAATAGGCGGGTGACCTGTTCATATTGTGTGTGTGATGCATACAGTAGGTAGATACATATATACAGCAATACCATACAACTCCCCACTGAGGGCTCACTTTGTTCACCAACCATACCATCCTAACAGCCACTTGAACCAAAACATCAACATGACACACAATCCCAACACATGCATACACCTCAAACAACACACCATCTCTTACACACTCAACACCATTCTAAACACTCACGTCAAACAGCACACCATCCCAACACACAGACACACAATCACCTAAAACACCACACACACACTCACCTCAACCACCACATCATCCCAGCACACACACACACTCACCTCAAATACCACACCATCCCAACACACAGACACACAATCACCTAATACACCACACACACACTCACCTCAAACACCAAACCATCCCAGCACACACACACACTTACCTCAAACACCACACCATTCTAGCACACACATGCACATACACACTCGCCTCAAACGCCACACCATCCCAGCACACTCACCTCAAACACCACAACAAAGGCCAGTCGAGCAGTCTGCACTTGCCAATACTTCACTCCAAATATAGTCAGACTTTCCTGGTTGGAATCCAAACCGCCATCATCCACGAAACCACGGAACCTACATTATGTGCACACAACATGCAGCCCACACAAACAAGAACATTGCAGTCAGTCACACATAGCTGAACAATGATGATCACCACACCCTCCCCGCCCATACACACGCTTACATTGTACATTGAAAAATACGATTATATTTTTAAGTTTCCATCCAAGTGACACAGGCCTTGCAACTATCATCACAGCTACTGCATTCATGTGTGTAGTGACCATGTCAGCTTACCTGCACTGAACATTTGCATTGAAACAAGAGCCGTTGCCACCAACTATAGCACTTTTAGTTGAGTCATTAGAAATAGATGCCACGATCAAGTCTCGAAGAGTCTGATTGCCTACTATGAGTTCTTGATAGTCGTTCTCTCCAATAGTCAAATATCTGGCAAGGAAAGCAACAAAGAACATCATGAAAAAAGACCATTGTCTCATATTGCGTTTCTAAGAGATAATGTGCACACATATCTATATAAATATTGTGCATATATATACTTCTAAATATGTGCATTTGCTTGATATATTATGTACACACCTAATTATGTATGTAAAATACTTCTTTTGACCCACTTGTGTTTTATAACGAACTCTGCATATTTAAATAAAGCTAAGTGCTTCCATATACAGATCCAAAAGGTTGAACTCTAGTAACTACGGAAACTTATCTAAACCATTCACTCCAGACGATCCATTCGCGATGTCTGTCAGACTAAGTTTGGATGAAGTTCTTTTTCAGTTGTTTGAATAATGACTTTATCCTAAAAAACAAGTGATGAGGACGGAGAAGGTATCCTTCTTACCTTGGGGACAGCACTGTCAGCCCGAGCACAGTCCTGTCAATGGGAGGAATCATAGCGCCAGACTTTAGGTACCTTCTAGCAAAACAACTGTTGCTATTCCCTCTCCGATTTCATGAATTGTAAGGAGATTACCAGCAAGAAAGCAAGGAAGAAAGCTCTGACAATTGGTTTAGTTATATGGCCGCTTTCTAATATGCTGGGAGGCCTTCGCATCATTTTGAGTTGCACCTCCTCGCTTCGAGCAGCTCACAATATCTGCCTGGTTGCGTCGCATCCACTCACTCAATTACAAAACTCCAACCATTAGTTGATGAGCTTTCAAACTCTAAATGATTGCCATATACTAAGAAAGTTCCTCACAGCCTCAATTAAGCTTTCCACGTTCATCTCTTCCATAGACAAATTTCTTTTGCCGAAACACAAATAAAGCACACCAACACATGTCATGGCTGGAACTAGAATAAAAATAAGGTCTATCCGAATGTTACTAAATTGACATGTTGCGTCGCAAGTACGAGCGGCATATAAACCAGCCTTTAGCTAATTGCTAGCAGAACATAAACTAGTTTTAGCTACTTCTTCCCGGGTAGCTGGCGGGGTATATAATATATGCATAAATTCTTCCTGGGTGGTTGGCTGACAAAACAAACATGATTATCAGAGTCAAGTACATAGTGGTAATATCTGGCATACTCCCACCATGGTCCTGCAAATTGCTGATAGGTTCAAACGTGTAGAACAACGTCCTAATTATAATGGTACATATATACACATGTAGCCGTAATTTGTACCACCATCTTATTATTCTTGATTAAGGCTACATCATTTAGCAGAAATGTCGAGAGAGTAAATTTCAAGTTGATTACTGAAAATGTTGTTGTCTACTTAGAGTTCGTTGAGAGAAAAAAAGGATCGAAATATACCGTTTTTCCTCGAATGGTTATAGCCCCTCAATAGCATTCATCTTTGAATGGTATTCTCTAATCGATGAAGTTGAAACAATACAGTCTCCACCCTATAATTCTGTTCACAGCTTGCGTGTGCACCTTGCATGCACAGGTAGCAGAGGCAATCATAAACTCATTCAATGTTTATGGGATCTCACTGGCGATAGCAGTGAAGGTGCACGTTTTACTTCCAGAGCTGCAAAGCCAGATGATCTATGGTTCGGCGACACTTTCTCTGACCTCAACGACAATGACAAAGTGGAATGGAAAATCAACAAACTATTAGTAGATGAACACTAGCAAACTTTATTTCCAACTTTGTTTGGCTCAGCACTTCCTTCTATCTTTTTTAAGCAAGTGTTTGTTGTAGGCTAGTTATATGAAGAGTGACTGGGAGCAGGCAATGCAAGTGTTTGTTGTGCATGGGGTAGCTATATGAAGAGTGACTGGGAGCAGGCAATGCAAGTGTTTGTTGTGCATGGGGTAGCTATATGAAGAGTGACTGGGAGCAGGCAATGCAAGTGTTTGTTGTGCATGGGGTAGCTATATGAAGAGTGACTGGGAGCAGGCAATGCAAGTGTTTGTTGTGCATGGGGTAGCTATATGAAGAGTGACTGGGAGCAGGCAATGCAAGTATTTGTTGTGCATGGGGTAGCTATATGAAGAGTGACTGAGAGCAGGCAGTGCAAGTGTTTGTTATGCATGGGGTAGCTATATGAAGAGTGACTGGGAGCAGGCAATGCAAGTGTTTGTTGTGCATGGGGTAGCTATATGAAGAGTGACTGGGAGCAGGCAATGCAAGTATTTGTTGTGCATGGGGTAGCTATATGAAGAGTGACTGGGAGCAGGCAATGCAAGTGTTTGTTGTGCATGGGGTAGCTATATGAAGAGTGACTGGGAGCATGCAGTGCAAGTGTTTGTTGTGCATGGGGTAGCTATATGAAGAGTGACTGAGAGCAGGCAGTGCAAGTGTTTGTTGTGCATGGGGTAGCTATATGAAGAGTTACTGGGGGCAGGCAATGCAAGTGTTTGTTGTGCATGGGGTAGCTATATGAAGAGTGACTGGGAGCAGGCAATGCAAGTGTTTGTTGTGCATGGGGTAGCTATATGAAGAGTGACTGAGAGCAGGCAATGCAAGTGTTTGTTGTGCATGGGGTAGCTATATGAAGAGTGACTGAGAGCATGCTGTGCAAGTGTTTGTTGTGCATGGGGTAGCTATATGAAGAGTGACTGAGAGCAGGCAGTGCAAGTGTTTGTTGTGCATGGGGTAGCTATATGAAGAGTGACTGAGAGCAGGCAGTGCAAGCGTTTGTTGTGCATGGGGTAGCTATATGAAGAGTGACTGGGAGCAGGCAGTGCAAGTGTTTGTTGTGCATGGGGTCGCTATATGAAGAGTGACTGGGAGCAGGCAATGCAAGTGTTTGTTGTGCATGGGGTAGCTATATGAAGAGTGACTGGGTGCAGGCAGTGCAAGTGTTTGTTGTGCATGGGGTAGCTATATGAAGAGTGACTGGGAGCAGGCAATGCAAGTGTTTGTTGTGCATGGGGTAGCTATATGAAGATTGACTGAGAGCAGGCAATGCAAGTGTTTGTTGTGCATTGGGTAGCTATATGAAGAGTGACTGGGTGCTGGCAGTGTGCCAACAATAGTAGCTGGTTCAATGTGTAAACACAGGCCTAGTCCAAACCACCAAGGCAGGATCCATCCTGTGCACCTTCCAGTTGTGTTCGACCTTGTTTAATATTCACTCAGTTAATTTATTTTATATCTGCAGTAATGCCTCAAGTAAATATGGTAGGCACCTGCTATCAATCAGTCTTTAACATAATTAGTCCCTTTATTATTTTAACAATAATGCAAACACAGACACACACACACACAGGCATGAATGAATGTAAAGTAGGAGGTCACTTTATCTGAACACCTTGGGACCAGACGGTTTTCAGGTCACTGACATGTTGGGAAAACTGAACTTGATGTCTTCAGCTTATCTTTGTTCCTCATAATATCAAGGACAGTCTACTTTCCGACATTGCATTCTGCTGCTACTCTTGCTAAACTTCTCCCATTCCTCACAACATCACTTATCTTTAGGCTACATTGATGTTAAGGACAGCTTGTTTTCTAAGGTCAGGCCATGCTCTCTGCTTTGACACAGAGTGAGAAGGATCAAAAGAAACTGCTGGACGAGGTTCTATGTTAGGCAAAGGATTGTATTCATTGTGAGAGCACATGTGCAAAGGAATTTTCCCCACAAAACGAGAGAGAAAAAATACACTGAATGTAGCCAGCATTTCTTCGGGCGCAGCTAACATTGTCATGGGTGGAGTTTCTCAGCGCATTTGGTTGACAGGCATGCTCAGGTAAGTGACATTCAGATGAGTGGTCTCCTACGATACATATATAAGGCCTTAGAAAACCAGCAATTCTCATGCCATTTTGTCAGCAGTAGGCATCTGTGTAACAACTTACTCTCGCTTAGAATTTGCACTATATCCCTTCACTTTGCACACATAGCACAAGGTCTTGTATTTCAACAGAGTTACATTGCATTTCATGACCAGAGTGAGTCGTCCTTAAATTGAGCATAGTTACATGCACTCATGCAACATATTGAACTAACGGATTCTCGAGACCAGTGATGTTCGTAAAATTCCTAAGTGGCAGTGCCGCAGAGACCATTTGGTTAAGGCAGCTCAAATCAATGAAAGGCAGGTAGAGGGCTTCATTATCTGCTTCACCTTCCTTTGTATTATTGATTGTCAGAATTTCACCGTCTTTGTAGAGCTGGAGCTTCTGAGCAGTGAAGGCAGGGAAGGCTGCTCCGTCCAGAAGCTTGCCAACAGGAAAACTAGTGAGAGACCAATTCACATAGCCAGCGAGACCACGGGAATCTTCTATATTACTGTGAGGTGTGGAGGGAGGGGGGAGGAAGGGGGAGGTAAGGGGGTAGAGTAGAGGAGATGTAATTCACTTGTTCCGAACTCTTTTGTCACATTGCATTACAGTGTTACATGTAGTATTGTTATATGTAGTTTCATTTTACACATACTTATATTATGCTATATATATGCAGTTACATTGTACATGTAGTATAATGTAGAGGTCTCAATGTTAGACACTGTATCTGAGTATGACAAATGTTTGGTGTGTTGCATTCATCATGCACACAGACAAGCCAACCTCGGCCCAAACCCAACCCCTTCACCTTGTCACTGTATAACCAACCAAGAGAGAGAGAAAGAAGTGCAAATGTGAGCATGAACAGAATGGATGGTCAAGGAAAATCTCACAATGAGACAGGGGAGGTGATGAAATTTGGGAGTGGGGGGAGGGGAGTGGCTAAAACAAACAAACAAACAAACAATAACAGTATTCATAGCTTTCGTAAATCCTGCCTGTGTCGCAAGTTTAGATTGGGTGACAGTTATCAATGCTGTGCTACATGTATTGCTGTAATGTTTGTGATCCTCCCCCCCCCCCCCCCCCTTAATAACTGGATACGAGAAGGATGTTTCCAAAAACTGGCCTGCACCATATAATTATTCCCAACAACCAAACCATGTTTTTTCCCTCCTCATCCATATCCATCTGTTCATCACCAACTCTCACAATCTATTGATGTTCAAAGAGCATGAGAGAGTAAATTTCGATTGAAAATAAATCGTTGTAAAATCCTTTTTTAACACTGTGATCCCTCTTTGGAACTCGGTCCCAAACTTTATTATTGACTTTATTAAAAAATACTTCCAAATTTGGTGCTACTTGATCCATTTTCCATTTCCTATTATTTTCCTTTTGTTTCTCACCAAGTTACATCTTGCTTAATTTTTTTAAATTTTTTATTATTATTATTATTATTGCTACTACTACTACTACTAATACTATTGTTATTATTATTATTATTATTATTATTATTATTATTATTATTATTATTATTATTACTACTACTACTACTACTATTATTATTACTACTACTACTACTACTATTACTGCTTCTACTATTATTATTATTATTATTATTATTATTATTATTATTATTATTATTATTATTATTATTATTATTATTATTATTATTATTATTATTATTATTATTATTATTATCATCATTAATACTACTACTACTACTACTACTATGACTATACTACTACTTATTATTATTATTATTATTACATGTATTATTGTTATTATTTTTACTATTATAAGTTATCGATCTTGGGTAGATAACTAATGCATAGCATATAGATAGTTGCTTTTGAATTACATTTTACATGTTAAAATGTGTATTATTAAAACTTATTTTCAGCTGACATCAACTTATTTGAGGTTTCCCTTTCAATTAGCTTTTTGTGTGTAATGCCAGTATTAGACTGAAGTATTTCAGTTGAAACGTTGGCATTGAAAAGGAAAAAACCATGAAGTATTATTCTTATAATTATTTACAAGATAGCAGCATCAATGCAAGTCAGTCCAAAACTATATGAAACTACATTAATCACAAATAAAATAGTAATAATAATAATAGTAGTAGTAGTAGTAGTAGTAACAACAACAACAACAACATAATAATAATAATAATCATTTACAAGAGACAAAACATTAACAAACATAAATAAACAAGCAATGTAAAAACAATCCAATGACAAAGTCCCCAAAATAGCCTCCATATTGCCAGCTTCCACTTGGGGCAAAAGAATTTACCTTCAAGTTAAATTGCCATAGAGAAAATTAGAAGTGTCAGAACTTACTATGCCACTTAATGCCTTAAGTCTGCAGATACTTCAATGCCTCCAAGTCCAGCTAACTTTGATTGCCTCCAAGTCCAGCTAACATTGATGCTTCTAAAATATACTGCCTCTAAAAAAACTATACCTTGTTGCTTGCCCACTTACTTCAGTAAACACAGATTATGCCTCCCCTTCCTCCCTCCCACCTCCTAGATCACTCTTACCGGTATCCTCTAGCTCGGAACACTTCAATAGGTATGAACTGAGCAGTGACAGCAATGAGGAAGGCATTGGTGACCACGGCTAACTGTGATATCACGGCTAAGATTCCATACCAGGCGGCTCCTGTGGGGGACGAAGATGGAGAAGAGGAGATGGTGGGAGAGAAAATGGAGGAGGAGAAGGGGCAGTACGAGGAGGATGAGAGAAAAAGTGTAAACACAAAAGGTTTAAAGTACATGACTTCACTAAATCATGCATGTTCCCGTTGCATGTCAATAACACATCACACACCATACCAATATCTCATGCTCTCTCGGATATGGGTCGACGTTGAATCACGACAAATTTGTGAGCATCCAGATGAATCTCCACCCAATTGTTTATGAGGGCAAAGAATGGGGCCAGGGGGAAAGCTGCAACAAAGATGGTGATGAAGCCATATTGTATAACAAGCTCCAGGTACTCGAAGAAGAGGCCATTTTGGTTGATGGGTATATGGTCATAGTCTTTCTCCCAGCGAGCATACACTTCTTCTTCTTTCTTGTGCTTGAAACAGTTGATGAGCCTCTTCACGTACCTGAGAGGGGAAGGAAGGGGCATGGATGGGAGTGTGGTAAGTAAGGGTGGTGGTTGCAGAAGGCAAGATATTCAAGGAAGTGATGAAGGCTCTTAACTCATTAGGGCAAAAAAATGAAATCACACGACACATTTGTGACTTGAATTTTATTCAAAGTCATGTGATACTGATAACAGCATCTTACACTTGTTTACAGCATCTTACACTTTTTAATTCCAAAAGAGGAAAAGGGTTTTCTCTTGAGTTCTTGGGTATGACATTTTGGAATTCAAATAGGTGTGCACCAATTGGGAATCAGAGCATAGCTCATTCAATCTTAAATACAGCCGAGAATATATGAATATTAGGGCACGCATTTAAGGTTTTGAATGTCGTGATCAAACATTAGGGCATGTATTTAAGGTTTTGAATATCATGATCCACATCAGGGCCTACCTAAGCTTTTGAAGGTCGTGATCCAACAGTAGAGCATACTTAAGGTTTTGAAAGTCATTCTTTGAAATGTTTTTACCCATATATATGCCAGTTGCCCCAAAGCCTGGGTTCTAATGACGCCACTGAATAAGACCAAGCTAGCAAGCATTTAGGCTGATGATTGTAGTGTCTATTTTACCTTTTAGCTAACTAGCTACAGTAGTCAAGTTCCAGTATGGCAGGGAATGAATTACTCTAGAGGCCTGTCCACACTGCACAAGTCAATGATGGCTGCAATTTGGAACTTTGGAGCTAGCTGTATAATATCTGTGGCCTGCAGCCAAACTAGTTAGCTAGAGAACTGTTGCTATGTTCATATGCCAAACATCTGGACTTCTGAAGTTTGTGCAGTTGTAACCTTCATTGGTTCTGCCTTTCCCTCAGCTCTCTCCTCTTTTCTCTGCAGAAAATGTTTCGTGCACATCTGTAGGTAGCTGATCAGCAAGAAAATGATGCAAAAACAAACTCCATCTCGACTATAGCTACAGTATATGATTTTGACTGACTTTGGTAGACTTATTATTTTTTGCTTTGTACGGTTTACTTCGGTGCTAGTGTGGACCCGACGAAATTGCACTCACTTGAAGTGTTTTTCCTAGGACCCAATGCACATTAATATGCATCAGTTTAGATGCAGTGTGGACAAGCCCTTTAAGAGAACTTCCATATTTGTATATCCTAAATAATTTGCTGCCTTCAGTTAGAGCTAACATAGGACTACTAATTTGTTTTAACCTTTTGTCTTCTGTTGAAGCCAATGCCAATGACACAAGCATGGTGCTTTTCTAGTCAAAGTAGGGGTCATTTGCAGCCTGTTAGCCAACAGCTCGATTTTATATGCAAACTCTAGTGAAGTTTTCTGGTAATGGCTACAAATTGTTTATGTGACTCTCTATGAACTCTCAGTTGATAGAGTAGAATATAATGACTTTCTCAACAATGAACTTTAAGGGGGGACTATACCTGAAAAACTTTGGAGTTTTTTATTTGTTTTTTTATCAGTTCAAACTGTTGATATTCTAAAGTTTTAGAGCTATTGGATGCTCCATTTCAAAGTTATGATGGTTTTTGTCCATGCAATTTCTTATTGATTTGAAGAGAAACCAACAAGGAACACTAAAGGGGGGGACAGCTGCATTTTTTAAATTAAAACAAATAAACTTGTGGTTACCACTTTATAGCTCCGTAGATTCTATAAACTTCATGGTATGGACTTGATATATAGCTCAAAAGATAGGTCTCTCTTTGTGCTCTCTGTTGATTCTAAGATATTTTTCATAGGTATAACTATAGCCTAGTTACTACCTAAATTGGAGGGAACCTCAAAAACCTGAAGGCCTGAACTGGCAGCATAAATATCTCAGTGCTAGAGAGTTGAAATTAGCTAGAGGAAGCCCTACTCTATTCAATGAGTGTTTTCATAAGGCGCTAAAATGTAAGTACGGGGTCAAGCGCGCGGGTGGAAAATGAGTTTTATGGATTATTTACGAAATTCATTTTCCACCCGCCCGCTTGACCACATACTAGATTTTAACGCCTAATAAAAACACTCATTGAATAGAGTAGGGCTTCCTCTAGCCACTGTGCTAATTTCAACTCTCTAGCACTTGGCAATCAGGAGATGCCAGTTCAGGCATTCAGGTTTTTGAGGTTCCCTCCACTTGTAGCTCCTGTAACTTGGCTATAGTTATATATACCTATGAAAAATATTTTAGTATCAACAGAGAGCACAAAGAGAGTCCTATCTTTTGAGCTATATATCAAGTCATACCATGAAGTTTACGGAATCTATGGAGTTATAAAGTGGTAACCACAAGAAGAAAAAAGGGGAAAAATACATGTGGGTCACTCTCCCCCCAAAAATGCAACTGTCCCTCCTTCAACACATATTGCCAGGAATTTTGAAAATCTATTTTGTTCTGATTTTGCGGCGAACATAACTTTGCCACAATTGACTCAATTTCAATATTTGAGGATTCATTTGAGAGCTCTTTTAGTGATCTGTGATATAACGGTTTGATTTTTTTTTTTACTTGAAGCATTGCCGAGTTATGGTGATTAGAAGAGGTGACTGTCACAGATTTTGCGTTTATTTTGTGTGGTTGGAAATGAAATGCCTTAGAACTAATGAACAGGAGATGTGTTGAAAAATATGCCTCACAGCTAAATGTCTTGGTAAGCTACAAACCAAATTTGGGCATCTGTAGACCAGGCACTTTGGAAATATCCTCGCCGCAGTTTGGGGGGTGCAATTTTTGGAGCGACCCTTGCCTTTTTGGATGTATCTTCTAAGAAAATGTGCCTATAGAGACATTTCACATATCATCTTAAAGCACACAGAATGAGCAACAAGTTGGTATCAAAAGTATCTTCACAGAAGAAAGGGAGGGAAAGTTATGATGGCTACAAAAATGCGTTCAAATTTTGGTGGTTTCAGGTATAGTCCCCCTAAAGGGGGGGCTTCACCCATTTTAGCAAAAAACGTTTGTCCTCTTTGTAATTGCCATACCTTTTGTTCTCTTTCCACTATGCAGATAATTTTGTTATCAAAGTGTTGCTTGTTCCGTCTTCTTTCCAATGGTATATGAAATGTCTATATAGACACATTTTATTAGAAGATACAAGTGACAAACCAAGACCCCTACCACTCAAGCGTTTGGCGGACCTAACTCACCACCACTTGAGCTCAAATTTGTTTTCTGGCTACCTGTAACACTTGGCTGTAATTGGAGCAAAACAAATTTGGCCTGCTTAGGACCATTGGTCAGTTGCAATTGACCGGGTGGGTTGAACTCATTAAACCCAAAAGATCATCTCTTCTAATGACCATAACTTGGCAATGCAAATTTTTTTAAGAAGTCTGATCCGCTCCAATCACAGAACACACAAAGAGCTTTCAAATAATACCAACAAATATTTTTTGGGTTTAACTGTGACAAAGTTATGTTCGCCAAACGCTGGATTTTCATGATTTGTAGAAATATGCAGTCAAAGTATTATTATAGACAATGAAATGTTTGGGTTGAAATGGCAAAATGTGTTCTTATTTTTGAAGTTTCTTGATCTGTTCTTGGACTTCCATGCCTCTCTTGATCTGTTTTGTACTCCACGACTTTCTTAGTTTTCTATGCCTGTATTCCTCACCTCTTTCCGAGACCGCTCGACAGAATCCAGAGCGCTTTTTGTGCCGGGAATGGCGCTGCTTTCGGTACAAAGACATAACGACGTTGACCAAAAACTGAAAACGAGGCGACTGGAAATCCCGCGTGCGCACCAGAATTACATATCCAGGGCCTCTGCGCAAACGGCAGGAAATGACTCAGCAAGAAATTTGCTTCCAGGTATAAGTGGTAGCCATTTTATGGCGCCGAAAAACTTACCTATCCCGTAAGCCTTCTCTGTGCAAGTCTCTTCCAATTTTGAATCGAGATAATGAAATTGCATGGACAAAAAGCCCCATAACTTTGAAATGGATGCTCCAATGCCTCTAAAACTTTGGAAATGGCTAGTAGACGCTTACAACAACATTTATAAATGATAATAAAAAAATAAAAAATAAAAAAATAAAATGGGTAGCCCCCCTTAAGATTACACATAGAAGGGAGATAGGAGGTCACTAAAGATTATTTTTATTGAAATGCAAGAATCGGTGGCAAACATTGATTTTTGACTGGTACAAACAAACCACAAAACTAACCCCTCATAACATGCTCATGTGGTTGTCTTACACAACCTGTGAATGAAGGTGGTTACAGGCACTCGGTAATTTCTTTAAAAAGTTGGTCACGACACAATTTTTAAGGGAGTACACTAGTCATCACTGTACAGACTTACTAGCCTTCATAAAGTACATCATTGTAAAGTTCTTGAAACAAGCTATTTTCTGGTACTAAGAGAGTTCACTAGTCATCATATATAGGCCTACTAGCCTTCATAGAGTACACTATTGGAAGACCCTTGAAACAAGGAAACAATGGTACCAAAATTAATAAATAAATAAATAAGGTCCTTGCTTGTATTTTATGGTCCCCCCCCCCCCTCCCCCCTCACCCTCCCTTAAAATTCATTTCTCAATGATCTAGATAAAATGTTCAGAAACAAATTTTTAAGTTGAAGTCAATATATATTTATTATTGTCAGGAATGTGAAACCTACATGTATGAATATATTCGCTATAAGCCCTAGAGAGATCAATGAGGAATGAAGGAGGCTATTAATTGAGGGAGTGCAGGGTTTCATACAGGATTTTTGGTTGGGAGGGGGGAGAAAAGTATCCAGCTTAGCATCGCCCACTTTTAGCACGCTATACTATGTAGCTGGAAAGTGTTAGCCACTGATTATCTGTGGGTATGGCCTACATTTGCCACATTCAGTCACTTGCTAAAACTTTTGGCATGATATAATATGTTGTTGATTGGCTTGTGGGTACATGATTGGCAGCTAGTTATGAAGGTGTTGATTGCTTGTAATTGCTCTAGGTGGATATGTTTGTGTGTTTGTGCCAGAAAGTTGTGGTTATGTGTTGTGAATGTGCTGTTGATTGGTATTGATTGATTGTATGCTGAGTTAAGTATAAAAGAGAAATCTGTAAATACTAGTCTAATAAAGTGTTGTCTATTAGTTGCCTGTTAGGTTTGTAAGAGCACTGCTCCTTGATTTTTTCCCCCTGGTGGGTTGATCTCCCTGAAGAAATCATTCACAAACATGGATCTCAGAGCCTACTTTCGAAAGAGGACAAGCAGTGATGCACCAGACTCGTTGACTGATCAGGAAGCTGCCCATTCCTCATCCAGTCTCTCTCCCAGACAACTGACAATCAGCAGGAGCCTCAGAAGAAGAAGAACAAACTCAGTGCTAGTGAAAAGAGGAAGGTCTACAGGGAAAAACTTTCATTTAAAAAAGAATGGGAGAAGAAATACCCCTGGGTCACCTGCAAGCATCCTAGTGGAGGCATGTTCTGTGCTTGGGAGGAATTGGGGGAAGCCCCCTGTTGGGTCAAGGGGTGCTTGGACAACCAGAGGCATAGTTGACTGGAACCATGCTAGTGAAGTACTGAAGAAGCATGCAGACTCCCAATGGCACAGAGATGCTGCAGCTGTTGGTGCCATGGCACAGCAAGTAGAGAGTGGGAAGTCTGTACTTGAGCTCCAGTGTTCATTGCCACAGCTGAACACTGGAGCTCAATTGCATGGGTGCAACCTTAGGATTACATGTGTATTGCAGGGATATTTGCTAGGATATACAGAACAGAATGTGATGATACAACCAATTATGTACAACCAATTATGTAATGAATAGCTGTTGCAGGGAAATTTGCTATGGAAAGAGAATATGTGACAACCAATTACATTCACAGGCAAAGCAATATTTAACCAGGAAGTCACGGCTGCAACTCGGCATGCTCAATCTGCCAGAAATTATCAAATTTAAAATTAAAAAATCTTTATATGTAACAACAATTCTTTTTCAATTCTTTTTCTTTTGGAAGGAAAATTTGTTTCCCTTAAAACGAACATGAACATGTTTATTATTGCTCATACCACATGAAAACTCATACCACATGAAAAACTTCTCACACATTTCAAAATATATTGATAGGGTCAATGATTATTTCAAAATGTGTTGATGATTATATATCATAGGGTTACACGATAAATTTAACAAACGATAAATTTAACAAACGTCGAATACATCGCCTTCATGATTGCACTCGATGTAAAATATAAAGAAACAACGATAACAACCACTTTGAACAGCTGGCTTTCTATTCGCATTGTGAGAGCGTGCTGTGTGAGATATTCACCCAACCCCACACACGTTTAACATAAAGGCTGTAGCAAAGTACCTAGACACTACATATTATACCATAAATATACTCACCTGATTAGGATTCATTCAGGTCTAACAAACTTGTCAAGCACAACATGGCTTGACCTCCTACCGCAAGACTTCCGCACGTCAGGGGCGCCGCGACGACCTTTTACCAACTGGTCATCGACCCCACAGTCAGGCGCGCATGCCAAACTAAAACGTCATTGCGGTGGTAGGTCGAGTCACACTTATGGGCAGGGGATTCACTCGATCTGAGGTACGGAGGTGTGGTTTACACGAAAAGGTGTGGTTCCAGTCACGCCAGGTACAGGGGTGTGGTTTTCACGGGGGAAACTTCTGGGTTGTTATCGGTGGTGCTAGAAACTGCTGCTTGGAATGGATACTGCTTGCTAAAATGCTGTGGTGGACTGTAGCTATGCTGCTTGTGTGCAGTGATAAACATTGCTGCTTGGACACAATAGCTTGCTAATGCTGAAGACTGTATCACCTCCAAAAGCCCTCGGGCTCTCACTGACAATCCAATAACTCCAGCTTGATATCATGGAAACACAGGACTAGATGATGGCAGAGGGTTTTTATGAATCTCATGGGACTGGCACTTGCCCCCACTCAACTATTTTATGTCAAAACGTAACTCAATCCTCGTTTTCTTTCCTGGATGCCCACAAGTCTGTCTGTGCAGTCTTTCTAGCGAGCTACTTTAGTGCAATTTGTTACTCAAAATATGGATCATGGGTCACTTCCACTCCCAGGGACATCTTGCAGAAGACACCAGAGGCGAGACTGAAAGAACATCTAGACACAGCAAGCAGATTGGGATCATGGGGGACACCAACTCAAGCTTGTTGCTGCCTGTTTTAAGTGGACACCTATGTGGCTACTGTCAAAGCCGAGTGCAGATGGACCAGATTCACACCTCTAAAAGGCTCCTTACAGATTCCCACAGATATTGCACAAAGTGGTTTTCAAAAATCGATGTAGTGTAGCTATATAAGAGCTGGATAGAGATTGCATATGAAAATAATTGTCGCTACAGTAGTTTTCTGCCTATGTTCAAGGAAAGAAAGTTGCTCGCCCCTCCACATCTCGTACAGAATACTTCTCAGACAGTAGATCTAACTCTTCTCAAAGAGTAACCTTTTGATATTTTTATGTTTTAGTAATTGAGAAAAAGATGAATGTACACGGTTGGTGGGGAGAATTTAGTTAAGATGCAGTGAGTGATGCCAAAATTAGCTAGGAGGAAGGTTCATTGTCCTGTACTAGCTGGGGACAAGATTAACTGTTGCTGGCCAGGGAAAATTATTGTGCGGGTGAGGTGTCATAGATAACATGCTGAGTCTCTGGAAGCCACTGCAATATCCTATAGGCTTTTACATCAGTTTGCTATTTCAGCTGACTTCTTCACCTCTGCCCAAAATTGTCTGGAGGGCTATAATGTCGGAATATATACCAAGGAAAAAGGTCAGTCGTGCTAGCACTATTCTACTATTTTATGATTGTGAAAGGAAGTGCTGCTAATTATAATTAGGCATGAAAATATTTGTGTAAGTGTTTTTATCCCTGAAGGTATTTTGAAAAAGTTGTAGGCTATATATGGGATAGTTACTTTGCTCGAGCATAATCTGACACAAACATTTTTTTGTTGAAAAATGAGCTCAGTAGCAAAAGCAGCCTTACATACATGATAACAATATAGGTAGAAAAATGATTTAAGTTAGGCGTAGAATTGTTTAATAAATCGTTTGAAGGAAGAGAGTGAGGATGAGGATCTAATGGAGGTTGGGAGTGAGTTCCAAAGAGCTGTGGTGGAAGGAACGAAGACTGCATGGATGCAGTGTGGGAGAATAGGATTATGATGACATCATGTTCGATGGGTGGTATTGGCGAGAAGACATGGGAGCTAATAGGATTGAGTCTGTAGGAAAATGGATGTAATTGTTTATTATTTTGTAAATTAGAAGGAGCTTGGCCCAAGCACGTCTATTTGAGGGTGTAGGAAGTTTAAAGGTGGAGAGGTTGGATACATAGAAGTCCATTGGCGAGTACAGAGTGCTGAATGTGTTCTAAGAATTTTGAATTACAAGAAGAGGGAGGTGACCACACAGAGGAACAGTAACTTAGATGAGGATAAGTGATGGTAAATGTTGCGATAAATTAATCCTATTGTTTTCCTCGATTTAGTTGTGTACTTTGCTAATGTGCAGGTTCCAGGAAAGGTTACAGGTGAAAGTTACTCCAAGTATGTAAATGAAGTGACGAGATCAAGGGGAGTATTATTGAAGACTAATACAGTGGAGTATGAGGATGTGAGGGGTTTACGAGAGATCATGTACTTGCTCTTATTAGGGTTAATTATTAGGAGACTGGAACATAGCCATGATGATATAATGTCAATGTCTGATTGCACTGAATCTAAGGAAGAGGTTGAAGAAAATGGATGGAAGAGGAGGATGTCATCTGCATAGAGAGTAAGTGTAGGAGATGTCGAGCTTTGCAATGTCGTTAATGTAAAGAACAAAGAGAAGAGGACCAAGAATAGATCCTTGAGGTACTCCAGAGGATGCATGACACGAAGAAGAGAGAGCACCAGAGATAGCGACACTCTGTGACCTGGCCGTAAGATAGGAAGTGAGCCAACAGAGGAGGTGAGAAGGAATGTTAAATGAGGACAGAGTGTTTAAGAGTGGTCTATGCGGCACAGAGTCAAAAGCTTTCTTGATGTCTAGAAAGACTGCACAGACAGACTTGTGGGCACAAACTAGGGTTTTGACATAAAATAGTTGAGTGGGGGCAAGTACCAGTCCCACGAGATTCATAAAAACCCTCTGCCGTCATCTATTCCTGTATTTCCATGATATCAAGCTGGAGTTACCGGATTGTCAGTGAGAGCCTGAGGGCTTTTGGAGGTGATCAGCATTAGCAAGATATTGTGTCCAAGCAGCAATTTTTATACTATCAGTGCACACGATAGAACAGCATAGCTCTACAGTCCATCACAGCTTTTTAGCAAGCAGTATCCATTCCAAGCAGTAGTTTCTAGCACCACCGATAACAACCCCCTATGCCTGTCCAAGAAGTTTCCCCCCCCGTGAAAACCACACCCCTGTAACTGGCTCATATGACTGGAACCACACCTTTTCGTGTAAACCACACACACGTTCCGTGAATTTAGTGAATCCCATGGGCAGGTGCCGCCGCCCTCGCCGCAACCAATAAATATAGGGAAGAAAGGAATTAAAAAAACAGGTGGAAAAGAAGTGGGCGTGGAAAATAACTATGCGCAACGGCCAGTGAAAATTCCTCAGCTTGGCAGACTAACTTGCATATCTCAAGAAAATATCTCTGTCTCTCACCAACCAATCTTTTCCATTTTCGGGCAAGGGAGAAAAAAGAAGCTTGAACCTGCATGTGCAGAGTGGTCGTAGTTGGACTATCAAGAAGCCCAAGACTGTCCTTTGTTTCTACTCTTCATAGGCGGACAAAAAATTTTTTATGCCAAAAGGTAAAATAGAGGAATCCTACATCAGTCAAGGCTATATCAATTGGAAAGATGCTTCTTCAAGAGTGGTTACTTAAATCTATGTATAGCTAGCTATACAGCTAACTATATAACTAGCTCTATAACTAGACAATTAGTGTAATATATTATGTTACTTACTATTTTTCATGATTACCCAACCAATGCATGAGATGCCAACTATCGAAGTATCCATGCTGATGCTGTTGATATCCAGATCACATTACCAAAAATGTTGGATGATTGGTGAAACACACAAAGAAGAAAAGAAGTTCAATCAAAGAGTACTGGTGAACATCAAAATATGTACAGAGTGGAATTGGCATTAAGGGGACATGATCACAATCAGCTACTGCTGCTGAGAAGTCCTGATCAATCAATAAATCTGTCAATCATTATACAAAGCTGTACGTATATAACATAAATTATGTATTGGATATTCAGGATGTAACTGAATAGGTAGTCCAAGTCCAAATGTCCAGAATGAAATGTTATGGCTCATGTCTCACACTGTTCTTCATGGGATAGTTTAATAAATTCAAGGTGCCGAATACTTTACCATTATGGTGGATGAATGTGTGAATTCATCCGGTAATGATCAGCTGGTATTAATCTTTAGGCATGTTGAAGAAGTTCTGTAGGTTCATCAGGAATGTTGTGCAGCATCCAGGTTGATCACAAAAGACCCTCAACCTGTTAAGATCAGGTAGGCTTGGTATCAGGAATGTGTTGTACAGCAGCAAGCCTTATCACAAGAGACTCTGTCTTTTATGATCAGGAGGTCTTGGAATCAGAAGTGATGTGCAGAATCTAGCCTGATCACAAGAGATTGCCTGTTAAGATCAAGTGGTTTTGAGATCAGGAGTTTTGTGCAGCTTGCTCCTTCCACTTTTTTTTTCTGCGTCAGCCAATCTGACCAATCATATTCTTCCAGCCCATATGGCACACTCACTAATATCTCGTGGCCATGACAAGCATCTTGTCTAGGACATAACTTGTCCTTATCTTGCTCTGTTATACTGGTGTGTCACCAGTAGCATGGGAGCTCTGGCAACTTTCACTGAGGAGGATAGGTCAACCAAATCTTATTCTACTTACTCCTTCACCCCAATAATTGTTAGTGAGATTCTGGTGGCAATGAGAATGAGGTCTTGAAAATTTCTAAAGGAGTTGAACGGAAGTGTACAGCATGGGACAGGGAAGGCAATCGCCCAGCGTAACTCGGACAGTTTCTTTTGGTGCACCATTTTTTGTTGTTAATAATATTATTTGTTGTTGTCTTGTTTGTTTTTGTTGAGTCATTACTATTATTATTATTATTATTATTTATTTTCTTGTCTTGTCTAGGTAGTATACAATTTTTTTTAAATATCTGCAAGATTATTAAAATTATATCTGCATTATTATAATTAAGTTGGTCAAAAAATGTTGGTCAAAAAATGTAAAAAGAAAAGATAGAAGGGAAGGTATTAAAAATTGTCCAAAAGTCTATCTGACTATTGGTCAATTTCCCCAGCATCGACAGCATTCTCCCACTGAATGGCCACAGAGAGTCCCTGCAGGAGGAATTGGAACAATAATGGCTTCTCTAGGTCCTTGATAAAGGCAAGGGTTTGGTGGCCCAAAGCTCCTAAAGTGTCAACTGCCACAGGAACAAACTGGTATATACAATGATCTTTGTTCGGTGCATTTCAGTTATTATATTAAAACAAATATTAAATAAACAACTACACACACAAACAAATAACTAAATTAAACCAATGAATGCCCAAAGAGAAAAACTTTCCCCAGTATAATGACACTTATAGTCACTGCACAAGGTAAGCGAGGGATTTCACCTCACTAATTCTCTGACTAATGTTGTGACAAAGTCTTTGTTGTAAACCACTGAATTACATACAATAACCCACCATGGTCTCTATGGTAACTGCAGTGAAGGAGTGGCTATGGTCCTAACATGTAATTGGCCAGCTTTCGTCTGCTGCATCTACTGCACCTGAACACCTGGTACTTAGCAAAACCACGATATGAGGAGACAATGCATCCCATTCTAGCTTGCCATGTTTCTAAGGTTACCCCATTTGGCCTTTTGCCATTTGATTGTGGAGACCAAATGATTCCAAGCTCTGTACGATCCCAGCAGATGACTGGCATGATTTAGGATGTCACTTATAGCGAGGGGTGGGCATTGCTGGAGTTTTTCAGGTCCTTCAGATGCAGAGGACGCAAACCATCTGCTGATGACTTCTATTCACACAATTGGGAAAGACTTGATTTCCTAAAACACATCTGTTTCATAGATGAGAAGATTAGTGAGACCACACTAGGTGTATGCAGGGCCGTATTATCCATAAGGCTGACTAGGCTGAAGCGTAGGGGCCCACCAAGAGCAGGGGGCCCACCAAAAACAGGGGCCCATGCGCAACCTTTTTTTCTTTTAGTTCTATGGATACGGTAAACGCTCCCTGCGCATCACTGAAAATAATATAATATAGGAAACGCACCGTACCCGTTAATTGAAAAGTAAATGTGAGCCCCAGAGACCTAGGGTGTGTTTATCAGTGGTTAGTGTCCGAAGAACTGGAGGCTTGATAGAGGAGTTCTAGGTGCTACTCCTCTCTAGGATTACTTACTGGTACTTCATTACTCAAATCTCAAAAGGTTTTCAAGTATATGAGCTGATAATAATTTAAAAAAAGTAAAGCGAAGCAAGGTGAGGAACTAACTTTACTTCAGCTAACCTAGTAGTTTCTTTTATGACTGTTAGATCAAGCTAAATAGTGTAGGAATAGTAAATAGTTTAGCTAGCGCATCTAAATAGTGTAGGAATAGTAAATAATTTAGCTAGGTAGCTAGCTAGCTAACGGACCCAAGTAGCTAACCAGCTAGCGCACCTATAGCTAGCTGGCTAAAGCACCCAAGTAGCTAGAAAGCTAGCGTACTCGTATAGCTAGTTAGCAGTTAAGAATGCTTCAAACCTTTGTTAAACAACGTAATGGGATACTTTTCCAAACATTGTTTACGCATTTTCTTGTCACTTCTCGTAAACTGTTCCGGAGAGAGGTCTTTTTCTGCTCTGAAACGTGTAAATAAATTTTAACAATGTGACCTGGATCAGTTTGTTGAAAGATCAAAGAGAAAAATGTTTAAGTAGCTATAATGTAGAACTATATTATATGTTTAATTTACATACCGGTATTTTGGTATTGCTTGGCTTGAAATAGCTTCATGCTAATTAAAGGTTGTCTGCTAAGATGATATTGTTTTCTTTGTTTCTTTGTTACTCCTTCATTTGGAATATCATTTGGAATATTATTGGAATATTATTGGAACAAATTGTACGCAAGGAGTGCGTGAGATTCGCGGGGGGGGGGGGGGGGGGGTTTGTTGAGGGGCCCAAAGAAGCTCGAAGCCTAGGGGCCCTGCCTTGGGTTAATACGGCACTGGGTGTATGGTATGGACAACACTGAAGGAAGTGAAGAATTCTTCACCTTGAGCACAATAAGTCCGAATTCACTCTAAAAGGGTGTTCTCAGGACAACCCAATCGAATAGCCTCCTTGAAATTACCTTCTTCCAGTCGTAAAGACACCCGGCAGCCCAGAAACTCCAAAGGAACTCGGATACTGCTTCTGGTTGAGATTGTGTTGGTGGGGGATGGTTAAAGAATCCAGCATTTAGAGGGTTAAAAATCCAGAATTCATAGGATTAAAGCATAGAGGGTTTAATCATCCAGCATTCAGTGGACTAAATCATCCAGATTTAGAGGGTCAAAGGATATAACATTGAGAGAGTTAAAGCATCCACCGATCAGATGGTTAAAGCATACAGTGTTCAGAGGGTAAAAAGCGTACAGAGGTCAGAGGGTTAAAGCTTCCATATTATGTGCAAGCAAGAGATGGCAGATTGAGTTTCTGCAAGAGCCAAGAAGGCCCAGAAAGGTGCACCTGTTAGTTGTGTATCGGCAGAGGAGTAGACGAACGAACGTGCCAAGCAGTTCAAGGACAACTACATTCTGTACCTTCTGCATGCATTTATTTTTGCACTTCTTTTCATGATGGAAATTTTGAAACGGAATTTTTCTAAAGGTTAATGATGAACCTGAAATCCTGAAATGGAAAATGGCATTTAATGAAAAGGTTAAATGTTGCTCTGCTTTAGGATTATCCTTTAAGGAACGTGTGTCTGCTAAAATTGATATAATGTTTATGGCTGGACTATTGGCAACAATGCCATTTGCTACCTTCACTAATGTCTACTTGATCACTAAACAGAGATGGAATGTACAGCTACTCAAATAGTTCAGCGGAGAAGTGGGCACAGGCATTGAAGTAAGTAAAGTAGTGGTGGATCACTTGCAGATGAATATTCATCAGTTGAAATGCGACCGTCACATCGTAGAGGACAACATAATATACTCCTTGCCTTGCCAATTCCATCTGGCCAACAGTGTCATGCAGCCTGCCATCGACACAAAGGTAGGGGGAGGTTAAATCAGATGAGGTCCTCGATTACTCTAAGCAAAATTTCTGCCTTTGAGTCAGTCACCAGGCAAAACCCAGTAGATCTTCCAAAACTTCATCAGTCACCCCCACCTCCCCCAAAAACATAGCCCCATACATCTTCCTGAACTTCACCAGGCTCACAGCCCAGTATATCACCCTGAACTTCAACAGCCTCCCCACACAGCCCAGTAACTATATCATCCTGAACCTCATCAGGCACCCCACACAGCCCAGTAGATCTTCCTGAACTTCACCAGACAACACCCCTCACAGCCCAGTAGATCTTCCTGAACTTCATGACACTAACCCAACGAAATGACAAGCTCAATGAACAAATGGGTAGAATACTTTGCCGTGATAAAGCCACTCTCTTACATCATTTCCTTTAAAAATAATGTTGCACCCAGATTGCAACCAGAGTGTCAGTTAGCTCTATAACTGCCAGTGGCGGATTTTCCTTGGTCTCCTTTCAGCCATGTCATTTTCATGCCTCCACATCTCCGAAAGGTGCTGCAGGTTTCCTTCCAGCTAAGTGTGGCTGACATGGCGGTCCTGCCAAGTATGGAGCCAGTGTGGTCTCACATGTCAGTATTGCCAAGTAGAGAAAGGAGCACAGTCGCCCTTAACACTGCTGGAAGGCTGTTTTTTATGGTCGTTCAAAGTTCAGTCATCTCTATATTGCATTTTGACCATTGGTATAATGCACAAGGCCTCCACTTCACCTCAGGCCTTCTGTGTGCCCTAGGGGCATGCACTTCACCTCGGCTCCTCTGTGTGCACATGAGGATACACTTCACCTTAGCCCCTCTGTGTGCCCACAAGTGATGAATCTTCATGGGTTACAAGTTTTTGCCAGTTTTGCAGTTTCAGAAAATTGACTTTCTCTAATTTTTCTGGGCAAGATGAAATTGTGTTGGACCACACATTTCGACTAGATGCTTCACTCTGATGAAGGCTAGATCACCTAGGAGAAACATCGATTTCAAGTTGTTTACATGTATTGAGATTGGTATTGTATATTATGTCAACTGAATTAAAACTACAACAACAGCGACACTGATTACTGCAATTAAAGGTTCCATATTCATTTGTACACATACTATCACCATCTATTGGAAATGAGCTGTTATGAGAGGAGTCTGTACTAGGCTGAGTTAATGGCAAAGCATGAGAATTCATCATTTGAATTATTGCCATCATCATTCTGTCCTCCATTCGTACCCATCGGGTTAGTGGTGCTGAGGTTTAAAGTACAAGGAAGAATACAAACAGAGGATTATACAAGAACTAAACTCACCAATATTGCATGATTTGTGAGATGAGTTCTCAAACTTTTTGTTACCACCTTAGAGAGAGAATTTTTTAGCGGACCCCTGGCAAACTGGATGTAAGTCATGAACACAACATAGGGTATGACCACAGATAAACTTACTAACAGCAAATAAAAATGTCTAGAAATATGTAGCTATTGACTGGCTAGTTCAGCTAGTGCTAGGAGAGATGAGGAGTCATAGCTGAAAGATGCATATGCTATGTCTAGAGTGGGGATGAGTGGTCAGAGCTGAAAGGTGCATATGCTAGCTAGGTAAAGAATGGCTGAAATGTAAGGTCTAGAGTGGGAATAACGATAGCTGAAAGGTACATATGCTAAGTCTAGACTGGGGATGAGGTGTTATAGATGAAAGGTGCATATGCTAGGTCTAGAGTGGGGATGAGATGTCATAGCTGAGAGATGCTTATGCTAGGTCTAGAGTGGGGATGAGGTGTGTTAGCTGATATGCTACAGTAGGTTTCAAAAAAGGTTCTGGTTCCCATCCCCATTCTAGCGGCAATGCTATGACTTTGAGGGAGGGGGAAAGTAACACACAATCACCGAACCCCAAAACACCAGACGAATAGCACGAACAAAAGCGCCATTAATTTCTGTTTCAATTTTTTTAAATCGTAATGGGGCTTTTTAGACAAAAAAGGTATGTGTGCACACAGCATTCATCGCACATTGGGTGGGCACCCAATTGGAAGCTAAATCAAGGGAGTATTTTTGGGGTTCCACTATTTTATGTTTCTTCCAAGAAGTCATTTTGGCAATCCAGAGGTCTATGACAGATTAGTTATTTCTCATGCTAAACTACTATTGGGCTTAAATTGGCCTACTAGGGTCCGTGCTTCAGGTCTAGCTCTCCACTCTAGCTTTTGCTTCTGGATCATTGCTACTCTGTTTAGCTAAGCTGCTTAGACAAGACTTGCTCTATAGTCCTGTAGTGATTAGGTTTACTAAGGATAGTCTTAGGCAAAGCCTGGCATAGACATGACCTATAAAATAGTGCCCCTTTTAAAGCCATGGCAGAACCTCTAGTGGTTGCCTTAAAAATGTTAGATTTCACAGAGTAGCTTAATAGGCCTTGCCTTAGAAAGGGAGAAGATTTCACAGTACCTCTAGTAGGTTAGCTTTAGAAAGCTTAACCTCTAGAAATTTTATATATGTAACAACCCAGCTTTAAACTCTATGCTTAAACCAAGTTGTCAATGTAAATTAGTTAATCTATGCTTTAGAAATCACAGACAGCTTACCTAGTTTGCATGTCTGATGAGCAACTACCTCGGAAAGTCGATCCTAGAGCAGTCCTACACCGCAGAATGGTTCGCAGTGAAATGTTGTAGCCCTAACTTGGTCCAAAACAGATGCTGGACCTAGTCAACAGTTGTTTCGTCACCCAGCTTCATCTGTTCCTGTATTTCTTCCGATGCTAGGATTAAATTAATATCGACAGCCTTCCTCTGAAGAATGACGAGCATTATGAAAAGTATAAGAAGTGAGAGGCAACAGAACGACAAAGAAACTGGAAGAAGTTGCAGCACGAAACTGATGGAAGTTGAGGCTGACCAATGTCAGTGCAAGCGAGGATGAGTAAGTTGAACTAATAAATGCCCCCAAAATTTTTAAAAAATCGTAACCATTCTAATGGAGTTTTTTCTCAATCTTTCTGCTAGGGTTGTTAAATAGCATTGGTTCAATGTTGCTAAGAAACGCCAATTAACGGAATGTAACTGGAACATTGTTTTGTCGCGTATTGTTGGTCAAAACCGGGCACAAGCTGCCATAGCTCATCCACCAACTTTTCAGGGAACCACTGACAAATGCCAGGGGCCCCGGACCCCACATTAAGAAACCCAATTGCTTGACTCAACAGTTTCAAAGAGGGCTAATTATCACAATTACAAAATTATAATTATCATGAACACAATTCTAACACAGTACCATCTCCTGACCCAGGACCACCTCCTAACCCAAGGCCACCTCCTAACATAGGGCCACCTCCTAACCCAGGACTAACTACTAACCCAGGGCCATTCACCCAGGGCCACGTCCTTCTGCTTGTGCTAGTGACCGCAAAGATGAATTGGAGAACTCGGAGACCGATTGCTCAGTAGCAACTCATAAAAATCAATGTATCTCTCAATCTTCAATCACTTCTCCAAAGTGCTGCTCTAAAGTCCCTACCACTTGTGAGCCATATCGCCTCTTTTGATATAACAATCTCTCCAATTTGCTGGAGTAGCTCAATTGGTAGAGCGCCCGACTTGTAATCGGACGGTTGAGGGTTCAAGTCCTTTCTCCAGCAATTGTCTTCCCCTAGGGGGGTGTCGGTAGGAAGGGGGAGGTGCAAAGGGTTCTGTAGCACCCCTACTTTTCGAAGGCACTAAGAAATCTGTGACATACTTAGCTATTTTAGTAACATGTAATCTGAGGCTGTAATTTATTTTTAGAACTTTGTGTCCACAAGATGGACTGTAAGAACTGGCTCCCTCGAGAGTATACTGATTAACTACAAATTGTTACAAAAAGCTTTAAATGAGATCAAGCATGGAAGTGACGAATATACTGCCAAAGGACGTGGACAGCTGAAGAAGCTGGAATCCTTTAGTACATTTTTTGGTTTAAAACTTGGTGTACTAGTGTTCTAATCATCAGAACAGTTTTCATCTAACTTACAAGCCAAAAACATAAGTATTCAGGAAGCAACTCGTGGAGCAGATTTACTCATTTCTCTAATGAGATTTCTCAGGATTGAAGATAAATTCAGCCTATTTTATGATGAAGTTAAAAAACAATCAAGCTGTCTAACAGAAGAACCAACTCTGCTACGTTATCATAAAATGCCTAAAAGATATGATGATGGCTCAAGTCCTCATCAATACCAGAGCCCAAAGACCGTTATCGACATGCCTATTTTGAGGTACTTGAATTCGTAGCTGGAGAGATAGAGCAAAGATTTGATCAGCCAGACCTTAAAACTATTACAGATATTGAGAAGTTGTTAATAAATGCTAGTAATGGTGAAACATTTGATATCAGTGACAGTATTTCAAAGTATCTTGAAACTGATATTAACTGCACTCATCTGAATACCCACCTCTCAATGCTTCCGGATATGATTAGAACAGCTGAATCTAGTGACTCTGTTTCCATAAAGAAAGTGACAAATATTCAAACAATTGCGGATGCAATAGACACTAGCAATGCTTTCAAGGGAATGCTAACAGAAATTGATAAATTGCTGAGAATCTACTTCACTTTTCCTGTAACAAGTGCAACTGCAGAAAGGTCTTTTTCTTCTATGCGAAGGCTTAAAACATATCTTAGAAGCACAATGAACAATTGACCTAGTGTTAGGGCTAGGGCTAGGGCTAGGTCAGCTGAACAATTTATTTCTGTTGCACATTCACAATGATAGAACTGACAAACTTGACTTGTGTAAACTTGCTAAGGCATTTATTTCCACCAATCAAAGACGAGTAAATTACTTTGGAATGTTTTGTGATTAAGATAAGAATCATGCATACCTTCAATGTTTTTAAAAATACATTTTCCCCACAATATCATTACATGAACATACATCATCAATCTAAAATGGGACAGATAAATTGTAGCACCCCCACCTCAAATGATCTTCCTACCCCCCTGCTTGTGAGTATCAGGAAGTACAACAAGAAATGCGAAAGATTGTTTCTCTTGCTTGAGTCCATTGAAGATTACCATGGTGCTTTCTGTAAGATATGCAGGAAAAAGGGGAAATCAAGAACCGGAGGATGGATGATGAAGCCTTCAAAAACTGGAAAAAGGTAATTGAAAAAACGTGAGCTCACTCCCATAGCGACGTTCATGTCTAGCCTTAAAGTACCATCAGCAGGTGCCAGAACTGAGGAGGAGGTATGTATTCGTTGGTGAGGAAGAAAAGTAGAAAAATAGGAAGGAAATTAAGGCACTCCATCGGTATACCCACCACATGTACGTAGCTCAGAGACATATCGCTCACACTAAGCTTTGATGGATTGGTTGTAAGCTGTGGTGGTGAGGTTCTTGAAACCATTTCGAGAATGCTGAAAGAAATGCTATATAAACATCTAAAGATGCTGCAGTAAAAAAACAATTGTCTAGTGGGTTAAGGAATCCCTTCTTCAGTGTATTCATGGAGCATAGTCCAATAATTTATGACCTAATAATTAACCTGAATTTTACTCTCTTGACATTCGATTAGATGCTTTTGCCTGCACAAGAAATATCCTGATGAAAGCTAGAAAATCTGATCGAAATATCGAGAGAATACAATGATGTCAGTATTCTGCTCTCATTCAGCTTGGGGTCGATGGGGCACAACATTTTCCGGGAAAAAAGTGGAGTTAAGAGTCAACTAAGGAAAATCGCACACTCTCTCTGCCTCACGCTTTAGCATGCTAGTGCTTGAGCTACTAACTCAATTCCTGGAACTAACAATGTATCTACAACAACATTGAATACTCTAGATAAATGTTTCTACTATTCTCTTAAAGGAAATGAGGCTCTGAAATAGATTCAGCAAGTAGTCAATGTGCCTGAGAGAAGATGGTCAAGCCTCACCCTATGGTTAGCACATGGACAGTGTGTAAAAGTAGCTATAGCACATAGTGGTTGCCCTTAAACAACATACACTTTACATATGTACATGTATTTCCAGCTTGAGATATTATCAAATGTGCTATGAATTTGGAAAGATTATACGATGGTGCATGTATACAAGACACAATAGGCCTAAGGGGAACCTCAGGTTAACGTATCTTAGGGAGCCCATAAATCAGTGGTGTACTTCCAGTGGGCTTATTCGAATACATAATGCCTATAGTAAGTGTGAGAGAAATCTGCAATTGCTGATCATACGCGGGATAATGGATGGACATCTTGGTAGAAAGCAACCATCTTGGACCAGGCAGGAAGACAGAAGGAACTGCTAGTGAAGGAGGCATTGCTTATCAAAGTGTCAGCATTTCAATCGAAACTTTGGAATGGACTTGCCTGGCCGCTCTCAGGCTGCCACAACCTTCTTATTGTTAATTTGTTTATTTATTGTCTATTGTTTTTTAATTATTCATTTATTTATTAAATATTTATTTATTTACTTATTAATTTTTTTATTAATAAAAAAAAATTAATTTATTACTTTATTATTATTACAACTACATAAATAATATAATATATATTATATATATATAATATATAATATAATTTAATCTAAAAACGATAATAACAATAACAACACAAAAAAAAGTGAGATGGACCCAGGGTACCCAAAATTGCTCCTTCTGTATCACTACTGACATATGTTGAAGGAAGTACCATTATATGTAGCCAACAAGGCATTTTTTTTAAATTTTATTTTATTATTTTATTTATCTTTATCTCACATCTGGTTCAGGTGCTGGACACATGTGTTGGGGTGATGGTTTTCTAGGACGTGGTGGCTAGCTACCAGTATTTATATAGCCAGTCTTAGAATCATAATATTATTCTTGATGAAGGCCAGAGCATCTAGTCGAAACGTCGAGAGAGTACAATTTCAAGTTGATCATTTGTGAAGGTTATTGTATTGTAGATACATTCATTGTTACTAGCATTCCATTGGAGTTCTGTAAGCTGTTTCTCTAGAAAGTAGGACTTCTTTAGGCTGCTTGGACTCTTTATTCCCCTATGGGGTTAGATTTTCAAGGGGAGGGGGGGGAAATTGGGGGGGGGGGGGGTGGGGGGTGGGGGGGTGGAATGTCCGCCCCCTCTCAGGCAGTGTATGTGAGAACATGAGCTTTTAAGGAAATTCCAACCCGATTCTAACCTGATTCTAACCTGATTTTAAGATGATTCCAACCTGATTCTAACCTGATTCCAACCTGAATCTAACCTAATTTGTTTACATGTACACATCTCAAGTCTGGATTAAAACTCAGCCAGCCACCTAAATAAGTGTGTTTGGTGTACATATGGTGTAGATTTACTGTAGACATGAGGTATGTGTAAAGATGCTCCAGTGAGAACCCTGAGAGTGGGATATATGTGTGATGTTTCTCCTAGTGGAGTGTGATCTCTGTGTAAAGATGCTCTAGTGGAACCCTGAGAGTAGGAACTCCACGAAGATGCTCTAGTGAGAGCCTGAGAGTGAGATCTCTGTGTAAAGATGCTCTAGTAAGAACCCTGTGAGCCACATGATATCTTGTTATCCCTTCATGAAACCAGACGGCATCATCCAGAGAGAACTCCGGCAGTGGACTCATGTGTCTACTTCCCCTCAAACCAAGCCGAAGGAGGTTGAAAATGGTGGATTTGTTGCACAGCAACATCTTGCAGCTGGAACCTGATGGCGGCTAGCAGTTAACTCAAGCTTGTGGTGAAGACTTATCTCTCGAGTTATAAGCTGGGTGATAGCATCTTCAAAACCTGCACACACATATACACACACACACACATCACACACAAACACAGACACAATACACACACAGACACAACATACACACACACAACACACACAGACACATACACACACAACACACACAGACACATACACACACAACACATACACAAAAGGACACGCACAACACACACACACAGATACACACACACACACATAACACACATACACACAAAATACACACACACTGACACACACAACACACACACACATAACAGATACACACACACACACAGACACAACATACACCTTAACTCTGATTGAAGTTAGCCACAAAATGAGAGAGAGCTTAAGTCATACAATGAATGGCGACAAGCTCGTGTACTCAAGCACAAACTGGAAAATGGAAATCTTTGTCATGGTTGTTTCTCTGAATCCTTGATGAGGTGATGTCAAAGATAATCCATTATCAGATAATTTTCGAGAGAACTGGTTACACAGTCAGTAGAGGAGAGAGAACTGGCTGCACAGTCACTAGAGGAAAGAGAATTGGCTGCACAGTCAGTAGAGGAGAGAGAACTGGCTGCAGAGTCAGTAGTTGAGTAAGAACTGGCTGCATAGTCAGTAAGGAGAGAGAACTGGCTGCACACTCAGTACAGGCAAGAGAACTGGCTGCACAGTCAGTAGTGGAGAGAGAACTGGCTGTACAGTCAGTAGAAGAGAGAGAACATGCTGCACAGTCATTAGAGCAGAAAGAACTGGCTGCACAGCCAGTAGAGGGGTGAGAACTGGCTGCACAGTCAGTAGTGGAGAGAGAACTGGCTGTACAGTCAGTAGAAGAGAGAGAACATGCTGCACAGTCATTAGAGCCGAAAGAACTGGCTGCACAGTCAGTAGAGAGAGAACTGTCTGCACAGTCAGTAGAGGGGTGAGAACTGGCTGCACAGTCAGTAGAAGGGAGGGAACTGGCTGCGCAGTCAGTTGCTGGTGTAGATGAGAGAGAGATGCTTTCTGGTGAGGAAGTAGAGATACATAATTTCGGACATGTAATAAGCCAGATAGCTCACACATATACATAGAGGTCATGTGATATGTTCATTACCTGCCATAACACTTAGTGCAGGGGCATAGGAAGCCCTGTCAATTTTTTTGCCTTGTACAAATTTACAAATATGTGTGTGGTTTGGACAATTTTGTACCAAAAAACTTCATGCATGCCAGAGAAGTCATTCTCCTCATACCTTACCTAATGTCAGTCAGTTAGAGGGAACTTGCTGCAATGAAGGGCAACTACAGACCAGGACCCATCCCTTGCTTGAAGTGCTATTATCACCATTACTATAATTATTTTATTGTTTCTCATAAGATATATAGTTGTTGCTATTACATCACATATTCAAATTTTACAGGTCTAAATCAGTTGGTTTAAATTTAACAAAGGTGTTTTCTCGGTGACTAGATTCTCTGTTAAATTCATTGTCAATCTCTACTAAACTCAATCGATCAGTGCAATCTTTGTGCACATTCAAGGTCATGACACAGTTAAGACTAGTCTGGGTCATCGTAGATCTTAAGTATGACTTCACCCGCCGTAAACTGCTAAATGAACGTTCACTGGAAGCATTGGTGGCTGGCATGACAACAACTAATGTAGCCCGGGTACACACCAATGCTCATTGTGAATCAGTCAGCTCTCTGAGAAATTGGAGGACTGAACAAAGATCATCTCGATTGGTATCATCAAGAATACTACTTGATAGCACACTCAACTGCAGCAGTGAATAAAAAGTGCTCTTAGTTCTTCATCCATAGGTTCTTTTGGCTACTCCACTTCGTGTACCAGACATGGGGACGAAGCAATATCTGATCATAACACAGGCCTCTGAGTTTCTCTATGGAAATGTTTAATCTCAACAAGACATCACATATAATGGAGTGCAACATGTTGCCCAGTTGACTCTACTTGAGAAAGACCAACAAACTCTCTAGTTTCTTGTCTACCCATTGAATACATAATATTATGACAACTTGCTCTTTATTTGAAACATCGGTTGTATCAACTATAACGGTCAAAAAGGGGCTGACTGGAGCTCTACAGCAATTTCTCTTGAGATCATCTGAGACATAACTTTTTAAATTTCATTTGGCATGCCTGGAGCAGTGTAGATGTCAGTTTTCTTATCCAACCAATTGATAATTCGTCTGTTATCTTCACTTCTTAATTTCAAAAGCTGAATGAAGTTGGAGCTTGTCCACTGAAGCTTCTTCTCTTCACTTGCTCTAGCACACGTGATACGCATCACTGTATCTGTGTCCTCCATGTAGTGTATCAGGCCACCTGAGTAACCATGAGGGCTGGAAACTTCTCTTTACCACTCATTTCTTTCCAAATTCTCTCTTTAGAAACTGGAATCCTTGGGGCTGATGTGGTTCAATTGGCAAGACAAGGAGTGCTGAACTTGAGTAAAACAAAGACAGGCTGAAACAAATCACCAGAAATGCCAACCATGAAGCCACGCCCTACAATCCAGAACAACACAAGGCCAACAAGGATACAACTCCCACCCTAACAAAACAAGCCAAGCTCGAGGGACACCTAGAAGCTCCACAAAGCACCAACAAGCCAAGATGAAGGGACACAAAGAACCTCCAAAAACCACCAACAAGCCAAGCTCGAAGGACACCTAGAACCTCCACAAAGCACCAATAAGCCAAGATCGAGGGACACAAGAACCTCTACAAAGTACCAACAAGCCAAGGTCGAGGGACACCAAGAACATCCACAAAGCACAGAACACGTCATATAACAGACCCACAAAGCACAGAACACTTATCATGACAGATTCACCCCAAAATAAAGAGATGGCTCTTCTTTTTCTGGGCTTTGAGTTTTTCCGCCCAAAAGGTTTTTTTCTCAGTTTCTCTCTTCTCTGCTAGCCCAACCAAAACCTGTGCCACCCACTCACTAATCATCACTCACACCACCTACTCACTGTATCATCACTCGCACCATACCATGAACGTATTGCGTAAGTGTTATCACATGCTCACCATCCTTTATATACACCCACATGCATGGAGCCTCTCATTCTTAGACACTGATGAAGATACCTCATTGCATCGAAAGCCGTTTTGAACAAGAATTTATCTATCCTACCAAATGCAACCAGAACTTTCTGAGGATAACAACAGATAATGATGCGGTCGAAAGTTAAATAACCTAACTTACTGAATTATCATTATTTGTATGCTTTTTGTATATTATATCCTCCCAGTTGCTTATCATCATTGCTACATTCCTGCTCCTCCTTGCTGCTCTGCCATCCACACCTAGCAATGCGTAAAAGGACCTTGTTAATGTTTAAAAAGTTTTTTTTATGGTTGTACTTTGGAATATCAGTTAGTTTTCATAGACAAGCCCAAATTTTAAACCAGACAATATGAAACCACTATACATATACCTGCCATGGCAATACATTCGAAAGTATGTTTAGCATTCTCACCAACCTTTGTTGGACACTAAGCGATTAGCCATCTGCTATGCCCTATTATTATATATATCCTGATGCTTTAATTTTACAATGTTTACAGCACCCCACAAGGATGCTGCCCAAGGAGGGAGACCCTGCGTCATAATTATTTGAAATACGGTTGATGAACTCCATCTAGCCATGGGGTACCCAGGACTGGGGAGGCTGCTTATATATATACATTGCAAAATTCGAGCACCAATGGTCACCCTAACCCAAGGTAAACATCAATCACTGTTTATACATAATTGTAGGACCGAATTCAGCTGCATCGGTTGCAAGCCTGCATAACTGGATGGATTCCCTGGCATTGGGAACTGTCTTGGCAGGTGACCCACTTGTCAGGTGCTTTGATGACAGCCGCTCCTGCAGACTTTACCATAACATGCTACAGGCAGAGCATTCAGCATTTCTAGCCACCCTAACAGGGCAGACAGAATGGCAATTGTGGTGCCATAGCCAAAAAATACCCACATGGCTGGGGAAAAGGATCTTCGGAACCCAGTGCTAGAGAGAATGCTGACCGTCGCCCATTATGTTGGTAGACCCAAACAAACTACATCCTCCAGGGATGAAAGATGAACTCTGTGGCTGAAAAGGGCAAACGTCCCAATATAATTACCTCAACAGGAAGATTTGATTGGTTTAACATTGAACATGTTCAAGTGGGAAATACTCTTTACACCAGAAATGGAGTTATCTGTCGGCTTTTCCAGTGTAACTTCAGTCTCCCCGAGGTGGAACATAAGTGGAGATGAGAAGAAAGCACCTACACTTAATTGGGAGCCTTGAGAAAGCCAAGCAGCCATATCAGCTCTGACATATGGGCTGTTGACAGTGATTGTGAAGCTGGATTTACTACAAGTACATGATCTATTGTAGTGATATTTACTGCAGGTGAAATAGACTACCTTCCCTGCACATGGAAGAGGAATTTCTAACCTGTCAGACAAAAAAAATTTATATATACCACTTTCATGGATTTAACACCAAAAAATGATCAAGCTACTGTAACCATAGAGCTAGAGTATATTTCATCCCTAGAGGATGTAGTTTGTTCACTAATATTAAAAAATGGAAGTAGAATAACCTATCCCTACCTAAGTAACAAGTTAACCCTACCATATGTCCAGACAAATGCTCTATTGCTCCAAAATACCATGTGACTCCCTCTCTCTCAGGCTTACACACATATACTAACCAATATGATTTCAACACAAATTTTTTTCCAAGTTAATGATGAAATTGTCCAAATATGTAATTCAATGTCAGTTATTTGAACTGTCCAACAATCTCAATTGCAGGCATTATCTTTCAGGCAGCAGGCCCTGTATGACTTCATACAGCAAACCAGATTAGTGTGGCATTTGCAATGTCTTCCTCGTGATCATGCACCATAAGTTACTCACTTGTATTTTCTGTCATGTTTTATAGGTGATAAAAGGGATAAACACTCCCAAATAGGGCCAACCTCTATACAGTGGCCTGCCCCGAACTTGACTGTTGTTCAGAGGTTTCACTCTACTACAACAAGCAATTCTCTATTTTACAAAGAGTAATGGATACTGCTATGTAAGATCATGGAGGATTTGGTCTAGTTTCAAAGCTCTTAACTTGAATATGCACCTAGCTCACCAGATGGTCCCAGTGGCTTAATGGCTAGAGCAACAGCCATGTAAGTTGGAGGTTGCAGGTTCGAGTCCTGTCAAGGTCGGTTTTTTCAGACAGTCTCATAAGACCTCATTTATACACACACTCATATAGCTATATAAAAATGACATAGCTACTAGATTTTTTAAATATGGTGGTTCTACATTGTATTGATCACAATGTGTAATAATGTAAAATCTGGTTTTAGCGCTGTTTGTGTTGTCATTCTAAATTGTTTTAGCATCCCACATTTTGGAGAGGTCGGAACATGGGATTTATAGGCCATGGTGTAACTCGTTTTCGCTAAAGACAGCTCTGGCTACTTTTCTTTTCTGCGCCGTCTGTTTTGCGGGTGCCTATTTGCTGTTTAGCGCTGGTTTTCTTGCAGGTTTGGTTGTCGTTTTCTTTGTAACTGTGTTAAATGGCATTTTTTAATTGGCACCTTTTGGAAAAAAATTTTAAAGGGCTAAGATTTGCCGAGCAAAATTGTTCCTTCGGAGGTGAGAACTCTCCTGAGTCGTCCTTTGGTTCTTAGTTATCAGTGTGTGTTATGTGTGATCAGATTGCACCTGCCCTGGGGTTTAGCCTCCTGGGGTGTTTTTTATTTTTAATTTTTATTTTTTAATTTTTTTAAATTTAATATTGCATGTGCCTGGCTTCTGCCTGGTGTGTGTGTGTGTGTGGGGGGGGGGGGGGGGGTGAGTTGGTGTGTGTGTGTGTTCGTATGTGTCTTTATTTTTCTGTATTTCCTGTATTTCCTCTTTTGTTAATTAATTCTATTTGTTTGTGAGGCTATAAAAATAAATTATGTGGAGTATATTCATTTTTATTTCACCATGTATCACATCAAAAGAAATGGCACAAGGTAAATATATTATGAAGCATTTATGTTATTTCTGCAAATGTTGATTGGATGAATGCAGACTACTCTGGTTGGAATATCATTAACACTGTGTATCATAATCACTTTCGAGTGTCATGGAATCATTTGAACATTACTTACAGAGAAGGAAATACTAGTTCAACTCCAAATCTAAACATATTACTCTCCTGTCAGCCTTGTTTCACTTTAAGAGGATTAAAACTCTTGAACATGTTTATGCGAACCTGGGCCGGCAGAAAAATCCAATGTTTTTCGAAGTTTTGATTATGAAAAATATATCTAAAAGAAAACCTGAATGGCCGGGGTGACAGAACAATTAAACCAGATGACATCACATCAGATCTTCTTGATCTTAATCTGAGACATCCCGACAAGAAAGTTAAAAAAAGTTCACTGCATAATACTTTTATAGAAAAACACCAAAGGCATCTTTGTTGTGTTGATTGGCATTTTTTTAAATTTTCACCTTTTGGTTGATGTTTTTTTTTAAAGGGCGAAGATTTGCCGAGTAAAATCTTTCCTTCCGAGGTGAGAAGTCTCCTGACAGTTGTCGTTTGGTCCTCAGTCACCAGTTTATGTTTTTTTGTCACATTACTCCTGCCCGCGTTTTCACCACCTGGAGTTTTCTTTGTTTCGCTGTGACAGACAAGACAGATTCAGTGAATTGGGAGGGGGTGGGGAGGAGATTGTGTCTATGTGTGTGTGCTTGTGTTGTAAATTGGTTCGACTTATAAAGTATTTTAATCCCCCCTCCTCCCAAAACATTAACATTCCAGGAAACAAGTGAGTTTTTTAATATTCCATGAATAATTTAAAAAAATGTGTTTTTATTTGTTTTTTTAAGAAAAAAAGCAGCAATTCAAACGTGGATGCTACAAATGCAAACAAATTGAACAAAATTAATAATACGATCAATAGGTATCTATCATTTTATGAATCATGCCAGTTTCTTTCGGGTATGATTATACAGAACATGGACCATGTGAAATTTCAACACAGATGCATGGTATTTTTTGGTTCAATCTGGTCTGCTGCTTATATAGCAATTACTGATGAGTGACAAATTGGTGAAGTGAATTATTTACATAAACTGTGAGCCTAATAGCAAAGCACAGACAGACAGACAGACAGACAACTCAGATGAGGTGCTGTAAGTTGCTGACTATTGTCGAACTGGGATAGATAGCAACTTTTTTGTAGCTATGTGTGATTGCATGTTGGTTCCATAACTACTATGATAGCGATGAAGATGATGAAGATCAAGTGTCTTCCTTCCTTGATGATGAGGTATTAGACCCTAAGGAGTTGGCAGCTTTTTGTCCAGAGCTTTAACTTCAACTCCTCAGGATGTTGGACCAAACACTTCAAGTGCCAGTGCTTCTGATGGAGCTTTTATGACTCCTGATGAAGAGTATGAGTTGCTTGGTAAGTATGAGTAGATATCTATAGAATGGAATATAAACTATCAAACAGTGAGACATAATAAGCAAGAAATATATTAGTAAAAAAGGCCAACAGCCAGTATTGGAAAGGAAAGGTTAGCCGGAAGAGATGCTATGTTGTCCGATTATTTTATAATGTGAAGGGAAGAAAAAAATAATCAGGGGTTTGGCACATGCATATTAATATTATTGTGAGATACTTTCATCATGTACTATAACAAGGTGAGAACAGTCAGTGGCAGATCATGGGCCATCAGCTGAATGTAGGGCTGTGCCTCGTGAGAATCATGAGTAACAGATAGTGGCGTAGCCAGGGGGTGATCAGGGTGCTGAAGGTGCTGAAGAACCCTTTTCAGTCAGAAGTTGGCTTCACCGTCATACGCGCGAGATTGTGTGAGCGTCGCGTTAATAATTATTAAAAATCAACGTTGACTCAAAACTTACCGTAAATGTGCGCGATGGACTCACTAAGAAACCGTACGTAGGTAACTATGACGTCAAACAATTTTGAATTCAAGCAAAATAATGGCTGATCCTGCGTTAGAGCTCTTGTTTGATGGCGGTTTCGACCTCTCTGACTATGATAGCGATGAAGATGATGAAGATCAAGTGTCTTCCTTCCTTGATGATGAGGTATTAGACCCTAAGGAGTTGGCAGCTTTTTGTCCAGAGCTTTAACTTCAACTCCTCAGGATGTTGGACCAAACACTTCAAGTGCCAGTGCTTCTGATGGAGCTTTTATGACTCCTGATGAAGAGTATGAGTTGCTTGGTAAGTATGAGTAGATATCTATAGAATGGAATATAAACTATCAAACAGTGAGACATAATAAGCAAGAAATATATTATATCACTAGGTTATATAAAGTTCCTAGTTATAAAGTTGTTATAAAGTTCATAATAATAATAGGTTTAGCCACTGATCTTGAATCTGCTGAACCTCTGAGTGATCCTGCAAACTCTGCTCCGAATGGTCCTGCAAACTCGCCCCCAAGTGCTCCTACAATCTCTCCTACCATCTTCTCCTTCATTTGATGTAGTTCCATCTTCTGACTCAGAAGTATCACTGTTACCTTCTGATCGCTGAGACAGGGGGCGTGTTGGATGCCGAGGCCGAGGAAAAGGCCAAGGAAGAGGAAAAGGCCAAGGAAGAAGTCGAGGCCAGAGGTAAGAGGCATGAGACCTTTTGTCACTGCTCTCTTTGTGGTGTTAGCCTTTGTGCTGTGCGTGGGAGGACATGCTTCAGGGAATTCCACACACTCTCTGACTACTCGCACTAGCTTCCTTTTCTCCGAGATTTTCTTTGTATTTCTATTGTAGTATGTACATGTGTTAGGCATGTACATGTATACTTCTTTTCTTTATCATTTATGCATGCAGACATGTGTAGTACACGTATGTTTTCTTGATGAGTCTTTGCTTTATTGTGCCTTTCTGCAACATCTTGAACTTTTCAACATTCTATATAAAATAATACAGCCAGACCTTCCTCGTCGTGCTTGACAACAGTCAATACTATTATAGACTGACAAACATGGCTATATCCTGCAATTAGGGCATTCAATATTCATAAATTATGCCCATTTTTCAGATTATATGCTGTTTGCAGTTCGATAAGCGACCATATTTTAGTATTTGATCTGAAAAACCATAAAATATACTTGTAATAGTCAATAAGCGCAGAGATAAAAAGTATTCAAATCAAAAAATGGTTTGTGGTTTGGTTGCTAGGCAACATATTTATCACCAAGTTGATCAGTAACTCTTTGTCAATCATGTGATATGCGGTTGCCGGGGACTTTTCTGAACCAATGATCAGATACAAAAATTAAAGTCAAAATGGGTCAAAATCTCAAAATGAAGTCGACGGTGAAAGGGTTAAGCTAGTGACCAGTGTCGCTATAGCAGTGGAACCGTCCAATATGACTTACAAAAATAACACCCCAAAAGAGAACACAATTAAACTTCTAAAGTGCAGGATACATATGAAACTAACAATTCCAAGTAATGACTGCGCGACTGCTATGCACAAAAATTGGAGAACGGTCATATTTTACCTTGTTCTTTTTTTTTGCACACAAAACAGCGACAGGATTCCAAATAGTGACAGGTAGAAGATAATAAGTAATGTTCATCGCCCTATAATAATTAACCATACATGAAGGATTAAGCAATAAGTTAACTGAAAGTTAAGTCTATCATGTTAACATGATAAGTTAGTATAATATTATCTTTAAAACCAACTTCATTTTGAGTGAAATTTATTGAGATTTCTCACCAAAAGACGTTTTCTGTCTTTTAAAGAGTAGAAACAGTTCCATAATGTTGATAATGTGCCCATTTTGACAAGTATGAGCGATTTCAGACAGTTTTTCCTTAAAACGCTCAAATACGTCCCAATTGGAGCAAAATAGAGCTTCTTTCTATTGGAAATAAGAAAAAGGACAAACGAAACCCAGGAAAAATATATCCAGCACAGCTTCAGTTTGGACAGGAAGAAATAAATGTGGACATTTATGTAGACTTAATGATGGTTGTAGTTGTCAAAAGTCATGCACTCCTCCTTCTTCAACATGATGGTTAGTGTTAGAGGTGCAAAGTATAAGCAACTTCTACTGAATAGTAGATGGAATATATATTATCTGTACTTTTCATCCTTCATAGTTCAAGTTGCTTCATTGGCTAGTGATCAGTATCTTCAAGGCATTGTTATGCCACCAGGTATAGCTTCACCGAGAGAAGGCTATTATACATCATTTAATGCCATTGGACACCTGATCTCAGTACAAGCTGATGAATTGCTTAAGCACACCGTCTCATCTTGATGTAAGATGACTTATGCATCATTCCAGTGAGCTTCAACTTTCCTTAATTTCCAACATTCCATAGTTCCTGGTAGATAAGAATTTAGTCTTCTTTTCTTTTTTTCTTGACGGAACGTAACAATGACATTGTGAGAGGTGAAAATGATGAAAATGATGGAGAAATTTTAACAAAAAATGTATAATAATACTTGCTATGCATAAAAATGCATAAATTTTTTAAATACAATGACTGTTCTCATAGATCATGAGAAATATATATACTGGAAAAAATATAAACAAGAAAAAACAAATCAAAATGAAAAAGACGGATAAAATTCCCCCTGACACGGGAGAAAGAGAGAAAACAGCAATAAAAAGAGAAGACCGTTGCAGCAGCAAGCTTATGTTGTTAGACATTCTTTCTTTATATTTTTATTGTTTTTTTAATCACTTCAATGTTATATTCAGTTGGCATTTGCATAACTTCTTATCCTTGTCTTCCAGAAATTTGAGCAACACAGCAAGTAATGCTCCCTGATAAAAGTCAGGCACAATTGTTCTATCTTAACATTAGATAGCTTGGATAAAGATGTAGCCGTGTACAATAATTGAAAATTGTAGCAGTGTATAATAACTTCAAGCAAGATGTAGCAGCGTACAATAACTTTGGGCAAGATGTAGCAGTGTACAAGAACTTCGCGCAAGATGTAGCAGTGTACATTAACTTTGGGCAAGGTGTAGCAGCATACAATAACTTTGGGCAAGATGTAGCAATAACAAACAAAAAATTAATTTGAGGAGGGAAAGGGAGGGTATGAATGAAGGGAGGGTATGAATGAATAATGAATTGATGGAATGATTTGTTCGGGCTCATTGTATCTTCTATAGCACTCCATAGACTAACTATTACATTCACATAATCACCAGTGCACAGCTCAATACTGTTCATGCAATTATGTCATGCAACTGAAACAAACATCCGGATGCTGTGCACACAACATTATGGGGAGAATTCACGATGCTGGTCAAGCCAATTCCCAGAATCCTTACAATTACATAGCATTAGATGCAAAGCACATCCGTTGAGATGCCCACTAAGGGTAGGATAATTGTCCTTTGGGGGACCATTAATTAAAGCTAAAAAGGATAAAAATCGTGAAAAATACATCTTCTTACGACATTGAATTCAATGGGGCCACAACTCAATATCAGCACCTACCACATAGCAGTTAGATATATCAATTATCATACATAAGTGTGTATGTGATGTATATCTGGCTCCTTGTGAATGAAGACTTTTTGCGCTGGGACTTAAAAATGTTTTGTGTGCATACTGTTATCATTTCCTCTTTGCAGTGGTCAGCTAATACTATTCATCTAGCCACATTAACTGCACCACTAGAAGACTGGGAAAAGGGTGAGAAGCCGCCTGCAAATAAGTAGCAAGAAGCTTGTCGGGATATTACGAACAACTCTAGACAAAAGCTTATAATAGTACAGTAAAAATTTTGTTGCAGTATTTTGTTGAAATACATTGCCTAGGCGATGGGGCTAATACACTTGCGCACAATTGGAATTTTTTAAATATAATTATATATATAATATATATATATATTGCATATATATATATATACATGTATATATATTATATTTATTTATGCATATATAATATACTTGTATATATATATGTATTATATATATATATATTATATATATATATGCATATATCCATAAATGGTGATTTCACTGTGTGATAGTAAGTGGAATCGCTCATCAGGGCAGTGTGAGACCTAGAGGTGCCCATAACTTCTGAAATTGCCTGTAACTCGGAATTTGCCACATTAACCCTTTGATGTGGCGAGGGCTCTATCGCGAGTACCCCCTAAATGTGGAAAAACCACTATAGTGGCTTTAACTGAGCATGCTCTGTAATTATTGCAAGCTAAGCAATTTTTGTAATAATTGTCAACCATTTTGTTGAGTAGCTCAAGTCGACTTTAGTGGACTTTGCTTCACTACTTGTGGACCTTGCTATTCCAAGTTATAGGCTAGAACACAAACAAAGGTTTGGAACTGATTCAAAGAAGAAAAGCTCATATACAGTTATACATTAATTTCGTTATACGTAGAACGTGTGTGCATCTGGTGTTAAACTGTTTGAATCTTTATGAAACTTGGTCATTGATGTATTCTTATGGTAAGGATTAAATAGTGTGGAGGAGGAAAATCACAACAAAAATATAATGTTCGTCCACATCCAGTAGACAAGCCACTATAGTGGCTTTTACACATCAAAGGGTTAATTACACACCATAAACATGTATATGTGGTTAGACACTGGACGTGTACACACACACCATAATCATACAGTGCATGTATGTGTGGCTAGACACTGGTCATGTACACACACACACACCATAAACATACAGTGCATGTATGTGTGGCTAGACACTGGTCATGTACACACACCATAAACATACAGTGCATGTATGTGTGGCTAGACACTGGTCATGTACACACACGCCATAAACATATAGTGCATGTATATGTGGCTAGACACTGGTCATGTACACACACACCATAAACATACAGTGCATGTATGTGTGGCTAGACACTGGTCATGCACACATCAACCATAAACATACAGTGCATGTATGTGTGGCTAGACACTGGTCATGTACACACACCATAAACATGCAGTGCATGTATGTGTGTCTAGACACTGGTCATGTACACATGCACCATAAACATACAGTGCATGTATGTGTGGCTAGACACTGGTCATGTACACACCATATACATACAGTGCATGTTATGTGTGGCTAGACACTGGTCATGTACACACCATAAACATACAGTGCATGTATGTGTGGCTAGACACTGGTCATGTACAGACCATAAACAAACAGTGCATGTATGTGTGGCTAGACACTGGTCATGTACAGACCATAAACATACAGTGCATGTATGTGTGGCTAGACACTGGTCATGTACACACACCATAAACATACGGTGCATGTATGTGTGGCTAGACACTGATCATGTACACACACACCATAAACATACAGTGCATGTATGTGTGGCTAGACACCGGTCATGTACACACACACCATAAACATACGGTGCATGTATATGTGGCTAGACACTGGTCATGTACACACACCATAAACATGCATTGCATGTATGTGTGGCTAGACACTGGTCATGTACACACACCATAAACATACGGTGCATGTATGTGTCGCTAGACACTGGTCATGTACACACACCATAAACATGCATTGCATGTATGTGTGGCTAGACACTGGTCATGTACACACACCATAAACATACGGTGCATGTATGTGTGGCTAGACACTGGTCATGTACACACACGATAAACACACAGTGCATGTATGTGTGGCTAGACACTGGTCATGTACACACACGATAAACATACAGTGCATGTATGTGTGGCTAGACACTGGCCATGTACACACACCATAAACATGCAGTGCATGTATGTGTGGCTAGACACTGGTCATGTACACACACCATAAACATACAGTGCATGTATGTGAGGCTAGACACTGGCCATGTACACACACCATAAACATACAGTGCATGTATGTGTGGCTAGACACTGGCCATGTACACACACCATAAACATACAGTGCATGTATGTGTGGCTAGACACTGGTCATGTACACACACCATGAACATACAGTGCATGTATGTGTGGCTAGACACTGGCCATGTACACACACACCATAAACATACAGTGCATGCATGTGTGGCTAGACACTGGTCATGTACACACACCATAAACATACAGTGCATGTATGCATGGCTAGACACTAGTCATGTACACACACCATAAACATACAGTGCATGTATGTGTGGCTAGACACTGGTCATGTACACACACACCATAAACATACGGTGCATGTATGTGTGGCTAGACACTGGTCATGTACACACACACCAACAACATACAGTGCAAATAATACATTTATGAGTTGAAAGAAAGAGTGGTTTGTTCCAGGCCTGCACTCTTTCCTGGGCACAGGTATCCTCCTCATTACTAGCAAGAGGTGTAATGGGTCAGTGGCAGACTGCCACTTCAAAGCAGTCTGTAACACATCAAACTATAGTGCCCTATAAACCTTATTTACAGACCACATGTACCAAGAGACCCCACCACGAAGTGATAAATGAAAAATACCCAACTCCCCCTGGTAGAACTTCACTGACCTGATAAAGCTAGGTTCCACAGTATAGCCCTAGCCTCCTAGCCTGAGATATATATATATATACAGATACACATGCAGGTTGTCAAATCGGAGTGATTGTTGAGGACAATGACTTGTTGTATTATTACAGAGACATCTCCCAGTGGCTACAAGACCCCACCCACCCACACCAGGCTCAGCTGCAGGTGGTGACCATGGTGCATGCAGGTGTGACATCAGGGCATTACCCAGCCATCAGCGAGAGCCCTTCCATGGCCCAAGTACGTTTTGATGGAACCTCCTAATAGTACTTGCGAGCCTTTTAGGGAGACCCTTTACCAGTCAATGTGTGATTCATAATTGGCTGCGTTGAAGACCCTTTACCTGTTATGTGCACTTTGTGGCTAGGTAAAGGGGAAAACTCCTGTACACACATGTGTTTTTATATCTGAAGACCGTGTACCTATCGTCACTTCGCTAGCTATTCTACGGATGGTTTGTTTTATCCCATTTGTGTTTTTGAAAATGTTAATATACCTGAACTCTCAGTTGACATAATGAGATTACAATGACCTTATCAATAATCAACTTGCTCTCTTGATGCTCTAGCCTTCAACAGGAATAATGAGATGCACTAAGATTCGTGTGAACCTGCTATACACCGGTAGCTAGCTATCCATCACGTGATACAAACCACTCCCAGGAACACATGTCCAGCATGTGGACCAGATGTGGCAGAAATGATCAGCCATAGCCTGAACTTGAAGCCACGACTGACCACCATTTCCCTCCCTGATTTTCTATAACATCCGGTGCACATGCTGTGTGCCTGGGTGTGGTTTGTAGCACGTGCTGGACTTGTGTGCCTAGGTGTGGTTTGTAGCACGTGCTGGACTTGTGTGCCTGGGTGTGGTTTGTAGCACGTGCTGGACTTGTGTGCCTAGGTGTGGTTTGTGCCTAGGTGTGGTTTGTAGCACGTGCTGGACTTGTGTGCCTGGGTGTGGTTTGTAGCACGTGCTGGACTTGTGTGCCTGGTTTGTAGCACGTGCTGGACTTGTGTGCCTAGGTGTGGTTTGTAGCACGTGCTGGACTTGTGTATCTGGGTGTGGTTTGTAGCACATGCCGAACTAGTGTGCCAGGGTGTGGTTTGTATCATGTGGTGGATAGCTACATGTAGCTTCCCACCCAGCGTGTGGAGGAGCTCCTGCAGATGTCTAGGATGCCTGATATATTTGAGCGCTACCACTATATAGCCGAGTCTTAGCATTTCATTATTCCTGATGCCAGAGCTTACACCTTATCTATACCTTACCTACTCTCTCTCCTTTTGCTTTCTCTAGTCTATGTACATGAACAGCAAAGGTGCTGGCCTCGCCTCCGATTCTCACCCATTAAACATGAACTCTAAACCATACCACATGACCGAAGGCCCGCCCCCAAACCAAGTCGCTCCGATATCGGTGGCGTCCAGCACTGTCAGCAATATGCGAATGAATTTTCACCTCAACGCTTCCGTCCAACCACACCAACAACCTGGAGCAATGGGTGGGATGTACTCCCGGAGTCAGAATCAAAACCAGGAAAAAATTCACGCTGCCACAGCTGCAGCTGCCACGGCAACGGCCACTGCCACGGCAACGGCCACTGCCCAGATACAGCACAAGACACTGGAGGACAACAGTAACATCTCTCCCAACTATCAGCCTGTAGGAATGGGTGAGGTCAATGGAAACCACGCCCACCTTTCTGTGACCACGCCTGCCTTGACGACAGAGCCCGCATCTAACATCACCTCACAGCCGGTAAGGGAATATCATATAAATATGACACATTACATTCATGCACCTTGACCGTAGAGAGTTCTCGTTGGGTGCCAACTTTAGCTTGGCTTCAAAGGTCAACTTTGGAATAAGACTTGAATGAAGAAGCTGCTCTCACTGTTAGGATTTGCCGCTGTTCTGCAAGCTCTGTCTTTTCAGCTGATCAAGGTCCAGGATTACCTTCTGTTGGGAGTTATCACTTACACATTTGGCAGAGAGTTTCGATGATTTTTTTTTGTTAACGAGCAAATATTTCACTTGGCAAACAGTTTCTCAGTTTGGAACTTGTTAAATGTATTTTGTATGGTGTTGCAGAGACACACCTCCACTGGGTCTGCTGCCATGGCAACGACCCTTCATTCTAGTCATATTATGGCTCGAGGGCCGTCCCCTTCCGCCAACAACATCTTGAGCTCGCTAGGAGGAGGCTCCAACCTCGCACAACAACAGCAACCCCCACCACCACAACCACCACCACAACCCCTTCAGAACTCCGTAGGGACTGTCCAAAATCCATCCTCAACTTCTCAAGCTCCTGTCAAGAATTTCATTCCTGTAAGTCCGTAGCTGCCGAGGGCAGAGCAGAGGGGGTGTGTATGTGTTTCCCATATATAGTGACTTCAATAGCTCCCTCAACCCCTACTTGCTGGAAGTTATATTGATCTAGAATTAACTTTCAGCTCACACTGGAAGTGATGTTGATCTGGACTAAGCCTTCACCTCCCTTTGGGGGGGGGGTTGCGGGGGGGGGGGGGAGGGGGGGAATGCTGGTCCGGAATTAACAACCTATCTAGGGGGTATTATATTGATTATCCTTCAACCCCACTCACCCTCCCTCCCTCCCCACAAGGGGATGATGTTGATCCAGAGTATCATAACGTGCATAGTTTGACCTTGGAAATCTCTGTTTGCCCTCTACATAATTTGTGTGTGTTTTTTTGTGGGCTTAATATTTATGACTCAGGGTTTTGCTTTCAGGATAAACAAATATTTTCAAGGTCTTAGAAGGTGTTAGAAGGTAAGTGAATTAGCTGCATTTCAATCAATGTACTGAGGTAAGCAAAGAAAAGTTACGCAGTGTTACGCTGTGACTCACACAAAGCTTCAGCAAGGAAAAGTTACACGTGTGTTACACCATGCTGGCACGTGCAAGTAAAAATAATAACAATAATAATGTGTTCAGCATCCACTCCCTCCGTGCTTTTATAGTGTCGATCAGTCAGTGAGGGCGTGGCTTTTAAATGGGTGTGGTGTTACAAAGCCCTTTGAACTTTCATGTTGTGCAGAATATGTGCAGAATAATGGTCTTCAACAAGTTCCCAGTAGTCTTCCGACACCGCAACCTTCCACCTCAACCTTCCAACAACAACAACAACATTTTGCCGCCACAGCCATCTCAAGCAGTGCCCCCACCCAGCGGTCGCTCCATCTCTCGCTAAGCTTCCACTTCCTCTCTCTCTTCCCTCCACCAGCAGTCTGGAACAACCTCTATAACCTCACCACCCATGCTTCAGCAGGCCGCACCGGGTTTTCACGGTAAGGGGTCATCAATCCAAAATCCTCATATTTGTGTCTCCTTAATTCTATGTGGTGTGTGGTTCCTGCAGAATCTTGATTTTATCAATATACGTGTTGTGTGTATCTCCCATCCCCTCTCCCTCCACCCATCCCTCTCCCTCCATCCTCTCTCTCCACCTCTTTCCCCTCCACCCCCTCTCTCCCTCCACTCTCCCTCCACTCTCCCCCACTCTCCCTCCACTCTCCCCCCACTCTCCCTCCACTCTCCCTCCACTCTCCCTCCACTCTCCCTCCACTCTCCCTCCACTCTCCCTCCACTCTCCCTCCACTCTCCCTCCACTCTCCCTCCACTCTCCCTCCACTCTCCCTCCACTCTCCCTCCACTCTCCCTCCACTCTCCCTCCACTCTCCCTCCACTCTCCCTCCACTCTCCCCCCACTCTCCTCCTCCACTCTCCCTCCACTCTCCCCCCACTCTCCCTCCACTCTCCCCCCACTCTCCCTCCACTCTCCCTCCACTCTCTCTCCACCCCCTCTCTCCCTCCACCTCTCCCTCCATCCCTCTCCTCCACCCCACCTTCCTCCTTCCCATCTTCCTCCATGTATTATCCTTTGGATATTTTTGAGTGGTTTAATATTAATCCTCCAATAGATAGCAGCAAAGGGGTGTGGCTTCCACTCTTTGCTACACAACCTTGACTACCCCCCTCCATGTGGGTGGCTCCTATTGTTGACATTCATCATCCTCGTTCACCCCCTTCCATCTCTCCTCTCCTCCCATTGTCCCCTTCTCCCATCTCCCTCCATCCCTTCACTTCTACCCTTCCCAGGTCCAACTGGAGCCTCCCAACCTCTTCACCGGACAAGTTCGCATGGCCACGTCCCCCTCCAGCGGCAGGACAGCACTTCAGGGGGCGTGGGAACCCCCCTGGGAGGTGAAAGTAGTAGTGCGGGTTCTCATGTCCCCTTCTGCTCTCCTCCTGCAAACTTTGTCCACCAAAACTCACCAGCCACTAGCAGCAACAACCAGCAACAAGTGTGCCAGTGTGTGTATGTGTGCATGTGTGTGTGTGTGTGTGTGCATGTGTGTGTGTGTGCATGTGTGTGCATGTGTGTGTGTGCGGTAATTACCGAGCAGACGTTGGAGGGGATGTCCCACGTCTGCCACAGATTGTCCAGGCTCGTTCGTGGATATCCATCGAATAGCTATCCCCCACCTATAATATTGGGGTCATATGATTGCCCCCACCCTATCCTGGCCCTAACCTTACTTAGTGCCAGCGCCAGCACCCTAACCCAAGCACCAGTCATAGCCCCAGCCCTACCCCACCAGTCTCACCATAGCCCTAGCCCTAGCCCACCAGACTCACCATAGCCCTAGCCCTAGCCCACCAGTCTCACCATAGCCCTAGCCCTAGCCCACCAGTCTCACCATATCCCTAGCCCTAGCCACCAGTCTCACCATAGCCCTAGCCCTAGACCACCAGTCTCACCATAGCCCCAGCCCTAGCCCACCAGTGTCACCATAGCCCCAGCCCTAGCCCACCAATCTCACCATAGCCCTAGCCCTAGCCCACCAGTCTCACCATAGCCCTAGCCCTAGCCACCAGTCTCACCATAGCCCTAGCCCCAGCCCACCAGTCTCACCATAGCCCTAGCCCTAGCCCACCAGTCTCACCATAGCCCTAGCCCCAGTCTCACCATAGCCCCAGCCCTAGCCCACCAGTCTCACCATAGCCCCAGCCCTAGCCCACCAGTCTCACCATAGCCCTAGCCCTAGACCACCAGTCTCACCATAGCCCTAGCCCTAGCCCACCAGTCTCACCATAGCCCTAGCCCTAGCCCACCAGTCTCACCATAGCCCTAGCCCTAGCCCACCAGTCTCACCATAGCCCTAGCCCTAGACCACCAGTCTCACCATAGCCCTAGCCCACCAGTCTCACCATAGCCCTAGCCCTAGCCCACCAGTCTCACCATAGCCCTAGCCCTAGACCACCAGTCTCACCATAGCCCCAGCCCTAGCCCCAGTCGTAGCACTAGCCCCAGCCCCAGTCGTAGCACTAGCCCTAGCTCAAACCCTAGCCAGTATTAGATGGACGACTTAGATCATCCAACGAATTTCCTGGATAATCTGCGGCAATCTTGGGCATTATGAGGACATTATGAGGTTTCAAGACTTCCTGCTCATCCCGTTTGTGGCTGACTTGATCCTCTTGGGCTGCACTCTGACCCGATAGCTTTTGTTTGATTTGCAGCATGGCGTGAGACCAAACATTGTTACATCATGTTACAACTGATTGTTTCAGTGTTTATTTGGTGTTAATGTGAAGTATCAAACAATGGCGGTGATTTATCACGTCACGTCCTAGCATTGTATTGTCACATACATTAGCTTGTATTGCCCTAGCCATAGCCCTGGCAATAACCCTAGCCATCGCCGTGGCAATAACCCTAGCCATTGCCGTGGCAATAACCCTAGACATCGCCCTGGCAATAACCCTAGCCATTGCCGTGGCAATAACCCTAGCCATCGCCCTGGCAATAACCCTAGCCATTGCCATGGCAATAGCCCTAGACATTGCCATGGACCTAGCCAATGCACTGGCAATAACCCTAGCCATTGCACTGGCAATAACCCTAGCCATTGCACTGGCAATAGCCCTAGCCATTGCACTGGCAATAACCGTAGCCATTGCCGTGGCAATAACCCTAGCCATTGCACTGGCACTAACCCTAGCCATTGCCCTGTCCCTAACCCTCGTCATTACCCTGGCTTTAGCCCTAGCCATTGGCCCTGGCCCTGCTGAAATCCTAATCCAGTCACAATATTGATGATGTCATGGTGATGATGTAATGTTAGGAGTCTTGACCAAGGGGAGGTGGAGCTAATTAATTATGGCTACCTTCCATAATTAGCCAAGCAGGCAGAGGGTACCAAATTGGAATGACTTAGTTACAATAATAATATATTGTTACTATGATAATAATTATTATTACTACTGTTGTTGTTGTTATTTACTATCTATGCCCAAGTAGAAACAATGTCCACTCCCTACTAATAGTGCAGTGGAATAGTGCAGTGCAGAACTTGGTTTTCTCTATTCAAGAATAAAATGGTGGGAAAATGAGAGGGGAGGGGAGGGTTTCATTTAGGGGCGCCGCGCAGGGTTGTATACAGAAATTTTGCCAAGGGGGGGCGAACTTGAGATATGGAAAAATAAGGGGGGGCGAGAATGATACAATGATGGTGTATGTAATGTATAAGGGTGGTGTCTAATTTCAAGGGGGGGGGGCGAGAATGATACAAGGGGGGGGCGAATGCCCCCCCCGCCCCACCCTAAATACACCCCTGGGCGCGGGCCCCTGGAACCTTTTTGCCCCCCCCCCTGGAAATTGTATTATTAAAATTCATTAGATGTCACATCTTTAAACATCATGCCCCCCCCTTAAAATCCAGATTCCTCCAGTTGGTTCCCCTTGGACAAAATAAAACCCTGTCAGGGGGAAAGGGGAATATGAGTTAGGGGACGGATGGTTGAATGAGAAATAGGCACTCACACAAATCCACAAACCACACACACACACTCACACAAATGCATACATTCACACAAACCGCATACGCACTCATGCAAATCCACAAACACACTCACACAAACCTCATACACACTCACACAAACCACACACTCACAAACCACACACACTCACACAAACCATACACACACACAAACCACACACACACTCACACAAACCACATACACACTCACACAAATGCAAACACATGGCACATACAAGACACGAACACATCACACACAGTTGGTTGCACACAACACTTCAGTGATGTTTAGAATTGAATTCCTAGAGAGAAACTCCATCCATGGATAAGTTACACAGAAGCCAATGATACGAGTCATTTGACACTTGATGTGTAGTCCATGGAGTGTAATGGTGTTTGCACGATGTCCTGCCAAGCACGGGATAGCAGAACGAATAGAATTGCAATGTTTCTATAACATTGTCGTCACTGCTGCAGTACATCTAAACATCCCTTACCAAGTACACTACGTATTATTGTCATTGCTGCTGCAGCACATCTAACCATCCCTTACCGAGTACACTACGTATTATTGTCATTGCTGCTGCAGCACATCTAACCATCCCTTACAGAGTCAATATGCCAATGCTGGTGCAGCATCGACCCCTTACCGAATACAATTACTTATTCTATGCGTAATTGTCCACTTTGCAGTCTGTAAAGCCAGCTGCCCAGCATATGCCATCGCCACAGCAACCACCAACACCTACTAATTACCAAGGGCAGTCTCAACAACAGAATGCAATGGTGAGCATTGTAAGGGCTGGAATTGATATTTATTTTTCCCAGGAAAAAAACAAAAATATATATAATTTGAGTATTTGGGGCTAAACTCCGTTTATTCATCAGAGTGGGAATTGCATCACAGGGTGCGGTCTTCTCAGTATGTAAACAAGTGTAGGAGCTCTTGTCTGCATGGCTCTGGTGAGTGCTGTTGTCTTGAGCAGCTTTGCTCCATTGTGAGTGCCAGGGATTTATTTAATGCTCACCATCAATTGATTTTTTTTGTGGGTGTGTATTATGAACATCTTTTCTGAGGCTCCATTTCTGCCTCCCCACTCAACTCCCCGTCCCCATCTTCTCATTATCTAGTGATGGAAGATAGTCATTTAGGAGGACCAAAAAGATGATTTCTTTTAGGGACTTGCTGGAAGCCCAAATACAGTAGCTTTGTCCCTAATAGCTTGTTCAGAGTAGCTTTATGAAATATATGTACATATGCATGTCAACTTATCTAACTTGATGATGTGTAGGACTGTAGGTGTGCATTATTAAAGAAACTTTCACTCGCTGTCCATGTAGTTGTGCTGTATCTTGAGAAGCAGTTACAAACATCAGGTGACCTCTGACCTTGCAAGCACACATACTCTCTGTGACGCTGTGTTGGTGACTGCAAGGTTTCCTGCTCAACTCCTCTCTGACTTTGCAAGCACACATACTCTCTGTGATGCTGTGTTGGTGACTGCAAGGTTTCCTGCTCAACTCCTCTCTGACCTTGCAAGCACACGTACTCTCTGTGATGCTGTGTTGGTGACTGCAAGGTTTCCTGCTCAACTCCTCTCTGACCTTGCAAGCACACATACTCTCAGTGATGCTGTGTTGGTGACTGCAAGGTTTCCTGCTCAACTCCTCTCTGACCTTGCAAGCACACGTACTCTCTGTGATGCTGTGTTGGTGACTGCAAGGTTTCCTGCTCAACTCCTCTCTGACCATGCAAGCACACATACTCTCTGTGATGCTGTGTTGGTGACTGCAAGGTTTCCTGCTCAACTCCTCTCTGACCTTGCAAGCACACGTACTCTCTGTGATGCTGTGTTGGTGACTGCAAGGTTTCCTGCTCAACTCCTCTCTGACCTTGCAAGCACACGTACTCTCTGTGATGCTGTGTTGGTGACTGCAAGGTTTCCTGCTCAACTCCTCTCTGACCTTGCAAGCACACGTACTCTCTGTGATGCTGTGTTGGTGACTGTGCAAGGTTTCCTGCTCAACTCCTCTCTGACCTTGCAGCCAAATTTGTGACTTGCAGCTGCTGCTTTGCTGCACTAACAGAAAGCTGCACTCAATCATGCTCTGAAGTGGCCCATCTCAAATAGAATAGACAAACTTTGCGCATATAGTAAGTGAATCTCACGTTTGTGGTATTATGGAATTTCATTACAGCACTTCCCGTAGTATACTGGGCACATGTTCCATGAACTTCCAGTGGTATACTAGACACATGTGTCCTAGCTCACTATATAGTATACTAGACACCTGTGCCATAGCTCCCTGTAGTATTCTAGACATCTGTGCCATAGCTTCCTGTAGTATACTAGACACATGTGCCAAAGCTACTGTAAGCATTACTACGTAGCTCATCCTTATGAAAACTAGCTAGAGTGAGCTAATGGCATGAGACTGCACTATGAGCAGGCTGAGGTCAGAGTTCACCTTTAGGTTGTGATGCATGGCCCTGTGTTTGGATTCCCGCTATTTAGAGCCCACTTGTGTTCTATTTGTTGCCTGCCACAGCCCTCCCCAGTCTCGGTGACAGCTCCCATGCAACAGGTGCAACAGCCACAGGGGATGACCCAACACCAGGCACCTCTAACCACACCCACTGCACCCCCAAGCCAGGACAGGGAGACTCCGTTACGCTCCGTAGAGGGACTTGGGGAACCTGGATGGGGGGGTGGAACTCCCTCCTCGGCAGTTATGAGCCCAGGCCCTTATGTGATGAGTCCTCCTCCGCAAGTGATGCATCAACCCAACCCAAGCCAGCAGGTGAGGACAATTCTGCACCGTTAAATGTTACCCTTATCTTTCTATTTATGATATCCTTCCTCGTCCTTCTTCACCCTCCCTCCCTGCTCCTCCTTCTTCACCCTCCTCCCCTGCTCCTCCTTCTTCACCCTCCTCCCCTGCTCCTCCTTCTTCACCCTCCTCCCCTGCTCCTCCTTCTTCACCCTCCTCCCCTGCTCCTCCTTCTTCACCCTCCTCCCCTGCTCCTCCTTCTTCACCCTCCTCCCCTGCTACTCCTTCTTCACCCTCCTCCCCTGCTCCTCCTTCTTCACCCTCCTCCCCTGCTCCTCCTTCTTCACCCTCCTCCCCTGCTCCTCCTTCTTCACCCTCCTCCCCTGCTACTCTTCTTCACCCTCCTCCCCTGCTCCTCCTTCTTCACCCTCCTCCCCTGCTCCTCCCTCCTCCCCTGCTCCTCCTTCTTCACCTCCTCCCCTGCTCCTCCTTCTTCACCCTCCTCCCCTGCTCCTCCCTCCTCCCCTGCTCCTCCTTCTTCACCCTCCTCCCCTACTCCTCCTTCTTCACCCTCCCCCCCTGCTCCTCCTTCTTCACCCTCCTCCCCTGCTCCTCCTTCTTCACCCTCCTCCCCTGCTCCTCCTTCTTCACCCTCCTCCCCTGCTCCTCCTTCTTCACCCTCCTCCCCTGCTACTCTTCTTCACCCTCCTCCCCTGCTCCTCCTTCTTCACCCTCCTCCCTGCTACTCCTTCTTCACCCTCCTCCCCTGCTACTACTTCTTTCCTTGCCCTTCCCTCCTCTCTCTTCCTCTCCCTTCTTCTCCCTCTCTTCCTTCCCCTCCTTCCTTGTCTTCCCCTACCTTCCTCCTCCTTTTTCCCCCTCATCTCCTCTCTCGTGCTCCCCCTATTCCCTCGTCCTCCTCTCTCTCTTGTTCTTCCCGTCCTCCTCTCCTAGCCCACCTCCCCTGTAATGTTAAAACCCTCTAATGTTAAAACCCTCTAATGTTAAAACTCTCTAATGTTAAAACACTCTAATGTTAAAACACTCTAATGTTAAAACCCTCTAATGTTAAAACACTTTAATGTTAAAACACTCTAAGGTTAAAACCCTCTAATGCCCTCTAATGTTAAAACACTCTAATGTTAAAACACTCTAATGTTAAAACCCTCTAATGTTAAAACATTCAAACGACCCTCACCACAGGTGTACGTTCGTCAGCACTCGTATCCCTCCCAGCAGATGTACCAACAAGAAGTCGGAGGTGGCGGCGCAATTGGGATGATCAACCCGGAAAGTCACCATCCACACCAACCACACCCACAGTACGCCCAGGGCATGAGGTATCCTCTCAATGCCCCGTACAACAACCAGCGACCTCAGAGGCTTCCGCTAGACTTAACGCCGGATGGAATGGGTGTGGTTGATCCTCAGTCGTCTGTTTACATGTACCGACAGCCCCCACGCTACCCCTACTCCGCCCAGACTTCACCCGTACAGTCTCCACATGTCCAAGTAAGGCATGATCTAGTAAACTCTGGTATTAAACTCTAGTATACCAGCACATTTCCAGTATACACAACAACGATATCAATAAACAAACAAGAATACTAGCTTACCTTTCCCCCCGGTTTTTCCCTCTGTAGTATCCAAACCGAGTGTTTGCCGGTGCACCTATGCAGGCCCAGAGCCCTGTGAACCACAGCCCCACCACGCCCTCTCTCCCCCCTCCTTATGCCGGTCCCAGTACGCCAACGGACCCTGCCTACTTTAACAGCATGGCGAATATGCATGTACCCGCATCTCTGAGCAGAGCGCCGGTAAGTCTCCGTAATCTTGTTGTTGTTGTCGTCATCGTTGTTTACACTTTTCTCTGTGTCCTCCACGCTATAGCAATACATTGCCAATGACTTCTCCGGGATGGGGGGCAATATTCAATCTCCCCCGGCCTACCCTTCTCCCGGAACTCCAAATCATCAGCACCCTGGGACCCCTGGACATATCGCCATGTACCCCCCAGGGTCACCCATGGGTTCTCGCTACCAAATTGCACTGCCTGTGGACAAACGTAAGGCACTGTTGTTGCCTTGAGGCTACGCCTTTTTTACCATTCTCACGCCTGCATAACAAGCAGCGTAATATTAGTGTGTGTGTGTGCAATTTTTTAAATGGTAAAGGTCTTCAAACCCACTGGTTTAGGGGTTGTCGAAGTCGAAGCAAAGGGACTTAATTTATTGCACTTAACTTGTGGTGGTTGGGACATTTCCGTAATAGCACAGGGGTGAGCCGATTGGACGCTGACTTTGTCTGTGGCTTGTTATAATTATTATATTTTTAGCTATATATAATTATTATTTTATTTTATTTTTATTATTATTATTTTTTTAAGAAGAAACTTCTCAAACTGTTCATGTCATTAGAATAGAAATACAATAAGATGCAGTTTTCTATAAGAATCAGCTCCATTGAGACAGGCAAACAAAAGATACTCAGCGCTACGTCACTATGCGTCTACAACAAAACTTACAGCAAGGAAATCCATGCAGGAGTACCTCCTTGCTCAAGAGGGAAGGCACTTTCTCTAGTGGTTAGAACTTCCATCTTATGGGGAAAAGGACCTGGTCTGGCCTCACATGGATTTGTTATAAATACCGTAATTTTTCACGCATTCATGATATGGTCCTGATTCATATACAAAAATGTAGCCCATTCAATATGCTTTCTAATGGTATTCATTATTTTTCCATACATGGATTGTTATGGAATGCATTGTCCATCACAATAACTCGTTAAGAATGCTGCTGTCCAGCATCGAGTCTTGAGTGGGTATAACTACTGTGATTGCTTGAGCATTGCAATTACTACAGAGTGGGGTCTTAGTTTTTTTTAAACATGTTTTATGAGTCATATGAAAGGGCTATAATTTACAAACACTATCAGGACCTTGAGGTAAGGACTTTAGAGCCCCATAGATTCTGCATACTTCACTGTAAAGAACTTTGATATATATAGCTCACATCTCTGTGTGCTCTCTTTTGAAAGTTGAGTTGCATGCAGCCAAAGTGGGAGTCCCAGTTGTGGTTTCTGATCGTAAAGCAAGCCAGTTATCTGCGGCTAGAGGAAGCCCTACTCTACAAAACTGAGCATATTCGTTAGGCGCCAGCTAAACCACGACTAAAAAAATATTGCACCAACACACGGAGGGCTTCCTCAAGCCACAGATAACTGGCTACCACTTTCCAAACAGAAACTACAAACAGTTCGGGCACACATTTTGAGGTCCCACAACTTTGGCTGCATGTAACTTTAGCAAGCATATTTATACCTATGTAGTTTTTTTTTGTAATGCCAAAAGAGAGCACACAGACATTTGAGCTATATATCAAGTTCTTGCAGTGAAGTATGCAGAATCTATGGAGCTCCTAAGTCCTGATAACCACTAGCATGTTTTTCATGCTTGACCTGCCTTTGCCCTCCTGTACTGAAGCTCATTATGCTTGGCTAGTGTGTGGAATTGAAGTAGAGTTTTAGCTCTTCAAGCGTTAGGCTTCACCACATATTAACCCCTTTCTTCCCCTGTGATTTGTGAATTTTATTGTGGGATTAACCCCTTTCTACCCCTGTGATTTGTGAATTTTATTGTGGGATTAACTCCTTCTATTCTCCATAGATCCGCTACGCCTGATATTTCCGGTGAAGGGTGGCACCATTTTGGAGGAGCCTTATAAACCGGAGCATGGGAAGAAGACCATCCAGCGCTCCTTCATGCTGAAGGACACCTTCTACAAGAGTCTGATTCCAAGGTAGGTAAAGTGTGTCAGGGCCCTGGGTGGTGTTAGGCCTCTATAGAGAACTGGCTGCATGCTCAGTAGAGGAGAGAGAACTGGCTGCATAGTCAGTAAAGGAGAGTGAACTGTCTTCATGCTCAGTAGAGGAGAGAGAACTGGCTGCACAGTCAGTAGAGGAGAGAGAACTGGCTGCACAATCAGTAGAGGAGAGAGAACTGGCTGCATAGTCAGTAGAGGAGAGATAACTTGATTTGTTAGAGGGAATCTGTGTACATATATAAATGCTGTGAATATCATGAATCTAGGCAATGTGCAGTGAGTGCATGCAATCTTGCCATACCTGATACCCAGAGAGTCTGGCTTCTAAACCCTCAGACCAAATAATGTATCCACGGTTACCTCTGCAGTCAGCAAGCTGCACATTCTACCTCTCTGTCTCTCTCTGTGAGTGTGTGTGTGTGTATGTGAGCCTGCATACACACATACATCTTGGACGATTACTTTCAGCTGACATCTGGTGAAACAATGAGGAGGTTGGAGACCCGGATCAAGGAACGCAACGATGCTTGCAGAAAGCGAGAGCTTGAGAAGTCTGCTTTCTTTGAGCATGTGTACGAACCAACACCACCCAATCTTGTGGGGAGGGGAAGATATCTGCGATTGATAGAGCCAGCAAATAGAGTGCGTTGCCCTTGAAGAAGGCACTGCACATCCACGTTGCACCACCAGCGGATCAGCGCTTTAATCGAGACACAGGGATGGAGCTACCCGCTTGTTGGGTCTCAACTCAAGACTATGTGCGTGGCGGCCGTCTTTATCTGTCCGATGAATTGCTGCACTGTTATTCAGACGATTCATGAATGATGTGCATTTGTTGTGTGAAACACGTTGCCAGCGAGAGTGGCTGCATTGCCAGCGAGAGTGGCTGCATTGCCAGCGAGTGTGGATGCATTGCCAGCGAGAGTGGATGCGCTGCCAGCGAGAGTGGCTGCCATGTGTTATATTATATTTGCCCGATGAAGACCGATTATTTCGGTTGAAATGTCGGCACTAAAATTAAGAAAGGAGAATCCTTGTGAATATTGTTTTTAATGAGCAATTATTGGCAGGAGCTATAGTAGAATATTGATTACACCTGCATCCCCATGGTGATGGTAGTGAGGTTGTTCTGGACGATTTTGAGTGTGACTGGAGCCACCACTTACTGCACACTAGAAATGAAATATATGGCATTGTGTGGCGAGCTAGGGCTACACTTTCATCAGAGCCATGCAACATTGTCAGGGCTAGGGCAAGCTCACCGTAGTTCTAGTCAAGGCTAGGGCAAGCCTACCGTGGTTCTGGTCAGGGCTAGGGCAAGCTCACCGTAGTTCTAGTCAAGGCTAGGGCAAGCCTACCGTGGTTCTAGTCAGGGCTAGGGCAAGCCTACTGTGGTTCTAGTCAGGCCCAGGGCAAGCTTGCCATGGTTCTAGTCAGGGCTAGGGCAAGCTTGCTGTGGTTCTGGTCAGGGCTAGGGCAAGCTCACCTTTCTAGTCAAGGGCAAGCTTGCCATGGTTCTAGTCAGGCCTAGGGCAAGCTTGCCATGGCTCTAGTCAGGCCCAGGGCAATGGCTCTAGTCAGGCCCAGGGCAAGCTTGCCATGGTTCTAATCAGGAGCTTACTATTGTTCTAGTCAGGGCTAGGGCAAGCTTGCCGTAGTTCTAGTCAGGGCCAGGGCAAGCTTGCCGTGGTTCTAGTCAGGGCTAGGGCAAGCTTGCCATGGTGCTAGACCTACTTCTAGCCCTGGATTTGCTAGCCCTGCACATTTTGTGAACCTATGTATACAGAAGAGGTATGCTATATCTAGAATAGCACTCAGTCAAGCTCATGGCAAACAGCCCAGAGGCGTGCTATGTCTAGAACAAGACTTGGTACTGTTGACCGATAAAAACTTTAACTTGAGGAAACAGAGCATGTTTAGAACTGCTCGACAGCTCACCACCAGAAGGGAGGAACATGCATCTCCCCCGACGACTTACACCTCTTATTGGTAGATATCTTCATTCTGGACTCTTCATTCTGGCCTCTTCATTCTGGCCTCTTCATTCTGGCCTCTTCATTCTGGCCTCTTCATTCTGGCCTCTTCATTCTGGCCTCTGTTTTCTGTATTTTTACAGTCTGTTGTCTGTTTCTGCATCCAGAGTCTGTCTCCACACATTAGCAACGATGCATGCGGCATACCACTGAATACTATAGCTACTACGCATCATTGCAGCTGAACCAAATAGCCTGTTGCCAACGACGTCGTGGCCTCCGCATAGCAGCTGTGTTTTTGTCGTGTGCAGCAATTGAACTTGCTGTGTAACAAAGGGTGCAGTCTTGAGGGGGAGGGACTTGGAAAACCCGTATTTAGCAGATTGGCCTCCGACTTTAGATGCATGTTTTTGTAACCATAGCTATAACCATAGCTTAAAAAAAAAAAAAAATCCAGTGATTTCAAATGAGCCATCGTTTTGTAGAAGAAGCCCCTCCAATGAGGTAGGCAAAAACAAATGGCTGCATCTCTCATGTTTTGCAACAACAAAAACTTACAGCAAAGAGATCCCATCCAGGAGCACCTTTTCTCAAGATTGGTGGGATTCAGAGGGATTCCTGGTAAGCATAGGGTGCTTGTGATAGATGGGTCTCCAGAAACAGCAGTGAAGGCCAGGGAGGGGCCGAGGGCGTTCATGGCAGCAGTTGTGATTGACAGCATTAAAAATAGGTTTTGGCGGTTGTTACTAACAATAGATTTCGGATTAAAAATAGATTTTTAAGTTTGTTCTCTCGCCCCATCAGTGCTATGACTATATAGAGGGTTTACTGGGCTTGTCCTGTTGCAAAAATATCCACTTACAGTATCTAATCGGTAAAAAGACTATAACAGCCTCTGCCCTGTGCGTAATCAAAACCACTGAGAGCTACAAGTCTGGTGACTTCTTTGGCCTTGCCAGGTGTTTACTTGCAGCTACTCTTGTCATTGTAGCAACTACTGGTGTACTAACCCACCAGAACAAGCTTCTTGACAAACATTGTAATATTATTTGTTCAGGTACATGTGTAGTTAGTCACCCTTAGGTTGCCATGACTCTTGTCTGCTCTCTGCAGTCATGACCTGGGTGTGTAGATAGCCACCCTTAGGTTCACATGACTCTTGTCTGCCCTCTGCAGTCATGACCTGGGTGTGTAGATAGCCACCCTTAAGTTGCCATGACTCTTGTCTGCTCTCTGCAGTCATGACCTGGGTGTGTAGATACTGTAGCCACCCTTAGGTTGCCATGACTCTTGTCTGCCCTCTGCAGTCATGACCTGGGTGTGTAGATGGCCACCCTTAGGTTGCCATGACTCTTGTCTGCTCTCTGCAGTCATGACCTGGGTGTGTAGATAGCCACCCTTAGGTTGCCATGACTCTTGTCTGCTCTCTGCAATCATGACCTGGGTGTGTAGATAGCCACCCTTAGGTTGCCATGACTCTTGTCTGCCCTCAGCAGTCATGACCTGGGTGTGTAGATAGCCATCCTTATGTTGCCATGACTCTTGTCTGCCCTCTGCAGCCATGACCTGGGTGTGTAGATAGCCACCCTTAGGTTCACATGACTCTTGTCTGCCCTCTGCAGTCATGACCTGGGTGTGTAGATAGCCACCCTTAGGTTGCCATGACTCTTGTCTGCCCTCTGCAGTCATGACCTGGGTGTGTAGATAGCTACCCTTAGGTTCACATGACTCTTGTCTGCTCTCTGCAGTCATGACCTGGGTGTGTAGATAGCCACCCTTAGGTTGCCATGACTCTTGTCTGCCCTCTGCAGTCATGACCTGGGTGTGTAGATAGCTACCCTTAGGTTGCCATGACTCTTGTCTGCTCTCTGCAGTCATGACCTGGGTGTGTAGATAGCCACCCTTAGGTTCACATGACTTGTCTGCTCTCTGCAGTCATGACCTGGGTGTGTAGATAGCCACCCTTAGGTTGCCATGACTCTTGTCTGCTCTCTGCAGTCATGACCTGGGTGTGTAGATAGCCACCCTTAGGTTCACATGACTCTTGTCTGCTCTCTGCAGTCATGACCTGGGTGTGTAGATAGCTACCCTTAGGTTGCCATGACTCTTGTCTGCTCTCTGCAGACATGACCTGGGTGTGTAGATAGCCACCCTTAGGTTTCCATGACTCTTGTCTGCCCTCTGCAGTCATGACCTGGGTGTGTAGATAGCTACTCTTAGGTTGCCATGACTCTTGTCTGCCCTCTGCAGTCATGACCTGGGTGTGTAGATAGCCACCCTTAGGTTGCCATGACTCTTGTCTGCTCTCTGCAGTCATGACCTGGGTGTGTAGATAGCCACCCTTAGGTTGCCATGACTCTTGTCTGCCCTCTGCAGTCATGACCTGGGTGTGTAGATAGCTACTCTTAGGTTGCCATGACTCTTGTCTGCCCTCTGCAGTCATGACCTGGGTGTGTAGATAGCCACCCTTAGGTTGCCATGACTCTTGTCTGCCCTCTGCAGTCATGACCTGGGTGTGTAGATAGCCACCCTTAGGTTCACATGACTCTTGTCTGCTCTCTGCAGTCATGACCTGGGTGTGTAGATAGCTACCCTTAGGTTGCCATGACTCTTGTCTGCCCTCTACAGTCATGACCTGGGAGTGTAGATAGGCACCCTTAGGTTGCCATGACTCTTGTCTGCCCTCTGCAGCCATGACCTGGGTGTGTAGATAGCTACCCTTAGGTTGCCATGACTCTTGTCTGCCCTCTGCAGTCATGACCTGGGAGTGTAGATAGCTACCCTTAGGTTGCCATGACTCTTGTCTGCCCTCTGCAGTCATGACCTGGGTGTGTAGATAGCCACCCTTAGGTTGCCATGACTCTTGTCTGCCCTCTGCAGTCGTGACCTGGGTGTGTAGATAGCCACCCTTAGGTTCACATGACTCTTGTCTGCTCTCTGCAGTCATGACCTGGGTGTGTAGATAGCCACCCTTAGGTTGCCATGACTCTTGTCTGCCCTCTGCAGTCATGACCTGGGTGTGTAGATAGCTACTCTTAGGTTGCCATGACTCTTGTCTGCCCTCTGCAGTCATGACCTGGGTGTGTAGATAGCCACCCTTAGGTTGCCATGACTCTTGTCTGCCCTCTGCAGTCATGACCTGGGTGTGTAGATAGCCACCCTTAGGTTCACATGACTCTTGTCTGCTCTCTGCAGTCATGACCTGGGTGTGTAGATAGCCACCCTTAGCTTGCCATGACTCTTGTCTGCCCTCTGCAGTCATGACCTGGGTGTGTAGATAGCCACCCTTAGGTTCACATGACTCTTGTCTGCCCTCTGCAGTCATGACCTGGGTGTGTAGATAGCCACCCTTAGGTTGCCATGACTCTTGTCTGCCCTCTGTAGACATGATTTGGATCTGCAGCTGACCTGCTACAAGGAGATGGACAAGTCGGAGCAGGTTGAATGGCTGGTGGATGTTACTACAGCCATCAACCAGCACCTCTTCCCTCTAGGCAGAGTAAGCTATAATCTTCCTCACTCTTGCTCCTCCATTTTTCCCCTCCTCTTCTTGTCCTTATATACTCTCCCTCCCTCTCATCTTCCTCCTCCTCACCGCTGCAGGGAGAGACAAGGTACCAGAAAGCTCTTCACCTCAAGAAGTACTGTTATTCTGGCCAGAATGTGATCACCATCAACATATCTGACCAGCGCTGCTGTGCCAATAACCAGTGCAAGGGTTCACAGGTTAGTCATCTGTGAGATGACTAACCATCTCCTTTTTTCTGTTTGTCCTCTCCCCTATCCCTCAACTCTCCCTTCCTCCCCTCCCTATCTCCTCCCACTCTCCTCCCCTCCCTATCTCCTCCCTCTCACCTTCCTCCATCTCCCCCTCCCTATCTCCTCCCTCTCTCCCTCCTCCCTATCTCCTCCCTCTCCCCTCCCTCCTCTCCCCCTCTCTACCCTGCCCCCTCATCTATCCTGTTTCATGTTGTCCTCACAGACGCTCCTATTTAAGCTGCATCTGGTCCACCGCCCGTCTGTGGTGTCCGTACTGCAAGGTCTGCTCAGAAAGAGACTCCTCCCACATGAAAACTGCTTGCAGAAAAGTAAGATCTGCTAAAGCATTAATCGGTAGCCATTAACAGACTTGCCTTCCACTTGGAAGGGCATTTAAACATTTAACCAAAGGAATTATGGGGGGCTAGGGCCTGACCAAAGGAATTATGGGGGCTCTCAGCCCAAGTTGGAAACAAAGTCTGCTATAGTCAATTAGTCGTCAATGATGAATTACTTTCATTAGTTTTCAGTTCTTTGTTGTCAAGGTCCAAGAGAGGTTTGCTGAAATATTGATGTTCTTGACTTTCCAGCTTGGAAGTTAGCTTAGTAATTTGTGGGTGTGGCTTCAGCTACCCCAGTCATGCTTGCAGCAGTGGATTTCTCCATCTTTGCTGCCCTCGAAACGTTCTCGACTTTCAGCTTGGAATTAAAATTTACGAGGACATGCATGAGATGTGCACACAGACACCATTCGAGGAAATTCTGCACATGGACTGTGTCTCCTTCAATCTAGTGCATTATGCAGCCCATCATTCCCTTCATTGCTGCTGTACCATCCCATTGCTACTGGGAAACTAGAGGCTGAGACTTGTTCAACAGGGCCTGACCAAAGGAATTATGGGGGGCTAGGGCCCGACCTAAGGAATCAATGGCCTGTTTGACTCACTTACTTTCAGTTCTACCCTGCTCTCTCTCTGAGACGGCTTTTCCATCTTGAATAACTCTCTGAGGTGCTCTGGTGATAATGATGTGCTTATGGTCACCACTAGTCGGATACACACACTCACATATGCACAAGCATGGACACATACTCTCTCACACACTCACACTCACACACTCACACTCACTCACACACTCACACTGGGTGCGAGTTATGTTTGGGTTGAGGTTGTTCCGCTGCTAATGTGTTGCCAAGTTGTGTTGGCTTTGTGGACCCATTGACCACGTTACATGTCTGACATCACCATTGCAAGCACCAACTCTGCACTGCATCAACATGGCTACCCTCAACGTCTCCTACACACCCCTCCCCCCCCCCCCCCCCACACCCCAGAGTGCAAGAATGTTTTCTAGATGAACAGCACCTTTATTGTACGATATTCTCTCCTTCCTTTTGCAGTCAAAGCCGGCTTCAGCATCGACAGCTCGGTACAGCAAACCAGCATCAAGATCTCTCTGAAGTGCCCCATCACCATCAAGAAGATCACCATCCCTGCTCGAGGTGGAGAGTGCAAGCATATACAGGTAGCCTTGGAGGTGGACGTTTGCTTGTTGTTGTTGGTGGTGGTGTTTGTTGTTGGTGGTGGTGTTTGAGAGTCACACTTGCTGTTTCTGTCAATTATTGTATTTCCTTCCCCCCCTCCCCCCCCCCCCACACACAGTGCTTTGACTTGGAGGCTTATCTGCAACTGAATTGTGAGCGGAGCAACTGGAAGTGTCCTGTATGTAATATTGGAGCTCAGCTAGAGAGTCTGGAAGTGGACCAGTATATCTGGAGTATACTGACGCATGTCAACAAGTAAGCTTATATACTTGGATCGGTATATTTGATATGGTACCCTATGGTTCTGTAGATCATGTGTCTGTAGGAGTGTGCTAGCAAACTCTGTATTGGTTTGACACGAACTCAGAATTATTATTGCTGTTGTTGTTGTTTATATTATTATTATTATTATTATTATTATTATTATTATTATTATTATTATTATTATTATTATTGTTATTGTTATTGTTATTATTATTATTATTATAGTAGTAGTATTAGTATTATTATTATTATTATTATTAATATATTATTATTATTATTATTATTAGTATTATTATTAGTATTATTATTATTAGTAGTAGTAGTAGTATTATATTATTATTATTATTATTATTAGTAGTAGTAGTAGTAGTAGTAGTATTGATTATTATTAGTAGTACACTGTAGTAGTATTGGTATTGGTATTATTACTATTTTTTCCCTCCTTTTTATTTTTTAATATTTTTTTTGCTTTCTCTATTTCAAGGAAGTAAAGGAGGAGGGAAGAATATTCATGGTGTAGCATGCATACACATACATGTACATACATGAGCTAAGATGGAGGAGGACTAATGGTGCATGTGTTCCTATATAAATAGATAGAACTCTGACCAAGGAGGGTGAACTCTAGGTGCATGTGTACCTATATAAATAGATAGAACTCTGACCAAGAAGGGTGAGCTCTAGGTGCATGTGTACCTATATAAATATATAGAACTCTGACCAAGGAGAGTGAGCTCTAGGTGCATGTGTACCTATATAAATAGATAGAACTCTGACCAAGGAGGGTGAGTTCTAGGTGCATGTGTTCCTATATAAATAGATAGAACTCTGACCAAGAAGGGTGAACTCTAGGTGCATGTGTACCTATATAAATAGATAGAACTCTGACCAAGGAGGGTGAGCTCTAGGTGCATGTGTACCTATATAAATAGATAGAACTCTGACCAAGGAGGGTGAGCTCTAGGTGCATGTGTACCTATATAAATAGATAGAACTCTGACCAAGGAGGTGAGCTCTAGGTGCATGTGTTCCTATATAAATAGATAGAACTCTGACAAGGAGGGTGAGCTCTAGGTGCATGTGTTCCTATATAAATAGATAGAACTCTGACCAAGGAGGGTGAGCTCTAGGTGCATGTGTACCTATATAAATAGATAGAACTCTGACCAAGGAGGTGAGCTCTAGGTGCATGTGTTCCTTTATAGATATATAGAACTCTGACCAAGGAGGGTGAGCTCTAGGTGCATGTGTTCCTATATAAATAGATAGAACTCTGACCAAGGAGGTGAGCTCTAGGTGCATGTGTTCCTATATAAATAGATAGAACTCTGACCAAGGAAGGTGAGCTCTAGGTGCATGTGTTCCTATATAAATAGATAGAACTCTGACCAAGGACGGTGAGCTCTAGGTGCATGTGTACCTATATAAATAGATAGAACTCTGACCAAGGAGGGTGAGCTCTAGGTGCATGTGTTCCTATATAAATAGATAGAACTCTGACCAAGGAGGTGAGCTCTAGGTGCATGTGTTCCTATATAAATAGATAGAACTCTGACCAAGGAAGGTGAGCTCTAGGTGCATGTGTTCCTATATAAATAGATAGAACTCTGACAAGGAGGGTGAGCTCTAGGTGCATGTGTACCTATATAAATAGATAGAACTCTGACCAAGGAGGGTGAGCTCTAGGTGCATGTGTTCCTATATAAATAGATAGAACTCTGACCAAGGAGGGTGAGCTCTAGGTGCATGTGTTCCTATATAAATAGAACTCTGACCAAGGAGGGTGAGCTCTAGGTGCATGTGTTCCTATATAAATATATAGAACTCTGACCAAGGAGGGTGAGCTCTAGGTGCATGTGTTCCTATATAAATAGATAGAACTCTGACCAAGGAGGGTGAGCTCTAGGTGCATGTGTTCCTATATAAATATATAGAACTCTGACCAAGGAGGGTGAACTCTAGGTGCATGTGTTCCTATATAAATATATAGAACTCTGACCAAGGAGGGTGAACTTGAGGTGCATGTGTATTAAACATCTCTCTGTTTGTGCCTCTCCCCCAGGCATGGTATGGATGTGGAGGAGGTGATGATTGACCCCTCAGCCAACTGGGTGCCAGTAGACAAACCGACAGGGAGCAATGAAGACGATGGTAATGGTAAGTACTGGACCTCCCGTCCCCTAGATGACCCCAAGACAATCAGCCTTTGTTGATGTGTTGCTTTTGAGTTCACAGGAAGTGACATCATCACACATGAATTAATCCAACATCCAGTCATGTGTCTAGGATACTACAGGGAGCTTGGCACATGTGTCTAGTATACTACAGGGTGGGCTACAGCACAGTACAGGGAGCTAAGGCACATGTGTCTAGTATACCACAGGAAGTGATTCATAGCTATATAGTATTCCCACAAACTCGAGACCCAATGCCGGAGTTTGCAGCAATTCTTCAGCTGTGTCCTTCACCACTATTTATATAGAGGATGTTTTGTAGGCTTCCTTCTCTTTTTTAATCTCCCAGCCAACGCTTGTTGGCAGCAGGGACTGGAGTTGCTATGGAAACGGACAGAAGCTTTGGTTAACCCCTATGCTTGAACATTAACTATCCCCTGTTTGACCACCATTTTAACTCTCTGTTTGAGTACTAGTTACCTCTATGTTTAGCATTGGTTAACCGTTCTGTTTGAGTACTGTTAACCCTATCTTTTAGCATTGGTTAAGCCCTTCTGTATGAACGTTAGTTGACCACTCTGTTTGAGCATTGGTTAACCCCTTTAATCATCAGTTGCCTGAGCATGTAAAGAATCGGAAGAGTGCAAAGGTGAAATATCCTAACGGGACATTTGACCATTTGATGTTGTATTTGCCTTATGAATATTTTATATATTGAAGAGGGGAAACTTCCTCTTGATGTAATGAGCTCACGAGCTATCTATTATCCCATCTCTGTAGCTGACACTCCTCCACTCAAGAAAGTCAAGTTGGAAACATCTGGGGGGCCTACCACTTCAACCTCCTCCCCCTCACTGCAACGAAACAACATGGAAGTTGTGGCACCTGCAGATGTCGCCAAGGCAACAGCCACGTCTGCTCCATTGGGCAGGGCTGGAAGTGGCTCCTCTCCAGCGACCCAGGTACGTGAGGGGGAAGGGGTTCAGTCATCATATTCGGGGGGAGGGGGGGGGGGGGGGGGGTTCAGCCAAAAAATATTTTAGTTCTCTGTTCTTGTTTGTGTTTTAGTGGATGGCATTTCAAATGCCACGAAATTAAAGGAAAATAATAACCACAAAAATGTCATCTCGGCTAAAACTCACTTAAACGACTCCTAAACAGCCTAAACTATGTCTTCGACTATTTTGGCTCCAAAGCCACTTCCAGTCTGTCTTGAATCCTTGACTAAGGCAGTGAACTGGAAGACCCTATTAGCTGCAAAGAGACTTCCATGCACACTTTGAATCCTCCACTAAGGCAATGAACTGGCTGACCCTATTAGCTGCAATGAGACTTCCCTGCACACCTTGAATCCTTCACTAAGGCAGTGAACTGGCTGACCCTATTAGCTGCAAAGAGACCTCCCTGCACACCTTGAATCCTTCAAGGCGAGCCTGGTGTATGTGTATGTTGGTCAGTCAATCATCACATGCAGGTGGGCACAACATTGTTACATCAGGCTCCCTGAACTGGACCAGGTAAGGGATCTGTGGGGCATAAACACACCAGGAAACTGATGCCGTAGCTTGGCTGCAAGCAGCAAAGAAACAATTATAAAACAAATAAAGTATGTTGAGGGGGGGGGGGAGGTGGATGACCCATTGTTTAGCCACACCCACTTTAATGAACCTTGACCTTTAGAATAATGGTCTAACTTATTTAGAACCTAGCAACCACTATGACAACCAACCGTCAACAAGCCAAAATAAAAGGCGGGCATTAGCAGAAGCTAGCACACAATGAATCTCTCCTCCTTTTTTGACGGACGAAATAATCGACTGGTTAGCTTCCAGCGGCCCAGTAAAACTTGGATGAAGCAAAGGAAACGCCCACTGGCCACAAACCCACACTAATTATACTATAGAAGGAAACATCTAACAGCTCCTCCCAGAAAGAAGGTCGCTTTGCTCTAGCTAAGAGTGACGAAGAGATCCCAAGAAAACTGAAGGAGGTGCTTTTGGCGTAGCGTAAGAATTTGAGTCCAGTGGTCTGTTGGATGGCAGCTGTTCCAGGAATGTGGCAAAACCTTTAGCTGGAACTAACAAATGCAGAATCACAATTGGATACTTAGTACCTGTTGTGCATCGAGGACATCATACATCTGTGCCACCCAGCAGAGAATTAGTGTCTCTGGTTCTTTTTACCTTACCCACTTCTTGACCATCTATCAACATCACTATCAACTACGATACTCGCTGACTCTGGCTGCATGTGACCAGTAGTAACATCTTTTGATTTCTGATTTCTTTGATTGCAAAATTAAAAAAACACATAATTAAAGCACTCCTCTTGGGGAGGGACTCTATTGTGCCCAGGAGGGTGGAGTCTACATGTGGAGTCCTTCCCTCCCACAGAGGGACTTGGAAGTGAAATAAGGAAAGTGTAACCGACCAATGCAATTGATCCATTCTGATAGCTAGGTTCTAAGTACACACCATGTTATATACATTCATGAGTATATGCCTGGAAGGGTTGTCGAAGTGGTAGAGATATAAATAATAAGTAATGGAATGGGCACTATACCAATCAGGGTTTCATTTACTGCCCCCCCTGGAACTTTTTTGCCCCCCATCCCCCCTTGGAAATTGTATCATTAGAAACTTTGTCACATCTTTAACCATCATGCCCCCCCCCCCCCCCCCCTTAAAATCCAGATTCCTCCAGTTGCCCCCCCCCCCCCCCCCCCCTTGGACAATTTTCTAAATGAAACCCTGCCAATGCAGTGTAACCATTGCCTTCTCCAACAGATCTCTAGTTCATGAAATAACTTGTCTTCCACCTACCTCGATCAATGACCTCAGGCAGGTGGGGTGATGTTAGTCTAGGATTCTGGAGTCCAGTAGCTGTAATGGCCAGTGGTTTGTAGAACACATGACGTGTATGCCTTTGAAAATGTGCCATTTGTTTTAACATCTAGGGACTAGCTACTTCTGCTAGTGCCACACCCAATGGGATAAACCACGCCTACTCAGTTCAGCCAGTTGCCCATGGCAACCTTCCTGGTAACTCCTCGCACCAACTGCCGAGCTCGGTCAATCCTCCAATTATGAACGGGCAACAGCAGCAGCACCCGAAGCCGGCCATGCCGAACCAGCAGAGCATTTCTGCATTTCTGGAAGGTAGCAGCAGCAGTCTGGCTGGAGATGTGGCCACTGGTTGTGATGCCAGTGTTGCTAAGCAACACGGGACACCTTCTCAGCCTGTGCCGGCTCTACCAAGCTCATCACAAGCCATGAACTCTAACCTTGATGTGAGTATGTTCTGATTGTGCCCTTAATTAATAACTTAATTACTGTTCTGTTATGTTCATGGATGAAATTTTTTTGTGACCAGAAAGCCCTTGAATTTATACTCCAATTTATTGTCATCCCCCCCAGCTAATTAATTACCTTCATGGTTCCGTCCTTGACTTGTAATTAGCATCTGATGCATTATCTTGTAAACCTGTCGAGCTCCTCTATTTAGGCTCACCTGCCTTGGGTCTGGTTAATATAGCACGTGCCTGATTGGTCTGGTTCATATAGCACGTGCCTGATTGGTCTGGTTCATATAGCCCGTGCCTGATTGGTCTGGTTCATATAGCACGTGCCTGATTGGTCTGGTTCATATAGCCCGTGCCTGATTGGTCTGGTTAATATAGCACGTGCCTGATTCAGGGTTGTATACAGAAATTTTGCCAAGGGGGAGCGAACTTGAGATATGGAAAAATAAGGGGGGGCGGAGAGCCTGGATGGTGCGGAAAGGGGACGTGCACCCTGGGCTTCCGCGTGGAGTACGAAAGTGTTTTACCCACAGGTATTTTTGCAGTACTAACTGTATATATAGCTGCTACTTATGATGGCATGCACTTTTTCTAAAATCTTTAGTACAACATTCCATCTTAAATATTTGCTGAAGTTGCATGCTACGGCAATCAGCATATATAGATTAGATATAGTCACTTGTCACTCGTATAATGGAGGTGGGCTTTTGTGAAATCGAATTATGTTGCATTCCATGCATTTTCTTACAAAATCATGGACAACAGGTTTCATACACAATTTTTCTCTAGTTCTCTAGGGGGGGGGGGGGGGTGGAAATGGTTGGTCACTTGGTGCCCTAATTTTTGTTAATATTTTCTTAACATGTTCATAAGTCGTAAAAGGGGGGTCTGGGGGGAAGATCCCCCCATATTTTTTTTTGCTTTTACAATGTCTGAGGATAGCTATTTTGACTGACTACCAATGGCATTATGCTATACCGAACTATGGCTAGACTGTATATATTTCTCATGATATTGTAGCTGCTTGGAAAAAGGAGAGCATGTGTCATGACACGATGACATCACACCACCACGTGCTCTCCTTTGTAGGTTTGTCACTTCTTCAGTTCCCTCCTTCTTTCCCACTCTCTCTCAGTATTTTTAACTCAGTCCATTATGTCATGGTCTTAAAGTCATCACACACCACCACGTGTTCTCCTTTGTAGGTTTGTCACTTCTTCAGTTCCCTCCTTCTTTCCCACTCTCTCTCAGTATTTTTAACTCAGTCCATTATGTCATGGTCTTAAAGTCTCTATAAAAGAAACCTTACTAGCTGATTTCTCTTCATATTAATATGGATATTCGCTCATACTTTGCAAGTACTTCTCAAGCCTTTTCTCATGCTAATAGCAGCGATAGCGAAGATAGCAGAACAGATAGCTCTGAGCATGTCGAGTCCTAGCCTTAGTCCTCCACCTTCAAAGAAAAGCAAGCAAAACAAACACCGCTCTTCTGTATCCACGAAGAGAAAATACTCTAAGAGCTGGGAGAAAGATTTCAGTTGGCTCTATTATGACGAGGATAGCGATGGTGCCTTTTGCAAGGTTTGCAAGCAATCTGGTCTGCAGCGTACTGGAGGAGTGGGTCACACAACCTTGCAGAAATTGGAAGAAAGCTGTTGAAAAAATGAAAGCTCATGCGAGAAGTGACTTCCATATCCATGCAACTCAAGCTCTTTTTGCAGCTAAAGGAGCAGCCAAAGGTGGAACAGTTGTACAGCAACTCCAGAATGTTTTAGCTCGCAAAAGAGCTCAGAACAGAGCTGCAGTGAAGTGCCTGATCCTACTCACTCATTTTCTTACGAAAGAACAAGTTGCACATTCGACAAAATTTGAGAAGCTGGTTGACGTGGTGGTTCGATGTGGCAGCCAACATTTGAAGCAATTCTTAGAAACTGCACCAAGAAATGCTGTGTACACATCAAGATTGGCTGTGGTTGAATTCATCGAATCATTGGGGACATGGGTGGAGGAGTCGATTCTGAAGCGACTTCAAAAGGCACCTATGTACAGCCTCATGGCAGATGAGTGCACAGATGTCACCAACGTAGAAGAATTGTCTGTGTTTTGCCGCTGGGAGGAAGATGGTGTACCAGTAGAGTGCTTTCTGGAGCTTATTCCATTGAAGAAGGCTGATGCAGAGACCATCTATTCTAATCTCATCGATTGTTTAAAGAAGAAAGGTCTACAAGTCGGAAGAATAGTTGGATTGGGATTTGATGGAGCTGCAACTTTTTCTGGACGAAAGACCGGGGTTCAGGCACGTATCAAGAAACATACTCCTCACGCTCTGTTTATACACTGCCACTGTCACTTACTGCAGTTGGCTTGTGTGCAAGCTGCCAATAAAACTCCTGGAATTGCTCATGTTTACAGAACATTGACTACTCTTTGGAAGCATTTTCGCAATTCCCCCAAGCGAGCAGAGTGTCTGAAGGAGGTACAGCACGTTCTTGAACTTCCAGAAATGAAAGTGATCAAGCCATCTGACACACGCTGGCTGGCACATGAAAGGTGTGTCAAAGCTGTCAAAGCAAGTTATTCTGCAATTGTAATCACCATTGGGAACATCTACGAGACGTCCCACGAGCCAGAAGCTCTTGGAATCCATGGTGCCCTCTGCAAATTGTCTACGATTGCAGCTATATATTTGCTTGATTTCACTCTACCACAAGTAGCCAAGCTCAGCAAAGCACTTCAGGCAGAGCAGCTTGACCTCTCGTTGATATCATTCCTTGTTGATGCTACTGTTAAATCCTTGGATGATGCAGTTTTGCCTGGAGCGAACTGGGTGTTGGAGCTTCTTGAAAACGTTGAAGACTTGAAGTCATCTACAAAGGTGTCTATTGACGCTGATAAAATACTTTCGTTCCAGAATGTTGTTGGTAAGCCTTTTGTTGCTGATTTAAAGGCCAACATAACAAGCCGATTTTCTTCATCCAACGCTGTTGTATCAGCATTGTCTATATTCGATCCACGGAAAGTTCCAAAACCAGATTCAGTATCTTTTCCCACTTATGGAGACACGTCTGTTGAGAAACTGATTGCTCACTACGGAGATGATAGAGATGCAGAAACATTGGATGGAGAAGAAACAGTGAAGACAGCCATGATTTCCACTGAAATACTTACAGAGTGGAAAACATTCCGCCAGCTGTTAGTCAAGCAACCACGGGATACTACTGCATCACAGCTGAAAGAACTTGTTTCAAACGACATGCTCAAGGCCATGTTTCCCAATTTGCACAAGATTGCCTCCATCTGCTTATCGATTCCAGTTTCTACTGCTTCTGTGGAGAGAAGCTTCTCACAGATGAAGATGATCAAGACTCGTTTGCGTAATTCTCTAAGTGACTGCAGCCTTTCTCACCTTATGAGGATTGCTATAGAGGCACCAGAAGTACTCTCTGAGAGCGACCTTGAAGAGATTGTGGACGTATGGCAGAGAAAACCAAGAAGAACCTCAGTTTGACATTCCTATCATTTGAACCTGATATCATAAGCTTATTACACCTTTCTTGTATTACACCTTTCTTGACATTATTTAAAAAAATATCTCTAATTTCAAGGGGGGGGGGCGAGAATGATACAAGGGGGGGCGAATGCCCCCCCCCCGCCCCCCCCTAAATACACCCCTGCCTGATTGGTCTGGTTCATATAGCCCGTGCCTGATTGGTCTGGTTAATATAGCACGTGCCTGATTGGTCTGGTTCATATATAGCATGTACCTGATTGGTCTGGTTCATAGAGCATGTGCCTGATTGATTTTGTTCACATAGCACGTGCCTGATTGGTCTGGTTCATATAGCACGTGCCTGATTGGTCTGGTTCATATAGCCCGTGCCTGATTGGTCTGGTTAATATAGCACGTGCCTGATTGGTCTGGTTCATATAGCCCGTGCCTGATTGGTCTGGTTAATATAGCACGTACCTGATTGGTCTGGTTCATAGAGCATGTGCCTGATTGATTTTGTTCACATAGCACGTGCCTGATTGGTCTGGTTCATATAGCCCGTGCCTAATTGGTCTGGTTAATATAGCACGTGCTTGATTGGTCTGGTTCATAGAGCATGTGCCTGATTGATTTTGTTCACATAGCATGTGCCTGATTGGTCTGGTTCATATAGCCCGTGCCTAATTGGTCTGGTTAATATAGCCCGTGCCTGATTGGTCTGGTTCATATAGCCCGTGTCTAATTGGTCTGGTTAATATAGCACGTACCTGATTGGTCTGGTTCGTAGAGCATGTGCCTGATTGATTTTGTTCACATAGCACGTGCCTGATTGGTCTGGTTCATATAGCCCGTGCCTAATTGGTCTGGTTAATATAGCACGTGCCTGATTGGTCTGGTTCATAGAGCATGTGCCTGATTGATTTTGTTCACATAGCACGTGCCTGATTGGTCTGGTTCATATAGCCCGTGCCTAATTGATCTGGTTAATATAGCACGTGCTTGATTGGTCTGGTTCATAGAGCATGTGATGTGCCTGATTGATTTTGTTCACATAGCACGTGCCTGATTGGTCTGGTTCATATAGCACGGCTTGATTGGTCTGCACGTGCTTGATTGGTCTGGTTCATATAGCACGTGCCTGATTGATCTGGTTCATATAGCACGTACCTGATTGGTCTGGTTAATATAGCACGTGCTTGATTGGTCTGGTTCATAGAGCATGTGCCTGATTGATTTTGTTCACATAGCACGTGCTTGATTGGTCTGGTTCATATAGCACGGCTTGATTGGTCTGGTTCATATAGCACGTGCCTGATTGGTCTGGTTCATATAGCACGTACCTGATTGGTCAGATTCATATAGCACGTGCCTGATTGGTCTCATTTATATAGCACATGCCTGATTGGTCTGATTCATATAGCACGTGCCTGATTGGTCTGGTTCACATGCACGTGCCTGATTGGTCTGATTCATATAGCACGTGCTTGATTGGTCTGATTCATATAGCACGTCCTTGATTGGTCTGGTTCACATGCACGTGCCTGACCTGATTTATTTTATTTCTGTATCACTTACATCTAGCTCTAGTTTATGCCAATGTTAACATCTGATCATTCTTACTTGCAATGTAGTCTGACTTGACCCTCCTTGAATCCTTGGGTGATGATGCGGGGGAGTGGCTGAACTCACTCGGAGATGACATTATCCCCTCGGAAGAAATCCTCTCTACCTTCCTAGACATGCCCGAGGCTAGAACACAGAGCTGAACAACGTACCAGAGAAGAAACCTCCTAGAGACCTTGAAGCCCACTCCTTAATTCCCCCCTCCCCCCACCTTTTTTCTTTTTTGTGTTTTTCCCACTTTTTTCATTTCCCCCTTTTTTTCTCTTCCCCCCACTACTTTTCTTCCCCCCCACCCTTTTTTACTTCACTTGAGCCACTTCAAAGTGTATATCCCCCCCAAATGAACTCGTATTCCATTTCCTAGTGTAAGTGTATCAATTTGAAGTGACTAGAGTATTTGCTCTATCGGAGTACCTAATAATTTCTGTGACATTTCTAATTATAAGGGAACCACAATTGTTTAGTTCCCCACACCTCTCTTGAAAATTGACCTATCTTTTCCTTGTATATACCTATATACCATTATCACTGTCCATATTAGTACTACTTTCCTTAAAAGATCACACCACATTGTAAATCTCTCTCCAAAGAATGTTCCTAATTTTTACTTCTGTGTAATTGTCACCTCTCCTTTCCCTCCCCCAAGCTAATTTTCTCGCCCTCCATTATTACAATTTTCATGCATTTGTAAACCTATTTTAGTGTCATCGTAATAATTTTCTTGTCTGCTTTGTTGATTGCCCTCCCCTTCCTCTCTTTTCACTTATGCTAAATTCTCCGGCATACAAAGTATGAAAGTAATCTCATCGTTTTTGTCATATACGACACATGTACCACATGTCTTGGGGTGCTGATAATTGAGTTGATGCATACTTTTGAGTCGTACTGACAATGAGCTTCTAGTAGGGAATGGCTCCATGTTTTGGGATGCCGTACTTGTCATAATGCATACTTTTGAGCGGTAATAACTCCATTTTTGGGATGCTGATAATTGAATTGATGCATGCTTTGTCATATTGACTGATGAGCTTCTAGTAGGGAATGGATCTATGTTTTGGGATGCAGTATACTAAAAACTAAGGCTACAACCCCCCCGAATTTATTTGGAATAGAACGCAGTATCGCATAAACAAATAAAAAATATCACTCAGGTTTTATATGAGCGGGAGTCACTAAAGGATTCGCCTGTTTGAAATTCTCAACATCCCCCAATATATATATAAGGAAAATAAAATACTATTATACACAATAATTGATAATTGAGTTGATACTTATGACTGTTGAGCTTCTATTATAATTATATAGTAGGGAATGACTGCTTAATTAATGATTTAATCTTGATTGCTTAATTAGTTACTGATGACTAATAATTACTCACCAATATAACTGCTGCTGATTGATATATATGTAACTTGGACTAATAACCACTCTTATTACTTGCTTTTTATATTTATTTTTTATATTCATGAAAATACATTCAAAGGATACACAAATAGCATAGTCTGCTAATGTTAAGGAGTTATGATGACAAGAACAGAGGTGCAATGTAGTGTTGAAAGTGATGAGCTTCTTGAGGTAAGTTGTTCCACATGGTGACAGCAGGTACAAAAGAATGCCTGCGTCTTAGCATATGTTTGATTCAACATTGGTATCGGTCATGGGGTATATACTCTGCCTATGTTTGATAATGAATACATCTTGAGTAAATAGCAGCTAGTCTTTCATAATTTTGAATACCATGCATAACTTCAGAAATATTTTTCAAGAGATGGGCTTCCGATTTTGATTACTAGGTCGTCCTGATAGTTGCAGGCCCACTGTTTCATACAAATTTTGAGAGCAAACTTTTGGACTTTCTCAAGTTTCGCAACATCTCCGATGTGGTAGGGATATAAGATAAGGTAGTCGACTAATAACCATATTCCAAGGCTCTCGCTGGGTCCCCATTGATTCCTGCCAATACCCACAGTTCAAGACCCTGGAAAAGACAACATATCCTGGAGAAGCTGTCCGAGTACCTGGAAGGGGAAAGGGAGATTCCCGAGTGGCTGGTCAGGGGAAGGACGGTGCTGGTCCCCAAAGAAGGTGCTACGAGAGGCCTTGACCGGTAGGAGAAGACCATAAAATTGTTGACTTCACCTCACAGATTCATGGGGGCCCACATCCAACATACTCCCCACTGAACAGAAGGCCCTCAGGAAGGGAAGACACGGGTGCCTAGACGCATTAACAATAGATGAGGGAATTGCCCGAGAGGCACAGGTGAGAAAACTGAAAGGCAAACGATGTACCAGGCAAAAATTACCGCAATATTGTCCTTTGGACCCACAGAAACAACGGTTGGATCAAAATCTTCGACAGTGCTCAAAACCATAAGAGCCCTAGCCCTAGCCCTAGCCCTAGCCCTGCACCAAGGACCATCAGAAAGACACTAATCCTCCTGGGAGTCGGACATCATTCTCAGAGTGTCAGGACACGAGACCACAAAGATCCCAATCAGCCTCAAACGCAGTATATTTCAAGGAGACTCCCTCTCACCCCTCCTCTTCTGCATTTGCTCAGCCCCGCTATCCCATGCCTTGAGGCAAACACAGGGTTATAGAAGTGAATTCCAAGCACCACCATTACCCATTTCCTGTACATGGACGATATGAAAGTATACGCCTCGGAGGAAAAGCTACATGATACCCTGAACAGAGTGAAAGTTGTCGGAGGCAATAGGGATGGAACTTGCCTCCAGAAATGTGCTACGGTGCACATGGTATATATGAGGGAGAAGGGTGACGAGGGGTAGGGGAATGGGCCTGAGAGACGGTGTGATCGAGGTCAAGGAACATATAAATAGCTGGGAGTGGAACAAGTGTTCAGAGCCGACCAAGCCCGAGCCAAGAATCGTGTATCGAAAGAATATAAGAGAAGAGTCAACAAGATATGGGGCATAGACCATAGTGCTGGGAGAAAAACCAGATTACACAATACATGGGAAGTAAGCCTGGTGTGGTACTACCTAGGGGTGGTACGTTGGTCTTGGAGCAATATCAGGGCCTTGGACAAGGGGACAAGAAGGAAGCTGTCATGGGAAAAAGTCCACAACAAAAGAGCATCAATTGAAAGACTCTACCTACCCAGGACAGACGGAGAACGAGGCCTCCTAAACCTAGAGGAACAATGCGAGGCGGAGATGGTGGCTGCAGCTATATATATACTTGACAGCAAGCAAAGACGATGAAATCCAAGGAGCCTTGAGGCTTCAGAGATCGCTCGACGACAAAGGTAATCAAACCCTCAACAGACAAGGATTGCAAACACCACAGGGTCCAGGGAGCAGCAGCAGACACAAGCCCCGATCCCTAAGCGAACTAAAATAATGCCAAAAGAGGACCAAGACGGAGCAACTAATGTTACTTGGAGTATACCACTGACAGGACAGCATGACCCAAAGAGACTCACACAATTGGCTAATGGCCCGAGTAGGAGGCAATGACGACCAGGAGCTACAAGAAACAAATCATAAAGAAGACATCTGAGGAGTGCAGAAAATGTGGCTGGGGCCAGAAACTCAAGGCCACACAGTCTCCTCATGCTGAACCACAGCTGGGCGTTATACAAGGAAAGGCAAGATAGGGTCTTATACCAACTGACAAAAGCCATCCTGAGCAGCACTGGGATAACCCACGGGATATTAGCAGAGAGGGATACGAGGCGAAGGGGTGGCTAGGATTGATAGAAGTCGATATGCCAGTAAGACAGACAGCGGGAAGTAGACCTGACCTCTTAGTGGAGCTAAAAGAGGGTGTTGCTATTGGAAGTGGCATGTCCGCTGGTCAAAGTGAGGGAAATCAAGAAGATGTTACCCTGGCCTTCAGGTAAAATTCCTTTGTTGGAGTGTAGTTATACGCTGGTTTATATACCCTGCGCGGTCGTGCTGGGCGGGCTATTATTCCGCCTCCGCCTGCAGTTGCTTTTTGTTACGCTATTACAATTGCGGTTTACCGCTTAATTTGTCTGGCGCAATGAGCATGCACACACAACGTTGTTGTGGGGTTGTAGTGAAATTTAGGATGGGTCGTCTCGTGCCTACACTACATTACTCATTTGCTATTTCTTATACTAATATACCATACTTCAATTGCTTCCTGTAGTATGCCATGGAGTCCTGTGGTTATTAGCGTGATAGTTACAGAGGGAGGAAGCAAGTTTAATTTGGTACGGCTAATCGGGGAAACAGACAGTTTTTTTGTGTTATATTATGCTTATTTAATAGCAGAACTCTCACCAGTTCCTCATAGAAGGAATCTCTGTGGATTGCAAGAGGAATGCTGCTTCGGTTCTGGGGTTACTTGGTAACTGATTAGAAGGCATTTAGGCTAACTATAATATAGCAACAATTTTTTTCTTCCGTTTTTTAATATTGTATGTAAAGATATTGTTATTACAAATTATTATCTTGTAATATTTCTTCTGCATTATATTGCTAACTATATAGCTACATGTTACTAGCTACATGTTATATTTTCACTTTATTAATTGATCGTTCCTAAAAAGAAAAAAATATTATCAATGTAAATATTTGTATTAACTTGTATATAGCTAGCTATATAGCTAGTGGCAATCTATATTGTTTGTTTTACTGTTGTTGTTAGTTGTTTATGCTTCGTAGTATATTTTGTATTTATTACTGTGATGTCTCTCGCATAGGCTCCAACTTCAGGAATATTAGCCACACCCACCAGTAATTACTTACCAACCCATCATTACTTTCTGACCGCGCCATAATTATTGATATAACTACACCCAAAAGATATTTTTCAAGCCTCCTTGCCAGTATACACAGCATTAAAAATCATTCCATACCTAGTTAGGATATATATATATATGCTGTTGGACAATTATAATACTTAAAGGACAAACAATAGATGAAGTGTATAAGTGCATCCAAGACACAGGACAAATCCAAAAATAATAATCCAGGACTGTCCTGGAAGGTTGGAGCATGCTCTTGATGTATATTAACCATGTATTATCAGATATTGATAATGTATATATAACATTATCATTTCATGATATAAATTCTGCAGCCACTTTTTTCAAGTCCAGTTGTTCAGTTAACTATGTCTTTATGCATATGTAAGATCATTATAATTTTGATTTAGCATTTGTAGACATCGAGTTTCTTAAATAGGTTTTCAGTTGGTGGAGTGCAGAGAATGGCTGTACTCGCTGGAATCACATAAACCATTTCTATAGAAGCTTTAATACTTCAGAAAACAAAACTGCCGTTGAATTTAGTGTAAGGATTGCTTTGTGGATGTGTTGAAGTGTAGCATTCACATCAATTACATCATGAAGGACTGTTAGATGATTCCTCCCAAAGTAGTCCTTTAGTGAAAGAAATGTACTTGGACTGGAACCAGAGTCTGTCTGCCTGGGAGGTTTCCTTACTCTTGGTAATGTAGGATCAGAGAGTTGTAATTCTTGAGCTTTAGTTGTAGACTTCTCCCAAAAGGTTTCAAATTCAGTATCAGTTCTCATTTTTTAAATCTTCTTGCGAACATTAGAAGGTGCTTTAGCATCAAAGGCAGTTACATTCTTACCTTGCAAGGCACAGCTCAGTGAGTCAGTTGAACCAAAGTATTTTTCACTTAGCATAATCCCAAATAGTACATCAAAACTTTCTTGACTTTTGTGAATACCTCCAGCTTTGGCTGTCACTTCAAAGGTACTGCCAGATCCAGTCATAAAGAGTTTCCAGAAGAGTCGGAAGTACAGATTCAAATGATTTGGCTTTGACTGTCCATCTTATATCACAGAGTGGCCTTAAATTAGGTTTAAAAAAAAACAGGATAGGCCATGCCTTATCTTCTGTAGCAGGGCTTTTCGTTTTCCTGAGTATCGTATTTGTTTCGATAACTCCGTGCTAGAGAATTGAATACTTTGAAAGAGTCTTGGATGGCCAGATGTAACGAATGGCCAAAACAATGAATGTAGATAGCCTTTGAATATTCAGAACTAATTCTCGCCTGAACACCTGATATTCGGCTGGTCATATTCGAAGCTCCATCATAACCTTAGCCCTGGCAATCTAGCAGATCAAGTCCACACCGACACATTATATCCTTGATGATTGTTGTCAGAACTTCTGCTGTGGTATTACCTGTTTCACAGAGTCCTAGGAAGTCCTCATGTATATCCATATCATGTAATACATGGCAAATGCAAATACTCACTTGCTCCTTGAAGCAAACATCAGTAGCTTTATCCACTAGAATAGAATAGTACCTACGACTCTTATGTCATCTGCAATTTGAGGCAAAGCTGTGTGACCATAATCTTGAATATTTCATTTTGTATATCATGTGACGTCCAGTTTATATGCCATTCTTTCAAAATCAGACAATCACTACTTCCTAAGTGTAATAATTGAACGAAATTTCCTCGACTATCATCATGACCCCTTGAAGCTAAGCCTTGACATGCTAAAAATTGCAAAGTTGAATCATCAAGCTTGTTACACAAACTTGCTGAGCAAGCTGGGCTGATATGGACTTAGATTTAGTATAGTGTGTCCATTTCATTACAGCTTCTTTATTGAGCATAGGAAGAGTCATGCTTCCTAAATATGGGAGTTGCAGTTTTGAAAGCCGTCATTGCTTAAAGTACTTTTAGCTCTTTTGTAAAATGTTATAAAGCTTAAGTGTGTTGCCATTCTACACAGATGACAAAAAGCACATTCCTTCTCATCATACCATTCAAGCCATGGCCACTTAATGTTACCAGCTACTTGGAAAAATCCTGCATTGTCCACCTCTACTATATAGATACTGTTAGAAATTTTGATTTCTTGGGTTGATAAGATTCAAGGTGAACAATTATATGCTAGGTTTAGGCTTCAGAATCACTGCCAATTTCTGTATCATTGGAGCTATTTATTGAGCATCACTGTGAAAACTTCAGTACTTGGAGGTAGCTCAATATTCACTTGCTTAGGAGTGGAGCGCTTAAAATAGTTCGTAATAGAACAGCCCCGTTTAGCCTTCTTTTTACAACTAAATCCAAGCTCAGCCATTTCCTTGATTAGGCATCTCACACAAGTCTCGTAATTAGTTCCGACCAGTTTTTTGGACGGCTTAGCCCCTCATTATTGGGATTTGGTATGGCTGTAGCCATACTGATGTCAGAGATGAAAAGTGAAATTGCGCTCTAATAAGCATACGTAAATCACATTGCCAATCTGCATAAAATTGCATTGGATCATAAATTTGCACTCATCATCCTCTACACTTGGTATGTCTTCCAAGAAGATTCTGACTCATATATTGTTATGAGATAAACAACACTCACAGTACAAGTAATCTTACCTCATTTACTGTCATTATTATTCATCTATTTTTGTCGTGCACTGCATGGGATGCGATGGTCCCAAGGGACTCAAGCATTTTGAATATAATATTAATCTTGTGGATTTTTTATGCCATCTGCGCAAAATCACTCGTGTTACTTTCCAATTTCACCCATACCTGAATCACTTCCTGCAATAAAATACCATAGAGTCCTCTGCGTGATATTTCCAATCATAATTAATTCACCAATGGAGGTGAAAAAGTGTAATTGCTCTACAATAAGCATGCACTAACCACGTTGATATGGTTTTAGCGAAGTACAATTAGCATGTGATAGCACGATTTGTGAAATCTGGTATAAAGATCACTCAAAATGTAGTGGGGGTGGAAATTTAACTCAATTTTGCCTCATCAACACGGGGTCATGCTCATGCAAGGATGCAGAGAACACTGGGTCATGCTCATGCAAGGATGCGGAGAACACTGGGTCATGCTCATGCAAGGATGCGGAGAACACTGGGTCATGCTCATGCAAGGATGCAGAGAACACTGGGTAATGCTCATGCAAGGATGCTGCATGCAAGGATGCAGAGAACACTGGGTCATGCGACGAGCAATGATGTAAATGCTAATGCTAATACATTGTATTGGGCATAATAGTGCGTTATTAAAAATTAGAGTGCTCATGATAATTGTCCAAGTTGCTGCAATAACAAAATTCACTTCCTCAAAGTACTTAAGTGTGATCTTTAAGATGACGGTTACCCGTGCATACAATTTGTAGATTGAGGACCTCCCTGGCCTGAATTTCATACTGAAGTGCCCCCTTTATATATAGAAGTAGGACCACCAAAGCATGCGCACATATCGCCGATAAAGGCTGATTTTCAATGGTGGAAGCTATCCTGATGAAGTGGAGCGAAATCCATCCTCAAGTGGTACAAGGTAGCTAAAGAAGGGTTTGGACAAGAAGGTATGTGAGAGGATTCAGTAACACGGGAAGTGAGGCTGAGATTTATATTAAGGATGACATCAGCGAACTCTTGGGTGACAAGGTGAGGTGTGGTATGTGTCGGGATGGGGTAGATGTGAGCTATGTGGTGAAGTGTCATTGAGTGAAGATATTGTGCATTTCTTGTTGAAATGTGGGGAGTTTGCTGGATCGAGAAAGATTATTGGATGGTCGAGGGCATTGAAGGGTCTGAGGAGTGGGTGGTAGAATGGAGAAATGAAGATGAAGAAGTGAGAGAAAGCCCAATTTTTGGTTCAGTAGGAGGGGTTAAGAGAGGTGTTGGGAAGGGTAGACAGGGAAATGTGCTGAAGTGGTGGGAGAAGTGGAAATAATTGGGATCTTGGGTTCTATGTCCTTATGTCTTTGGCACCTCCCTCATCGTTACCCCAAAACAAATCTCATTATTTTGTTGTAATAATCATAATTCATGTTTTTTCAGAAGTCATTGTCATTTATTGTTGGCCTGTATATCTCAAGGCTCAACAGAACAATTAAGTGGGACCTATCTTCTCTTGACCCCTTCATCCCTCCTATGTCAATGACTGCTCTAATTAGTCTTGCTCTCCTTATAGGGTTTGAAGAAACTAGTCATTGAAGGTGGTACCTAGAGACTGAGAATTATCAGAAGCATCACTTTTCCATCAGTAAAGTATTATTGGCTTGGAATGAGAATGATACTTGGTTGCATGTAAGCTAAAAATCTGAAGTATGTATGAAAACAGTGTGTTATAATAATTGTTAGGTTTCAAACAAGGCTTATAGTGAATAGAGTCAATTCCTGTCGGATCTAAGCTCTGGCATCAGGGTGAATCAAATTGTACCTCTCACTGAAGCACGATATGAAATTATGTGATCACCATCGACTCTTTCACAGAAACTGGACCTCTTCCTGATAAAATGGAGCACATTCAAATATAGCATAAGGCATCAAATTTAAACAACCACCAATATTCTACTAAATTTCAATATGTCATCTAAATTCGACCTCACATAATACCGAGAGATAATCGCAGGCGTCTACGGAGATTTGCACTGGGCCGCCATGAAGATGTAGCTCTCTGCTGTGTGTTTATTTCTTCGGCAAGCTCTCCTTCACCACCTTGGCTAGAAAGAAGAAAAGCAAGGCTGGGAATGAAATCACCTTAAAAAGTATAAAATGAGTCTGTGCTTGGTACACTGAAGGCTGTTTTTGAATGGGAATCAACTGGGCAGCTCTACAGTTTAGAGTGCCCTGTACAACTTAAAATCCCCCCCAACAAATTCAGCACATCTGTAAGCCAGGGAATCACCCGTATCTAACTATCATGAAGAGAACCTGTGAGCTATTTAGTTACATGCTTTAAGATAGGTTACATTAAGAGGGTGAGATAATGTACTAGGAAGACTCTCCAGAGTAAGAGAGGAGTTCGTCAATGCGAAGTGTCGATTTTTGATTATGTACTGCTCATTGAAGTCTGATTGCAAGAGTGTGCCATTTTTTGTGCTGTTTAGTTTCCAAGCAGTGCTAGCCCTAAACTTAATTCCGATGTTAGTTTGTAAATTTCTGCAAAGTTATAATGTAAGTGGCCGAATTTTGGTGCCTTATGCTAATGATATGCATGGAATGTTATCAATTATTAAAAAACAACAAAAACAACTATGATGTTTATAGGTGATATGTAGATGTGGATATCCATTAGTTCTGATCACTGATCAGGGAAGGGGATTTTCAATGAATCCTAAGATGAGCAGTATGCTGTTGCCATTACAGAACATAGAATTACTGCCTACCATCCTCAGGTAAAATAATTGTATGGTATTTTAACTACTACAGTAGAGCTCCTCAATCTGCTCCACCTAAAATGCAAAAACCTCGACATTAATACACTCCTGAAATAAGACACCTCCCTAATTGTAACATTCTGTGTTGTTCCATTGTAGGCTATAAAAATGGAAAAGTATGCATCACATCATTGGATTTTCTCCTCATTATAAAGGCAAAAATAGTTTAAACATTCTAGCCAAGGTTCTGATCGCAATCAACATAACTTGGATGAACAAATTGATACTGTTTTGATAAGTTATATAGCATCCAGGCAGGCATCCACTAAACACTCTCTGCACATGCTTGAGCTAGGGAAAAGATATGTAGATGATATATTCTGCACATAACTGTGTATATCACATAGGCACGGGAAAATAAAAGCAAAAAATATTTATATAGTAGATTGACTAGACAAAAAGAAAATGAAAATGAATTTACCAATGTAGAGAACAAGCATTTAGAGAACCCTTCATTAAAGAAGACAAATATCTTAACACACTCACACTGTATAGTGTAAATGCAATGACTTTCTCCATAATCAACTTAAGTTGCTCTCTCTGAATTTCAACTAGATGTTCTAGCCTTCATCAGAAATTATAATACATGAAGCTTATTTAAAAAAATCATCCTGAAATTCAATATATTAGTCCTAAATTTGCATTGATAAATCCATCACAAGATGTAGACTTTACAGTGGCTGAAAGGGGAGTCTCCAGAGCCTTGAATGAGCTAACACCACACATGAAGCAAACCATATTCGTGCAAATCCATCCAAGTCACAGGTGTGTGCATTCCATCTGAGAAATCATGATGCAAAGCACCAACCAAGTCAACTGGTCAGGAACTCCTATTGAACAATGTGAACACCTAGTCTACCTAGGGATAACCCTAGACAGTCATTTAAGAACCATATTGAGAAGACCAAGTGCAAATTGAATGCAAGAAAGAACATCATCAACAAGCTAACTGGTGCTACATGGGATGCTAACCGACAGACTCTGAAGACCATTGCGCTAGCTCTCTGCTACTCTACTGCATGCCCTGTGTGGGGAAGATCAACATATGTCAAGAATCTTGATCCAGCATCCAACACTAGCTGCTGCCTTATTACAGGTTGCCTCAGACCAACACCTACTGAGAGTTTGGACACTCTGGCAGGCATAGCCCCACCTGCTATACTATGATGGAGTGCAGCTAGCAGAAAAGAAAGACAAAGACAGGCCACAGATGAAAGGCATCTCCTGTTTGGACATGTTCCAGCTGAAAGCTGCTTGAAATCCAGAAACGGCTTCTTGAAGTGTATCACCTCCTTCGAAGTCAAGGGTATAAGAAGTGAAAGAGAAACTGTGTGGGAAGATTGAGTAAGCAAGCTTCCAGCAACTACATCAATGGAGCTGAGTGCAAGTGAGGCACTGCCTCCTGCTGCCGATTCAGGATAAGCAGAGTGGAAGTACTTTATAAACAATTTAAGAATTGGACATGCAAAGGCCATCCTTGCCAAATGGGGATACTCATGATGCAGTCACATGTGAATGTGAAATAGAACCCCAAACTATGCAGTACCTTCTGATATCTCCTTAACTTAAATCTCCCTTGCACAGCGTAGGACTTAGCACAATAATAATGTTAACTGATAGGATTGTGTTACGCTCTTGCTGAACCATATTTAATTTACAATTTGTATGTGGACCCGTTAATATTCGCTAATAATAATAATAATATTTCTTTTTTTGTCTCGTCAATCCAATATGTTTTTAATCTATCGTCCTTTCAAACACAGCTTGTGTGTTCAATGTCCCTTCATCTTAATTGTTTTGCTTATGATGGACAGGTGTGCTCATGTTCATAATAAATATGACATCTATATTTGGCTGTTATACTGAGCAACTTCTTGTAAGTGGTTGTTGTATTATAAAACATAAAGACAGTTTATTTAAAAACTGTATTTGGATCGACTAGTGAAACAAGAATTTACCAGAGCAAGCAACAAACATTTACAAGACCCTTATATAATGGATGAGCAATATTATAATACTACTTAAAAAGAAGTAATCTGTAACTCGAGTTCATTATATTAGGATTTTGTAAATGTTTGTTGTGTATATTGGTAAATTCTTTTTTCATTCTCCGATATGTACATAGCTATATCAATAAGTATCATGCCAATTTTGTGAGGGTCATCATGTTAACTTTATAGAAAATTTATTTATATAAGGGTAATGACCATACCTATGGATAACAGGGCATGTATATAGCTATTATGCTTCCCGTCGTCTTCTGCCTCTTTTGATCACTTCCCGTCATCTTCTGCCTCTTTTGATCATTTCTCTATCTGCCTTAACTCTATTTACCAGCAAAAAAGGTTCCATCTTATTTATGAATTTATGATGAACTTTTGCATGCATATATTTGATTCCACTCAAGACAATTTATATTGTGCTCCAAGAAACTACAAGAAACTATAATTTTATAAGTCCTTAGTACAAGCACATGTAAAGTTCACACAATAGTTTTTACAAGTAGATATATAGGTATATATGATACATATATAGATCACATTTACAAGATAATACTACTCAAGTTAGCATTCAATATCATCAAAGGAATTGATTTCCAGCTGGCACTCCTTGATAAGCCTTAAACGGAATATGTCATTATGTAACAATGTCCCACTGCTCCTCCTCCACTCGTCAATATATCCCAAGATCTGGTCAGCAGTCAGCAAGCTGCTTGTCCCATTGACGATGGCTCGATAGATCACATGACTGACGGCAGTGGTGGATATGCCACACCCACTCTTGGAGTCACAACTCTTGGGCTGGCAGCTGAACTCCCAGGAGTAGATGGCAAGGGAATTGAAGGAACACCTGCAGAGACCTCTAACTGCCTTCTCTAGGTTCTTCCTGATGGATGCATCTAGTTCTCTAGCTTTCACCACCTGACATGGACATAAAATCGCATGGAATATAGTCAGAATAAATTGCAGCCTGTAAAAGGAGTACTATCTTTATACAGTATAAACCAAAGAGTAAATATTAAATAATTCCAAGGTTGATTCCCAATACATTCATGCTAAAGTGGAGTAAGGGGTGGCCTGGGAGCTAGAGCAGGCCTATATATAGCCAAATTGAAATCACCCGGTCGTGAACAATCAGTCGATCATACTCCTACACAATCCTTATTTAATCATTAATACTCACATCCCAAGTCGAACAGTGTGTCACTGGATAGACCTTCAGCTGAAAGAAAGCTTGAGCTGAGAACGAGATTGGAGCATGTAAAGTATACTTCACATCAGAACTTTATTTTCTAATAATTCTAAATTTTGGCTATTAACTTACTAGTGACAGGCATTTCTATGGTTGCAGTTAACTGCTCAGATTGTTGCCTCATCCACGGGATATTTATGACAGCTCGACAAATATAAGTCCCTCCATCAGAATTATGAACTGGGTCAAACGTCATGGATAGAGAAGAGACGGATACATAACTAGGAGATGTTCCGCATGACTCCTCCATTTGTGATGAAGTGAGGATAGAATTAGTGATAACGACGCTCTCCACGGTTCTGTTTCCTTGGGTGGTGGCAACCGTACCATTGGGCAAAATCCACTCAATAGTAATTGGGAGAGACATGCCAAGAATTGGTTTCACTCCACACATTAAAGTGAAGTTAATATTATGGAGAGCAGGACTGCTGGGAGTAGTACTGATATAAATGGTGGACCAGTTGGTAGGAACTGTGAAAACAAGACTTAGCATAAAATCAGCTGATTGACACTACATCACATAAATTGTCAAACTCGCAAGTACAATTTCTCTACACTTTGGCAAAAATCAAATTTCTGTTACATTATTTTGCTACATCATGCATAGGATGTTTGGCTTCTACATATTATTACTCCGTACATTATATCAAACTGTGCAAGAGACACCAAAAGGTATTTTTTCGCTGGTAATCTACATTATGCCCCAGGTAAAATATGGATGTTCTTTTTTTACATCAATGCTGTTGTTATTGGAGGTTACTAGTTTTTTTATATTCTAACATTCACTGGAATTATGTATACAAAATTGAGCATTTTTAGACTGTGTCTGGCATTGGCCGGAGAAAAAGTGAAATGATGCAAGTATTGATCTAAGATCATACATTGCTGTTACAGGTAGTCCGTGTGGATGGCACACCGGCTTGAAATAATAGGGTAGACAGTTGAAGTTACTCAGTGGCAAAAGAAAACCCAACTCTTACAAAATGAGTGTTTTCATTGGGTGCTAAATCATGATTACGTTGGCAAGCGTGGGTGCTGTAATTCAATTTTTCAAAATTTAATTCTAGGCCCCGAAGATATCGATCTGGATCCGGAACTAACACATTGCTTACTATTTAATCAGTAATTAGTGTGATTTCTAGCTAATTGCTAATAAAGATTATACAGTACTATGTTTTAACGACAAAATAAAGACTATACTTTTTCTGTCTCAAGCTAAATAAGTACAGCCGATGACATAATTCTGAAGGTAACATTATTAACGGCTCTTGATGATGATTATCACCGAGTCTAGCATTGCAAAACTTTGACTCACAAAGCCACGATCAGCATTGTTGGTTCTCCATCTCTTCTGTTTAAAAGCCATAAAAAGATGTGGCAATGGAAACATTTCTTACCTTGTATTGAAAGATGGCCCGGGCCATAAGAGCACCAATCATCTGGAATCATAGATTAAAAAGCCAAATAAAATAAAACAATTTCTTTGGAAAGCTGATTGTCTGGAGAGGTTTAGCATGAATTTTTTTTTTGAAGTAGTCATGTGTCTAGTCAGTGAGTCAGTCCTCAATTATCACAAACATTTGTGTGACAAATACTTAAAAACTTGAAGTATACCTGATAATCCTTTTTGGATGGTAAACTCATTCATGGCCACAGTGGACATGCTAATACTTAATACTCACACACTTTTTAATCTTGGACCACTATAAGATCATCTGGATAAAACCCAACCTGCAAAGCTATGGCGAGTGTTATAAAAATAAAAAATAAAAACCCGCTAGAAAAATGGAGAATAATTACTGTGAGCAAATGCAGAAAAGAACTTCAATAAAAATATGATTATGTACACAGTAAGTAGTAAGTATGTACAGAGATATAGTTGTTCTACATACAGCCATTTTGCAGATACTAACAATGTAACTCCAATGAAATATTCTTCTCCACATACCCAATATCTAATTAGTAACTTCATATATACCTTCAACCTGCACTTCAAAAGATTTCTCCTGTGAGCCATAAGGGGTGCTGGATACACACCTATACACTCTTCCATTGTCTTCAGTGTCTACTCTTATCACAGCATTTATTGAACCAGAGAAAGTCCCGGACAAGCTGATAGTTTGAGAGCAGAATGGACCGACTTGGTCTCCTTTATACCAACTGATGGATGTAGGCTCAAGGTCACTGGAGCAGGTGCAATTGACAGTCTGTCCTACTATGAATCGAGTGTCGTTGCACACCACCTGGAGTCCTGCAATTCGTATGTTAAAATGAATACTTGGCTAAATAGCAATTGAGAGTGTAGTATTTCAATGAAAAATATCATACATGTGGATAGTCTATTTTCTGTAGTCAACTTTTATAAATACTAGCTCTAAAATGCCGTTTGGGGCTGCTTTTTTACTAGCCCGCCGTCACTACCCACAAGAGCACCCATTAAAGATACAGTTAGAAAAGGACAATATTACAGTGCTGACTCTGTATTAAGTTTGGCCAATATGGCTGTTAAAGCCAGGGGGCACACCCTTTCTCACTGCTCAAAGCTGTCATGTTCTTCCTCTAGTTCTCCTTGGTCATATCATCAGTTTTAGTTTGGCCATTATCACATTTTAAAAGCTTAGGAGCATTGTATAGCAATGAGGCATAATTTACAGCCCTCAAAACCTGCCCATATCCTTTTCCTATCAATTACCTCTATCCCACCTAGTCTCACCCTCCTTGGGTCCTCTGCATCAGCAGCCACTGATAACAAAAATAAAGCTTTACACAAGCATGGTCAGGGGAATGGTCTACAAGCCTGAAACCCTGCCCATGTTCTTTCCCTGTTGAGTTACCCCTAGTCCCCTGGTTCCACCCTCCCTGGGTACTCTGTGTGAGTGATCAATGAAGACAAAGAAAAGGAACACACACACATACATACACAAACACCCCCCCCCAAAGGTCAGAGGGTTTAATAATATATGTTGTGTGTGTTCTATTAACCCATTTCACCGTCGGGTTTAGGAAGCATTTTTTAAAAATTGGACTCGGGTGCAAATAAAAATCAATATTAAATCAGGAATGCGCTAAAGTCCCTAGCAACCATGGTTGATGGGATAGCATTGGTGTCGACAAACATTGTGGTCAACTTTAGGTTGCTAAGCAACGACCACAAATGATGAATATCATTATGTAATTACAGCCTAATGAAAGCTCTTACTTGACAATGCAACATGTGTATTCACAAAACTTGCATAACATATATTTTTCATTTTTAAATATTTATTTTCTGATGAAGATATTGTTATCATGTTGGTGTTGTATGAACAATTATTATTACATCTTCATCTTCCCATAACAGGACAACAATAGCAAAAAACATGCACATACAAAAGAACAGCCATCTAGCACTCACATAGAACAGAGAGAAAAAAGGAAATACCATAGAAAGTAAAATTAAAAAAAAGTGAAGCAAAAACTAGGAAACTATGAAGTCTACCATGGTGTGGTACTTTAAAAAACAGTCCCTCTTTGTGACACAGAGTGTACTTTGCAGTGACGGCAAATAAGTGGTCTCATGGTCGTTTGAGATTCCAGACATGTTTTCAACTGCTACACAGACAATACACCACTGCTGTTTTTCAGTTAGTGCTGACCAATGCCCAAGCGTGGTGTTCAGCCGGTCTAGACGCTCGTTATGAACTGAGCGAGGGCGGCCAGCATGCTGACATGAGCAGAAGCATACCACTAGTTCCTTAGCTAGCTCCAACCGGAAGGTAAAAAAATCTCTCTTATTGTAACCCCTGGCAAGGTGATCTGCTCTGCGGACATGAGAGTCTAGAACATAGCTGTTCAGAATGCATGCCTCAACCATATTCACAAACACCCTCTTCTGGAGAATTAGAGGAGGGGCTATCAAAGATACTAGGTGAGGACACAGTAGAAGAAGCAAGAGACGGAGCTAAAGAAATGCTGGTAGGTGAAGTTCCAGAAAGAAAAAGAGGACTAGCTAAACTAGCTAAAGGCAGAGAAGAACTTGAAGCACTAGAAGCTATTTCATTACCACTACTCTGACAAACTCGAGCATAACGAACACTCCTAGTGCTATGACTAAGCTGAACAACTGGTTGTGAAGGAGTGCATACTTCACTAGAAGAGGACACAGAGTGTGAGGGTAAAACTAAAGGAGCCTTAAGGAGGGCATGATGATGGAACAGACAATGATGATGATGGAAATAGTATAGGAGTGACTACATGATGCAGAGGTTACACAACCTAGAGTTGCAGATACTGGTAGGAACAATGGAGAAGGTGATGAAGCAGCCATCACAGCAATAGGAGGGCTAGCAACAATAGATTGTGTCAGAGTTCATGAAGAAGCTCTGTCAGCTGCCCAATCCATCACTTCATGCATCAAACCTGAAGGGGATAAGAAATTGGCATCAAATAATTTTACCGGGACTACCGCAACAAGGAAACTAAAAGAGCATTGTAGTTCCATGCTCTGCTTTACTAACAACAAAACTAGCTATAGCTAAACTGTAGCTAAACTGACTGTAAATACCTTCTTCATCGCTGGTATTCTCATCTCCATCTAGATCGTCACCTCGAGTGAAAGCGCTAGGCTTCCTGAAGGTAGGTCATCAGCAACTATTCTGCCAAGCGATAGCGGAGCTTCAGGGTCAACACGGCTCTGGCCAAGGTAGGATGAGATGCCAGCGCCTTATTGATCACTGCTTTCATCCTCAGAAAGTCCAAAATCGTCGCCCTAAACCTGAGAAATAACTTTATCCAAGGACAGTCGAACGGCCATCTTCAACACGATTTGAAATTCTGAGTGGGTCCGACTTTTCAATATTACTACCCTAGTTACCGAACGTCTATTGCCTTTATATTCGGTACGATCGTAGGGTAAGAACATAGCTAACTTTTGACCTCTATTATGTGTCTGTGAACGGTACGATCGATTTTTTGATCGATTTTTTATGGGTTTTTTAATTTGATAAACAACTTTTTGCGTATATATACGCTTCTGACAGTGAGTGGGTTAACTCCATGGTCTACCTAGTTATGAGTGTTATTTGAAGGTGCACATTAATCAAGGACAGCCCCTGGCCATGCCTCACAATAAGTTTTATCCTTTTTTGTCCTCAATGGCCACTCACACAGATGACTAAGGGAGGGTAGAATAAAAGTAAGCAACCAGGGGAAGGACATGGGTAGGGTTTGAGGACTGTAGGCCATGCCCCTTGGCTATGCCATGCCCTTGTTGATCTGTTGACAATAACTATCTGTTGCCTACTATTCCTTCCAGGCCAGTTTTGTCCAACATGAAGGATGTTTCTGACATCTTTATTGTGCAGTTTAGCTGTCTCTCGAGTATAAATAGGATGCTATAGCAGCTGCTACCAGCCATATTTAAAGTGGATGTGATCTTCTGAGCGATTCTGTTTGCAGACATAGCTTGAAACACAGTACTATTTATTTGTATGTAAAATAAAATTTCCTTGGTTTTCATACGACCATGCACTTTGCAATTTTAGGTGGCTGTACAATATTGAGCACACACAACTCAGAATAGTATATTTTGATCTACTCAAGGGCAAGGAGTTATCTAGGACACAACTTCTTCAAGAAAATACAATATATTAAAGTCTGTAGTAAGAACCCTTCATGTATCTAGCACTATACTGTTTGCAGTGATACCATAATACAGTAAGCATAGCTATATAGAAATTGTACATTACATGTAGGCAGAGGAGAAAGTTAGTGATGAAGATCCATATGCAGATGGGATGAAGCTGAAATGGAAATTTCAGTGAACTTTACCCAAAACATTTTTTCTATTTTTCTTTTGTCCAATACTGAAGCTGAAACTATTAATAATTTCATACAATGATTTCTGCAATCAGCTCGCTCGAGATTTTGGCCAGATGCTTCATCAGGATTACTATGTCAACTAAGAGTTCAAGGATTAGTCTCTACAGCAGATATACTCTCCTCAATTACAGGCATGGTGGAACAAGAAGGTATCAGAATGAACTCAAGACACCCTCGAATGCCTTGTTATCTTATTCATCACTATTCAAATTTTATTCAATTTCCCCCCCGATGTTGCATGATAAGCCACTAGTTCACAATATTGCCATTATGAGTGGGGGGCAAAAAAAATCCTCAATGAATTTGAAAAGAATCCTGGAGTCGATATTCATGCCAAGATTTATGTTATGACAAGGTCACACCAATCTCCACAAACTTATAATAACCTAGTGAAGGTATGGCTTCCCAGATTCTGGATTTCTGAGGAGAAAGGGAGAAAAAGTGCATGGAGTTGTTACTAGGATCCAGTAGAAGAACAAGATCAAGAAGTGCCACCCGCTGGTGGATTGATGGAGGTAACTAATAACCATTACAGCTTTAACAAAAGCCATCACAAACTGTAATAGATGCCTAGCCAGCTATAATAATCAGCTAGACTTTCATATAGCTTTTAGTTTCAGTAGCAGAAATTTCCTCACTATAATTATCGGGATACCATCTCATCACTAACTTCACCTTGGAACTTATTAATTGGTATTTGTTATTTTCAGTACTACAACTGGCCTTGCAGACTACTTTGCTTTCTTTCTTCTTTCCAGGATAAAGGTTTGAATAAAATAGGTATCACACGACAAAAACATTTTTTATGCAACTGTATACATGTGTATCATATGAGCCTATTATACTTAGCACAACTACATTTTATTATTTCTAGATCAGCACATTGAGCTGATGTAATTCTGGGTATTTAACAACAGCTAATATATTATGCATATATGGCATAGAAGTTTGCCCACCCATACAAAGGAACATGCTATGAAATTGGTCACTTTAAGTCTTCCTATCTTGGCATGTGTTCATCATACGAGTCCAATTTTTTTAAAGCACATTTTTCACATGCATTCAACATTTCCATCATTAACAATTCTGCACATGGCTATGACTAAGCAATATTTGTGGCAGAGGTAGCTAATCCCTTTGTTGGAGAATCACTATACAAGTAGGCACTCTCACTAGCTAGAACAACTGCCAGCTACTAGACACTAATTTGGACATTGGCAGGAGTATATGAAAATTCAGCAGCTGTGAACTTTCCCCGTTATTTTAACAATTTCACTACTTTTTGTCGAATATTAACCCTGGCAATATATGAGCTGCTATTTTTGTAGTTATTTTTACTGCCATCATGTAGAATCAGTTAGAACCAGCTCCTTCATGGACTTAGTAACAGTTCCATAAGAAAACGCCAACAAATATGATGATATAATTATGAGATATGTACCTAGGAAAGTGCCAAAGTCGTGTTCTATTCACTTCTCTAAACTACAAAGGAGAGACCCTTCACAGCCAACAGGTATGTATACAGGAATTTGCTAATCGTGCCTACCTGCCCATATTAAGTAGTTCATTTCCCCCCTGTTTTTAATATCCATAGTATATATAGAATGACTAAGAAAATTTAATAAGAAAATTTAATAAACATATTCTCCTCATAAAATTGTCTCTCACCTCTAATAGGAGAAAGTATCCGATTGGTTGTTTGTATATCATTTCCAACAGTCACACTGTAAGTCCCAATGAGATTATCAGGCACATCCTCCACCAAGAGAGTAATATCGTAGTAGGAATTCCTTCTGTTTGTGACACTGGCACTCATGGAAACATTGCCTTGGGTCATGTTGAGAGGGATGCTGTCTCTGTACCAAGTGATACTTGTAGGAGGATAACTTCTAGTCATGCAAACAATTTTCAGAATATTGCCGTGATGTGGAGATTGTTGCAAGCCATAAATAGTCACATACTCTATTGATTAAAATGTAAATAATAATTTGAATAAAAATAGTACTAGCATAACTCACTGCTCGATCCTTCACTGTAGAGTCCAATGTTAGCGATCTGACCGGCACCAAAAGAACAAGTGTATATACCAGGATAACCAAGATTGAAGTAATTATAATAGCTATAGCTATAATAAAATCTGATGCATCCTCCATAAGAGCTCGTGCCTCCTGTGTACTGAGTGACATGACCATTACTGTATACACCACTAGTATGTGCCACACCATTAGGAAATAGAAGTGTTCCCAGAGATGAACTTAAATTGGAGCAGCAATACATATCAAACCTAATATAGTAATAAGAATAATAGGTATAGCCAGTATCCACAATGGCATAGCTGTTGTCAGGCTGGGCTCCTATATTTAATCCTGTTCCTGTCCCACGACTGGTAGACACATAAATACCAGTACCTGCAGTACAGAATATGACACGCATCATTGTACAGGTCTTGAGTCAACTTTTATGAATAATGAGCATAATTATACTACAAGAACAAACACACCTCACTTTCATTATATGGTTGTCATGCACCCTTTCATGGATAAAATTACAAGCAGAAAGGTTCAAAATGTAGGTCTAGTGACTTGAACCCCTTCTACCAACATAGAAGTACACATAGTCCCTACCAACTTAGAGTCTTAGATAGAATTTGTATTAACAATCATTTCGGCAGAAACTACACTTCGAGGCAGAGTCAGTAAAATTACTACATTATTAATAAATGTAAGAGTGTAGGCACTTATATCATTAGAACCACTAGGATCTTGATTACTTGCTACTGTTGTAAGGGTAGTTTAAAAGAAGCTGATTATGGATAATAGTTTAACCTCTGTAAACTTGCACTAGACGTATTGTACTTTTGTTTGGTTTTGTTTGGTTCAAATTATCTACTTACAGAATTTCTAGAATATAACTTTTGTGGACTTAATTTTGGCTGCTATAATATGGAGAAGTAAGTATGTGAAAATGATATAATTTACCAATAATATTCATTGTAGTCTCATTGCTTCCTCTATTTCCAGAGCTTTCGGTCACTGTACAAGTGTGTACTCCTGCATCACGAGCCACCAAAAATGATTGACTAATAGTCGAACTTGAACTGCTAGCTACGAAACAGTTGCTGCATGTGGAGCTCCAGAGGTATGTAACTTGGCTTGTCGTGCCTACAGTGACACATGTCAAGGTAACAGCAGTAGCAGCTCGATAGTTTGGTGGAGAGTAGTTTGGGTCTGAAGAAGAGTAGGTTATCCGGATGTTAACCTGTATAACTATAACAACAAAAACATAATGATCAATCAAATGTAATGCTGTAGATATTGCCAATAGTTATAATGTATAGTTAGCCAATGGGGAGTGAGTAGCACTGAAATGATTGGCTTGATACATATTTCAAAATGGTTAATGACAAAGTCCTTAAAAATAGCCAAAGCTCATATCTCAGCTGAAACCATCTTTTTAGCTGCCTAAATGCTGGTTTCAGCCAAATTATCTATAAAAAGATTCCATGTAGTGCACCTTGAATCCTTCCCTAAGGTAGACAACCAGCCGTGCCGAAAACCCCCAGAAAAACCATGAAATATATCTTCAAGATCGATGTTTATCTCTCTTAATTTCTATTTCTCTTTTTTACGTCTCATAACCAACATACAACATACACAGGCCCATTCTTTAAAACTTGATGCTGCAAAACTCAAATTTTCATATCACGTCCATGACTCACGGGTTACTCAATTGCAGCAAAAAGGCATGGGTAGCAATGATTGTTGTTCACACAATCAAGCCATGGCACGTGCTATTTTATAATAAGATATTCAGAGCATGTGTCTAAGGTCTGTTCTCAAGCAACACCGTGCTATGCAGTGAAATCAGAACAAGTGAACAGTTGATTTCATCTGATTTCATCTGAAGTATAAGCATGCAACTACAAAAGAATATATGCATAATTAAACATGCTATATAATTACAATGACATCAATAATCACCTAATATCTCAACATTTCAATTAGATGCTCTAGCCTTCATCAGAAATATGATGAAGGCTGTAGCATCTAGTTGAGTTGGGAGAGTAAAATTCGAGTTGATTTTCGAGAAGCTCATTGTAATTTCGTTACGTCAACTGAGAGTTCATTGAGAGTATATAACTAAATTTTTTAAGATTTACCTTAAATTTTAAAGTGATGTCAGCTGAGAATAACCGTACAAGGTTATCATGTTAAGTTTTGCTAAATCTGGAGTTTCCCTCCGCAACTCTTGCCAGGACCCAGAAAGAGTCTGTAGCTGATCCTGTCTGACAGGTATGGTACATGCTAATTGGTGTAGTAGTGTAAATAATGAATTTTGTGGAGTATTTTAATCATGCTAAATCATGTGACTCAGTTGTAATCAGCTATTTTATTTTTGCACATGAGCTTAAATTAGCTATACTTCACAGAAGAAAGCTTTTTTCTAAACATATAGAATTCATTTAGTTGGGAGAAGAAATACTTAGAAGAAAGCCAATCTTCCAACAGCTGAACAAAATAGGCTGGAGGAAGAATGTATAGGAGTAGTGCTAGATGGCTTTACTAGAGGCTGAAAAGGAAGGCTACACCAGCACTCAAGGCAATACGAACCTTCCACATTTAGATATTAGCAAGAGTGATTTGGCTCGAGCTTGAATAACTGACCAATTCTACCCTTACACGTGAAATATTCCATCTAATGAAGAGGACCCTTTTGAGGACTGACATCACAGATTCAGTTGCTTATCAGTTCCCCCTGCGTGATAATCTGCAAAATTATGATGAACATAATATTCATTGTTTAATATGATAGCTGGTACCATTGTTGTGATCCTTGCATTTTTTTAAACTTAAGCTGTACCTGCAACATATATGAGAGGATCTGAGAAAAGGGCCCACTTCACACACAAAAAAAACAGTGTTAATGGCATGAGGTTAAAGGGCAAGGATAGCTAAGTGGAATGGTATTGGAATTGTGCCTTGATCTAATGTCATTTCAAAGTTATACACAGTTTTGCTTCCATTCTTCACAATACCCTCGAACGAGAAAACGTGTATTGAAATTTCCCTCGTGTTATTTTACGTGAAACTCCGCATCATACATTGATAATGTCACATTTTCAATCGCCAGGCTGTCTATTTAGGTTGCTACGGAAAGGGAAGAGAAATTCTTGCGTGCCTTATTTTCATTCCGTGTATGTGGTGGTAGCTTCGCATGGCTTCTCTATATTTTAAGCTTTTTCTAACTGCTTGCTTGGATGGAAGGAAGCGCTTTTTGGCCTTAAAAACTTTGCAGAAAGATAGAGCAATGACCCAAGATGACTCTCAGTTAATTTATGAAAATAACATTACTCATAACTTTGGTAGCTATTTCAGGTCCTAGTGCAAGATCAGTTTTGGGGTGAAGTGGGCTCTTTTCTCAAATCGTATGCATCACATATTGTAACATGTTATATACCTACCAGTACATAAAAACATAAAAACACAAATACACAGTTGGTTTGTTGCAGCAATGTTGAAATTTAAGCAAGAGAAAACAACAACAAACAAACAAAAAAAGCAACCAAAAACACCCCCCCCCCCCCCCCCCCCAAAAAAACACACCACTATTTTAAATGACAACTGTACTGATAAAAAAAAGCATACGCATACAAGTTAGATGACCCTTTACCATTCAAAACCACATCCAACAAATGGTAAAAGCGATCTAATTGGTTGTGGTCCATATTCATGTATACACTCTAGTTCCCTTTCTTTCTTTACCAGTCATCCAATATAGTTGGTAAAAAATTGTTCTTGAAATAATAATACAGTATTTAGCTAACTATGGGTCATCGACCCCGTACTTAATGGGCGACGACCCTTTACCCACATGTCAATACCTACATGTACGCATGCGCACACGAGTATATTGTTAGTTGTAATATCATTGCCTATGTTAAGACAACGCTTTGTGTCCAGTTGAATCTAATGGTAAATAGAACTTGTGTTCTTATCTATGATATTACAACTCACCCTAATGTGGTCGTTTCCCCTCTGATTGAAGCTGGCAAAGAATTTGCAAACCAGGAAGCAAGCTCTGAAGGAATATCTATTTAGCGCCCACCGCACGAGGCATGGATGAAAGGAGATGCCCAATCGATGGATGCGAATACCTGATACCAGAGGGAGCAATGAACAACCCGGCATTAGCTGCCGCGCATCTGTCTGGTCACATCATGAACCACAAAAGCGAAGGGGGGAAATCGAAGACGGAAGCGGTCAAGAGACCCACCATATCCTCGTCAGGTACGACACAAGATTGGTACTATTTCCTATCCAGGTGGGCTGACTATGTGAAGGCCACCAAAACAAAAGGAGAAGAAAGAGCTATCCAGCTGCTCGAGTGCTGTGACCCAAGGTTAAGGAGAGATCTGCAGAGGAACGCCGGGGACATAACCCTATCCAGTTTGCCTGAGAAGGACATCCTAGCAGCCATCATGGTGCTAGCCGTGCGAATGGAGAACCCCACAGTGGCAAGGAACTGTCTCCACAGCATGACCCAAGACAGAGAAGAACCCGTCAGGGAATTCGGGGCTCGCCTCAGAGGACAAGCTTCTATCTGTAAGTATAATAAGAAATGTACATGCGGTCTAACTGTTGATTATACAGAGGAGAACGTTGCTGATGCCCTGATAACAGGACTGTCGGACCCAGACATTAAACAGGGAATACTGGGGGAACCTGACCAACCGCTCACGATGGAAAAGGTGATGAGCTACGTGGAGTCGAAAGAGGCGGGAAAGGCATCTGCATCTAGGTTAGACACACCGAGTTCAACCGACGCGATAGGGAGTGGCTACAGGAAGCAGACGAGAAGAGTTCGAGACACACTCCCACGGGAGAGGACGTCGACGAGAGATGAAGACGACTGCTACTTCTGCGGACAGAAAGGTCACGGCAAATACCCTATCCATTCTATCAGAAAGGAGGAATGCCCTGCATTCGGTAGGAAGTGCAAAAGATGTGGCAAGGAAAATCACGCAGACAAGGTGTGTAAAACCAAATTAGCACATAAGAGTGTACAAGAAAATGCCATATTCCACCAAGTATGTGTCATGTCAACACCTGACAGAAATAACTGCCACATGTTGAAGCACCACATCTTTAACAGGCGAAACAAGAAATGGGAGAGACGACACGCTCAACCTCAACCCATAAGAAAGCTGACCGCCACACTGGATAAGGACGACTACGCCCAGTTGAGCCTACCACAGAGGCCAAAGCACAGAAGTATCAAGATTGAAGGGATGGCTGACACAGGTTGCCAGAGTTGCCTTGCAGGCACCAACTTGCTCAGAAGACTGAACCTATCCACGAAAGATCTGATACACGTCGACCAGAAAATGCGGGCTGCTAACAAAAGTAACATCACTGTTGTCGGTGCCATATTACTCACGCTAGCACAGGAAGAATCAGAGAAAATTACAAAACAGATGGTATATATAACCCCCAATGTTTCACGTTTATTCCTATCCAGAGAGGCTTGCTCAGACTTGGGACTAATACCTCAAGGATTTCCAGCGACTATCATTGCACCAATCAGTGGCATTACGGATGACAACAGGCCACACAAGGATAACACAAGCGACCCTATACCGCAGGGAGACCACAAGGAGCGGACTCACTCGATACCGAAGGACAAGAAACGCCCTTGCTCATGCCCAAAACGCTCCCCACCCCCGCCGGGACCGGCACATCTGCCTGTACCAGCGACCGAGGCCAACAGGGGAACACTAGAAGCACACCTCAGAAAGATGTTTAGAGCATCAACCTTCAATGTCTGCGACCATCAACCGCTGCCGATGATGTCTGGTCCACCACTACGTTTAAACATCGACCCCGAAGCCACACCAATAATGGCCCACAAGGCAGCATCAATCCCAATCCACTGGGAAGAAAAGGTCAAAGCTACATTGGACAGAGACGTCAGACTTGGAGTGATAGAGAAAGTCCCAATCGGAACACCAGATTCATGGTGCCAGCGAATGATGATAGTTGGAAAGAGCAATGGAGAACCACGCCGAGTCATCGACTTCCAGGCCCTAAACCGCACAGCCACAAGGGAGACTCATCATACCAAATCTCCATTCCACCAGGCACGAGATGTACCTAGAGGTATGAAAAAATCCGTGTTTGATGCATGGAATGGATATCACTCGGTGAGACTGCACCCGGATGACAGGCACTTCACCACCTTTATAACCCCGTGGGGCAGGTACCGCTACTTAACAGCTCCACAAGGGTACATCGCTTCCGGCGATGGATACACAGCAAGATACGACAGTTTGGTTGAAGACATCAAAAACAAAACTAAATGCATCAATGACACCTTGATCTGGTCAACTGACATTGAAGAGGCATTCCATGACGCTGTACTGTGGCTGACTCGGTGTGGAGAGAATGGGATCACCCTGAACCCTGCCAAGTTCGTCTTCGCCCAAGATGACGTACACTTTGCGGGATTTGATATAGGACTGTCTACAGTGAAGCCAGGCAGGAAGTTCACGAAAGCAATAGCTGAATTCCCGACGCCTAAGAACACTACCGACGTTAGATCATGGTTTGGGCTGGTAAATCAGGTGGCATACACTTTTTCAAAAACTGAAGTCATGGCCCCTTTTCGAGACCTCCTCAAGCCGTCTACCAAATTTGAGTGGACAGAGAACCACCAGGAAACATTCCAGGAATCAAAGAACACAATAATCAATGAGATCAACACAGGTGTAGAGATTTTTGACAAGAACAGACCGACATGCCCGGCGACCAATTGGAGCAAGACAGGCATAGGATTCTGGTTATTCCAAAAGCACTGTAAATGCCCTTCAAAAGATTTATTCTGTTGCAAAACTGGCTGGAGAATCACTCTTGTTGGGTCACGATTTACCCACTCAGCAGAGTCACGCTACGCTGTTATAGAAGGGGAGGCACTTGCAGTTGCCGATGCACTGGAAAAATGCAGGCATTTCGTACTGGGATGCACTGACTTGATCGTGGCAGTCGACCACAAACCATTATTAAAGATCTTTGGAGACCGAGCACTAGCTGACATATCCAGTACAAGAATCAGGAACCTGAAGGAGAAAACCTTGAAATACAGATTTAGGATGATCTACATACCTGGGGTAAGAAACACGACATCTGATGCTCTTTCTCGATACCCTACCGGCATTGCAACCCCCGACAAGATGGTGCTACCAGACGTCGTGACTGCACCACCACCAAAGATCCCCATTACTCTCATGGCTGGCATTAGCACAGAAAACCAAGGAGAACGGGAAGAAGATGATCACACAGAATCTCTGTGTGCAATCTTGACATCAGCTATGCCCATCACGTGGCAAAAGCGCCTCAACAGCAGATGATGACATACAAATGCTCCTCACCGCAATTGAAGAAGGTTTCCCTAACAAACGTACGGACACCCCATTGGCCATCCGTCCATACCACATCCATCGGGAACACCTCTACTCAACCGATGGGGTGGCAGTATACAAGGACAGACTCGTTATCCCGATGGCTCTACGGGACTACTGCCTCAACGCATTCCATTCGGCCCATCAAGGTGTAACTATGATGACGGCCAAAGCAGAATCCTCAGTATTTTGGCCAGGAATCTCTGCAGACATAGCGGACCGCAGAGCAAACTGCACAAGATGCAATACAATGGCGCCATCCCAAGCAGCTCTACCCCCAATACCACTTACAGCGCCAACTCATCCATTCCAGAGCATCTGTGCGGATTATTTCAACCACAAAGGCCACACATATGTGGTAATCGTGGACCGATACTCTGGATGGCCAATAGTGGAACGCTCCCAAGATGGAGCAAAAGGCCTGACGAGCAACCTCAGAACCATTTTCTCAACATTCGGCATCCCAGATGACTTGACAACGGATGGGGGACCTGAATTCACCTCTTCTCACACGAGAAAATTCCTGGAAAACTGGGGAATATCACACAGGATCAGCTCGGTAGCAAATCCACACAGCAATTGCCGAGCAGAAATTGGGGTGAAAACAGTGAAGAGAGCGTTAGCAGGGAATACCCCGGATAATGGAGAACTCAACACGGATGCGTTCCAGAAAGCAATGCTCACATATAGGAATACCCCGGACCCAATTACAAAAGTGTCACCGGCAATAGCAGTATTTGGCAGACCTATCCAAGACTTGTTACCAGTGTTACCAGGAAATCTAAAGCTTCATGATTACTGGGAAAAGATACTGGACAGCAGAGAGAAGAGCCTCGAAGACAGACATGGGAAAGAAGCGGACAAGTGGACTGAACATTCGAGACCACTTACACAACTCAAGATAGGAGACAAGGTTCGCGTGCAAAATCAAACAGGGAATTTCCCACGACGATGGGACAAAACTGGCACGATTATCGAAGTAAAGCAATTCCACCAATATCTGGTGAAGCTACAAGGCTCGGGGAGAATCACTCTTAGAAATAGAAAATTCCTACGACGATTCTGCTCACCTACCAAACCGGATGTAATGCCAGAGCTGATACAACCAGCCCAGCTGCCCAACATACAACCAGCCCAGCTGCCCAACATACAACCAATTGACATAAACATCAGGCCACTGGATGCCACGATTCGCCAAGAGATATCGCCTCCCACACCTACTGTACCTACTACAGACATAACCATGGCAACGCCCACCAACCACCCTGTGGAATCCAGATTGACTGGAAGCCAACCAGCTATATCAAAGAACCCCCAACTCGAGAGGACCCCCACCCCAAAGGAACCAGTCTTCACTCCGGTCCTACGACGGTCAAAAAGACAATGCGTGCTGAAACTACCTCAGCCTTCATACAAGTGAAGGCTTGGGGGGGGATAGCTAACTATGGGTCATCGACCCCATACTTAATGGGCGACGACCCTTTACCCACATGCCAATACCTACATGTACGCATGCGCACACGAGTATATTGTTAGTTGTAATATCATTGCCTATGTTAAGACAACGCTTTGTGTCCAGTTGAATCTAATGGTAAATAGAACTTGTGTTCTTATCTAGTATCTAATTCACATAAAAGAGACTGATCATCGTAAATACATGATAAGACTATATAGCAGCAAATTAAAATATAGCCATGCCATGGAGTTGCAACAGTGGCCTGTGACACTTAAAACATACTTGGGTATATTGAAGGAAAAAAACAGCACAACAATAACAACTCATGAACTCTCAGAGCAACTGTTACATCTTGAGAATTAAACTGAGACCCATGTAGTCTGCATTCAAATTATGCTTCTTGAGGTTCTCAAGTGTGTGTTTGCATTGAAAGGCCTGATGAACCACTCACAAAAGCTTGTGTTCAGTGTGCACACACACACATCAGAGGCGGAGCGACAGAGATTGGTGTGGTCCTGTTAGAATTAGGATTTTGCTTGGTCTCAAGGTCCACATAAATGGTGGCGGTGAGGGTGATGGGGGGGATGTATTGGATGAAACTAAACCTCACCATAAAATTAATTTGTGTCGAAATGAGAGCCGTTAGCTAGATTCAAAATTCACAACTTTTACAATTGACTAAAATAACAAAGACCAATCAAAGTTTTGTATTTAAAACATAATATTCAGAGAAACAGAAAGTAAAATTTTGCAAATATATGGCTTTTATGTCCAAATTGTCCGTACTGTCTTGGTGATAATGAAGTACCATCATGTGGTTAAGTCGTGCTTGTGACATGGTGCTCCTCAAATATATTTTGATCCTTCGAAGGGCATTGAAAGATCTTTCACAAAATGCGACAAACCATGTCTATTTTCTATTTGTGTTCTTTGAGCTGGACTCAGACTTTGAAGAACAAATTTCAGTCCAGAAATTGATGGTTTCTCATCTTCCTTTTTAGCAACATACAACATTCGCAAAGTCCTGAGTTGTGATTGAAGATCATGGAGATTAAGATCTTCACCATAAAAACTACATACAGCAACCAGTTCACTCTCACAGTCTTCACCAGAACATGCTTTAAAAAGAAGTTGTTCTACATTTGAGTAAACCTTGAAGCCAGGTTGGTCAAATCTGTCAGTTATGCTAAATCCAACACTTCAAAATACTTACTACTGTATAGACCTTTTGGTGTTGCTGGAAACTCTGCTTCACCAACTCCTTATTCATAGCGATGTGGTCTCTTTTGCCTCCTTGGTAGGGTAGCTTCTTCAATGACCAATTGGACTCGACTCATTTCAATTTTATCCCAAAACAAATCAAAATCTCTATCTGAACGCATCCCTTGAAGAGTCTTAACTGTAAGCATGGCTACCTCATGTACTTCGATACTAGACATTTCAGGATTTTGCAGGGTCTGACTAAGCCTATCTGTGTGCCTAAGGATCATTTCTGATAACGTCAGGTTGAAGAGAAATGGGAAAGTACCCATTTGACTCGAAACACCCTGAATAGCCTTCATTTCGGTGTCAGTGGTGCCTCTGACTGCCTCTTCCCACAAATTCAGAATATTTTGATAATTTGACATAATGCTACCAGCTCGAACAGTCCACCTTGTGGGGACATATTGTTCGAATAGACGGCGATTCACCTCCTATTTCCTCTTTGATTCTACTCAGCATAGCCTCTCGCTTGGGAGAAAACTTAATAAGTTTTACAAGTTCAAAACAGGTATCAAGGCAGTCTTTCATAGCAGCAGACCCTTTAATTGTATCATTTACACTCAAATTAAGGGCATGGCCATAGCAGTGTGTAAACACTGCCTTGGGCTCAATTTTCTGCATCTTAGCAGCTACACCACCTTTAGCTCCAGCCATTGTTCTCCAGCCATTGTGCTGCAGCCATTGTGCTGCAGCCATCATAGCACTGACCACGTAACTTAGCAGTGTGTATCTCAAAACGCAAAAGAACATCTTTGATAGATGATACGATGCTGTCAGCAGTAGTGGAGAGAAGGTTGTAGCTACAACCCAAGAAACTCTTCATTAACTTCAAAGTTTTCAACTACTCACCTGATCACCAAAGTAAGTTGCATCTTGTTGGATACATCGGTGGTTTCGTCTGCCATGACAGTTAAAAAGGGGGAATTATGGATGTCACCAAGCAGTTTTCTCAAGATACTATGGGACATTACTTCTAGGAATTCATTCTGGTTCTCATGTGAAGTAAACTTCCTCCAACTATGCTCTAAGGTGTGGGTTATCTTCAGCCCTAAGATGAAGCAGCTGGACAAGATTGGAGTTTGCTTCATCATGGCCTCATAGAGCAATACCTTGTCTAGCTAAAAAGCGTACACATGAAATAATGATCCTCAAAATGTCTCTTGCTTCTTGCTTTCCACGTTTGTGGACAGAACTCAAGACTTCACCAACATCTGGTGTGGTTTTCGGTAAGGTAATTATTGCCTCCACTGCCTCACCATGTGTTTTCAATTCTCTGTGTTTCTTGAAAGATCTGGTCGCATCCTTCCAATTGCAGTAACCTTTGACGACCTAATAAATATTATAAGAAGAACAGTCATATAAAATGGGATTTAAAGGGTTCTACACACTTACAAAGGCAGCTGCTGTATTGTGACTGGTTTTGATCCTCTTGGTACTGAAAGCCGAAAGCCTTCACACAGGTGTGACAAAAAACTACATCCTGGGCCTCATTATAGTGTAGAAAAGGCCATGCTGCAAACCAATGATGCTTAAAATTACAAGAAGTAGTACTCTTTTTCCCATAATCCCTCTTGGGAAAGCTAAAGATAGAGGGAGGATGCTCTGGTAGATCAGGTAATGAAGTTCTGGACAGCCATCCTGTGAAAGTTAGAACTGTTTCCTACAAAGCCATGTGCTACAAAGCTGAATACAGAAGACAGGAAGTCGCTGCATTCATGACTCACTGTCCTATACATACATGTTATTGTAATACCAATGTGGTTGAACTACTTGGAGTTTGTGTGGTTCAGGATCAGGCCAGTGATAAAAACCAAAGTAGCAGGAGTTCGCCAGTTTGGGGTAGAATTCTAGATGTACACATGTACTATAAAGCCATAAACGAATTAATTTAATGGCCCAAAAAGTGGTCCGGTTAAAAACGGACCAACGGAACCAGTCGCTCCGCCAGTGCCATATATAATACATATAGAGTATTACATTTTCTAATAGAGTATTTTTCAGACTACTAACCTGCATTTACAATAGTTGTAGTCCTCTGAGCTGTGCTTGAAGCAACGAATATTGAATGGTATTCTGACTGGACCACAGAGGAACAAGTATATGTTCCAGAATCGGATGACCTGAGTGAGTTGAAGCTGAGACTGGATTCAAATTCATCGAGGAATCCAGTGACTTCACTAATGTTCCTCTCAGTATCTTCTCTTACCACACCACTTGGCCCGATCCAGTCATGTGAGACTTGTACGGGGATATCCACATTTTCATCAAGGAATGTTAAACAGGTTAGAGTCAGGGAAGTTCCCGTGAAATGTTGATCAGCTGGGGACTGGATGATAATAACAGTGTCCGGAGCAACTGTGTGGAGGAGGAAAACAAAACTAATTATAAATAGTATTTTTTATATGTATTGGTGTCTAGCTACCCCAGTAGCTACCCCAGTAGCTACCCCAGATAGAATGTGGTCCACATAAAGGTATTGTTAAAAATCTCATTCAGAAGTAGGTGAACAAAAGATTCACATATTAACCCTGGGCCACATCTCA